>VWZP01009762.1:1627568-1997401 GCA_013396995.1 Dicaeum eximium | reverse complement strand
AACTATCTAGCGGGTAGGCGGGGGGTCCGGGCCCGGGGGCGGCGGTTGGGGCTCTGCTCGGTTCGGTTCGGCCGTGATGCGCCGCTGCTGCTGCTGCTGCCTGGGGGGGTCCCGGCGTCCCGCGGCAGCCGGAGCTGTCGCCGAAGCGTTGGCCGAGACGTTCGTGCTCGGAGCAAGCCCCGGCGAGCGGCCGAACGCCGCGAGGGAGGCGGCCCTGGGGCGGGGGTCGCCTGGAGCCGGCTCCGGGGCCGGGCGGGGGACGCGGCTGGCGGAGCAGCGCCAGCGCTCCCCGCTCTCGCCCGGTGCGGGCGGCGGCCGGGCCGGAGCCGGGCCAGCCCACGGACCCCGGCAGGCGCACGGGCGAGCTGTGCCCGGCCCTGGCCTTCTGCCGAGCCCCGCTCGAGACCCGGATTGCGCCTTGCCGAGTTAGTCAGAGACTCTCGGGAGGACAGGGAGCTTCTGTATCCCAACCTGGAAAACACATGATAAACTTCAGTTTCATTGAATGCGTTTTTGGAAGCGCTGCCGACAAAAAGTGCAAAAATGCCAGCATTTGCCTTTTTTGTTTGACTGATCCTGTGCTGTAATAGAGAAAGTCTCCCTCTGGAGCAGGCAGCGGACAGGCACTGGTGTCAAGGTGAAACATTTCTGACACTGCGATAGGAGTAATTGTGTCTCAGCATTGGATCATATACCGAGCTTAATCCTGCCTCTTGTTACACTGCTTTGGCAGTATCTGCTTTGCCCTCTGGTTCTTTATCACTTCACATGTAGAATTCTGCTTCAGCATATGCAGGTTGTGAGTGTGGAGTGTTCTGAAGCTTGGTTCTGAAGGATTATAAAGTGGGCCACGTCGTGAGGGTTGTACGGATGTGCTGTGAAATGAAGTGTACAGAGTATACAGAGTATAATCTTGCATTTTCAGAGCAATTATGTGTCCACAGATATGGGCCTTCTGGCAAAAGGGAGCTGTTGTGCTGTACTTAAATAGATATTTGATGTTTTTGTCACTTCTTCACAATAACTGTAGAGAAAACACACAGAGGAAAAGTTGTGGTTATGAAAGAAAGAATGGGCACACAGTTCTTTTCAAAACAATGAAAATTGTCACTTTTACTTATATGACTGAAAATGTTGCCATTGCAAAAGATAAATGGATAAAGGCAATGAACTCTTGTGGTGTTTGCTTCTCTTTAAAGTCTGTTATTTAGTAAGCTCTGAATGCTATACATATGGACTGTTAGTATGCAGCTAACTTCTGCTGAAAGCCAGTAGTCCTATAAACCAGTAAATTTCAGAACCCTTCCTTAGGCTTATGCTGGCCAACAGAGAGCATCTGCTCCTGCATTTCAAAATTAGCTTGTCAGGGATTGCCTACAATCTTCAGAATGTAGGAGGGCAGCATTTTTATAAAAAGTAATCTCATCATATTACCGACACGTTTAAATTTTATTTCCGTCTGCCTTGTTACTCTACTATCTGTATAGTGTCTGTTTTTGTGGCCAAAAATAGCTGTAGTTCTTGTCATTATTGCTAGACACCAAGCAGCAAAGGAGCTTGTTATTGTTGCTGAAGTGTTGCAGAAAACATTTAGTTTCTTCCTTCATTAAAAGCAAACCAGTTTTTGTACAGCTATTTTTTTTTCCACCTCAAATAAGAATTTGGGAAGAACAAATTTGTTAAATATTTTCTCAAATGTAGGATACTGCCCAGATTGAAATTACAAGAGGTGTTTTTGTTCTTTGGCTTGCTTCTGTGAGGCACTTGGCCTTTTAAGTCCTTTGCTTCTGTTTTTTTCCAATACTAGAACAGTGTGAGGATGGAATAGTCATTCATATAGGTTTCCTTTTTAGCAGAGTAAGACTGTTTTGACAGGCATTGAAAGGAGATAAGGACAGTATAGAGTCCATGTCCTGCAACAGAATGTAGCAGAAGAAAAGATCCATGCATTTTTGAGTTGCATTTTATAGGACAGAGTCTTCTGAATTGCATGTTCTTTGAGTATTAGTGTTGATGTACATGCACCATTTGAAATATTTCCTGTGTGAGTTCTTATCCTTTAGAATTTGTAGTTTTTAACATTCTGCTTTTAAAATTGACTGTGGATGTGCTTTTTAGTTATCACTCTGCACTTAAAAAGACATGTATGCTTACTGTTACAGCTAGTAAACACCAAAAAAGAAACAATACCCAGTTACATGTTATCATTTCTTTATCATGGAATGGTAAGGTGATTTAATGCAGCCTGGTCTTACTCTTCTTGAATTAGTGTTACAACTTGTAATGATGCTGGTGCAGGAGTATCCACAGAAAGGCAGTGGAGCTGGTCAAGGGTCTAGAGAGTCATACCAGGACCAGCTGTGCCAGCTGAGGGGGCTCAGCCTGGAGAAAAGGAGGCTCAGGGCTGATCTTCTCTCTCTGCAACTCCCTGACAGGAGGTTGGAGCCAGCTCAGGCTCAGCCTCTTCTTACAGATAACAAATGACAGAATGAGAGGAAATGGCTTCAAGCTGCACTATGGGAAGTTCAGGCTGGGCATCAGGAGGAAATTCTTCATGGAAGGGGTTGCACTGGAACAGGCTGCCCAGGGAGGTGGTAATCACCATCTCTGGATGTTGATTACCTGCTGGTAATGCAGGATTCCAATATAATAATAAGGGTTCCAATGCAACCCTTTCCATGATTACCTAGTGGTGATCAACATCCCTTCACTCCAGGAAACAACTGGATGTGGTCCTTAGTGCTCTGATCTAGTTGACAAGGTGGTGCTTGGTTAAAGGTTGGACTAGTTGATCTTGGAGATCTTTTCCAACCTTTAATGATTTTATAATGCTATGAATAATATGAAGATCTTTTCCAACCTTTAAAGATTTTATGATGCTATGAATAGTATGAAGCCTGTAGCTGATTCCTGAGTCTGGTACCTGATTTAGCCTCCTGTGTTAAAATACAGTGCTGCTGGATGGCCTCAGCTCACCCTGTTAGGACGACACCTGGAAAGCACCCTGGGCCACACTGTCATATCCCCAAATACCTAGAGGGCTTGGCCATACAGTTTTTGCCATTCCAAAACCTGGACCAAGCAGCAGGTAAAGTTTGGTGTCAAGTTGTAAAATAGAGGGATAATCTGCTCCTATGGTACAGGGCAGTGTAATTGTTATTCTCTACTGGAATATGTTAGTGCTATGTTATTTGTAGAAATGGAGAAAGTGTCAATACGTAAGTGTAAAATACAAAGTTTTCACTGAAATACAGTAGGTAAAGGAGAACATAGCATAGCAGTAGGTAGCATCAGTCACTTATTTGTATCTTACAAATAAGTTCCTACAATCTTATAAAAATCTGCCTGAAAAATTATATTTGAATGAGAATGGTTTTTCAGAGGTATGTAATTTAGCAACCTTCAAAACAGGATTCCATGGTGGCTAAATTAAAATTTAATTTTTCTCTAAATGAAATACAGTGAAAACAGAAGAAAAATGCTGATCTTGCACCCAAGAAGAATGGGAGTGGAATATCCATATAACACTAGTCTGGTCTAGACCAGGTGGCTCTGGTCTACAGACTGCACAGATTGTTCACTTCCTGGTGTGTTACAAGAATAATTTAATGTTTGCCTCTTTTATTAAACAGCCAAAGAATGAATTTTATTTACAATTTAGGAATTAGACTAAACTGTCACATTTTTTATCTCTCTAGGTTGGCAGCCTCGGTGGTTTGTTTTAGACAATGGGATATTGTCATACTATGATTCCCAGGATGATGTTTGCAAAGGCAGCAAAGGAAGTATAAAGATGGCTGTGTGTGAAATAAAAGGTAAGAATTAATAGATTTCTGCTTGAGAAAATTTTAGCTGCCATGGAAATAGAAAAGATCACCAGTCATACATTTTTTCATCACATGTTTTTCCTCCTCTGTTTTTGTTTACCTGCAGTCCATAGTTCACAAATAATAATGAATGTGAATAGAGTTCTGTGTTGAGATTTAGAACACACCATTTATTACTTTTTGGTTTTAATAGTTATGTGCAGGTGGTTCATGCCTGAGGTTATGTCAGCTAGCTGCTTAGTTCTGCTGTTTTTTCCTGTTATGACCAGGGACAGAGACTGAATCATGAAAGCCAGTTTTCCAGAAGAGCAGCAGCAGTGATCTAAAAGTGGAGATTCTTAGAAACCAGAAGTATTTAGTCTTTTGTTTTCCTGAGTATTTTTTGCTTTTGTCACTGTTAGCAGCTGCACACATGCACAGGTGATGGGTGTATTTGAGACAGTAAGTGAATTGCTTGTTCTGAAATAAGAGTTTAGTCTTTAGTGTATTCCTAACTGTAAGTCAGTCTCCTTGGCTAGTAGCAAGGTGTTTTCTAGCTTCCTGTTGTTGTTAACTATGACTTTTTTCCAGATCCTCACAGGAATTCAGCTTATGATGTGGGTACTTTCATATTAAAAAGTGGGACTTATTTTAATGGGCCACCAAGTATTTTTCATGTGGTAATTCCTTTTTGTTAGTGTTTCTTTAGTATAGATGAAATAAGTGATGTAAAGAGGGGAGGATCACTTTTTAAAATATTTTTCTTTTTGCCATTCCAGTTGATTTTGTTTGTTACCTTGTTCTTTTGGTGAAGGAAAGAGGGAGAAAATGAAATAGCTTTGGGCTTTTCCTTACTTAGCAGTGGTGCTTTGTGATTTACTGTGGGATTATCATAAGCATTTTAAAACACTTGCAGCAGTATTTAATAAATGATTGTTACTCAGTTGAGGTTATTATTATTTCAATTTTTTTTTCTCTTCTATCACAAGTTCATGCAACAGACAACACAAGAATGGAGCTAATCATCCCAGGGGAGCAGCATTTCTATATGAAAGCAGTTAATGCAGCTGAAAGGCAAAGATGGCTGGTAGCACTGGGGAGTGCAAAAGCCTGTTTAGCAGATACCAGAACAAAAAAAGAAAAAGGTAGGTGTGTTACCTAGAGTAGGTCACTTCTTCAGATAATCATAGTGCAAATATTGTGGTACAAAGTCAGTGTTATATCTTTTATTATAATTTGTAATTATTTCAAATCATCTCTATGGTAAATTCCCCCCTCAATATTAGAGTTAGAAGTCACCTGCATTCACCTCTTTATCTTAAGAAGCTGAAATACTACAGGGTGTTGTTGTCAATATAATAAACATATTGTTTTTAGCTGTCTTTAGCTGTTGTGAAGAGGTTTCATCTCTGCTGTTATAGTAACTCTTTTTCTTCCTGTAATTTTTCTTGGATAGCTTAACCATTTCCAGCCACTCTGGTGAGTGGCATAAGTTTTATCTAGTAATATTTTTCAACATCAAATGGCAGCTAAGAAAGATTTCAACTTTATTTTTCCTGATAATGTGCCTTTTCCATAATAGTAATTAAATTAGCATCAGTTATCCAAAAGTATTGTTTACTTCCAGTATAATTCTTGATTCATTGCAAAATCCAGTTTGCCTCAGAATTAAGTGGATGTTTAAGTGGATTTTTGAATTGATATTTAAATGAAAAGTGCTTAAAAATTACACTGTGTACGTACATTGTATGGAATAAATTGATATTTCCATTTTTTCCATAGAGATAAGTGAGACCAATGAATCTCTTAAAACCAAAATGTCAGAACTTCGTCTCTACTGTGATCTTTTAATGCAGCAAGTTCATACCATACAAGAATTTGTTCACCGTGATGAGACTCGCTCTCCTCCCAGCATTGAGGTGCACATTCTAGAATTTCTTTTCATTCCATTATATAGTCCACCTCAAGTTATGTTGATGTCTTAAACCTTATTCATCTCCCCAGTGCTGGGAGACTTAACCTAATGTCAATTTTTGAATGCTTGTGTGTAGATGTACTAATAGTGATGTTCTGTGTGTAAAGTGCCTGGATGTTTTAACTGGAATTGTGCCAGGTGTTAGGAACCAATTGTGTTTCTGAGCCATTTGGTTGAAAGGCCAGAAGAGCTATCATATGAGCAACACAATATTTTGTCTAGTTTTGCATCTCTGTTCAAGTAGTTGAAACAATCTTAGTTTTTCCATTCTTACTTCTTTATGTGGGAGGGTATTCCATTTTTTTATCAGTGAAAGGTATGTTCCAGGCATTAAAAACATGCAGTGTAGATATCTATCTCTGAATGTGCACAAGTACAATACTAGAATGTATTCCTGCTTTTGAATGAAAGGACTGGAAGTTATGAACCACTTCATTCCTTGCACTCTTGAGCAGCATGTGAGCAATGTTGTTGGTCCTTTAGTGCAGAGCCAGGGGTTGACACTTAGTCACAACAGAGCAAGTTTTCAGTTTAGGGAGGTGAAATGGACCTGCAGCTCCTTGCTCTAGAGTGATAAAACTGTTCACACCTTCTGCTGCAATTCATTTGTTTCACTGAATGATCTTCTGATACCAGTTATTCACTCTGAGGCAAGCTTTGCAGTAAGGCATTGTTGGCTGGTACTCTAAAGAATCTCAGATGTCAAAAAGAAATTGCAATGCTGTCACATTTGTTTTCTTAAATTGGCCTTATGTTAAGGTGTACATTTGATTAAAAAAATGGGAAACGTAAATTCTTAGTGGTAATGTAATTAGTGTGTCTGGGAGAAGTGGTGGAGGAGAGTTGTATTTGCATATTTTAATTTTTTTCCTTGCTTATGTTTGTGCTTTCATTTACTTTCAGAACATGAATGAAGCCTCTTCCTTGCTTAGTGCCACATGTAATACATTTATCACAACACTTGAAGAATGTGTGAAGATTGCTAATGCCAAGTTCAAGCCAGAAATGTTCCAGCTGCCTCACCCTGATCCCTTGGTTTCTCCTGTGTCACCATCACCCATTCAAATGGTTTAGACATTTTGAAATATTATCTTTTCTAAGTGTCATACTGGTGGTTAGACTGGGGGGAGGAGTGGCAGAATGCTATGCTATTGTTATGTGCTATGATGTCAACAGTTGAAATCTTGACTGAGATATAAATCAGTACTGGTCCCAAATATAAATCAGTTTTCCATTCTCAGTCTTTAGCTTTGCAGTTTGCTAGCCTTTACATCATCAGAGTAGTTTATCATACATGTCAAGGCCATGTAATGAGGTATCTCATAAATGAATGAGGCTTAACTTTTCCTCAGTTCAACGGTTTGGTTTTTCTAGAGTGCTAATTGTACACTGCATAAAAATCACATAACTTCACCTCCTGCTTAAGTGCTTTGTGACTTGAAGCACTTCAGCAAGATAGCATAAGTTTCAGTGTATGTAATTCAAGATGTTTGTATTAATATATCATTCCCTTATTTAACAAAAAGATATATAATGATAAAGATATTACCTATGTTATTATTCACTATTAATTAATTCCCCTAGATGGACAGTGTGATGGGGAATCAAATGCTTTCTAAGTTCTGTTTATGTATTCCAAGATGAGCTGTATTATGCAATTTTGTTGTGGGAATTTCTTTCTTTACACATGGATCTTTCATCTCTTTATCTTCAATCACTTTACTTACAAACCTGATCATTATGATTTAAAATAATAACTTTCTTTGATATGCATAGAGATTTGACAGTAACAGCAGAGAAACCACAAGGAATCAAGAGGCATAATTTGGCTTTATTGTGTAATGAGAAATTTAAACTTCCATTTGGTAAAGGAAAAATGTCTTGATACTTCTGTATATCACAGCAATTAACAGTGTTCCTTGAGGAGCTTCAGTGCAAGAGGGAATGAATTCCATAGATAGGAGGTAGCATCTTTTTCTAGTAAACTATTTCCTGTGTGAGTGTTCTAAAACTTTTCATATTGATGGCAATCCATCTGTTTTCATATAGTTTAATCAGATTTTTAACTGAGAGTGGTTCTTTTTAAAAAAAATATTGCCGTCTCTCTTTGTAAAGACTGTAAATAAAGTAAAAAATAATGTAGGTATCCCTATCATTCTTCTGAGTAGCTTGTGACTTTTTGGTGTTGTTTGTTCTTTGGATTTTTTTTTTCCCCCTAGATGAAGCGTTCCATTAGCCACCCTGGTCCTTGCTATTCAGAAAGGTAATTTTCTGTTTCCTTAAGTTTTTTCTTGTGTCTCAAAAGACATCCCTGAACTTGCTAGCATTAAAATCAAAATGTGAGAATAATTGTTTGCTTGGGGAAAAAATTAAAAATCATAAATTGATTTAATTTTGAAAACAAAAGGTGCAGATTATCGGCTATCGGTGGCAGCTGCTATTTTTAATACAGTACCAAAATTTCGTCATAGTAGAAGCTTTACGCAAATGGCTTGTTTTGACAACTTTGTGAAATTAGAGCTTGAAACGCTAACATTTTTTTTTCAGTCAGGATTTCAGATTCTCAAATTACTTCCTTCATTTTTATTTCCACTTTCAGGCTTTGCAGTTGTGAAATTAAGATTGTTGACTGTGCTATTTTTAGTCTGCTATGGTAGACTAGTATAGTAAAAAGTATCGATACTCACAATTAATTCTAAGCACCAAAGTTATTTTAAATTTAAAGTATATAAAATTTCTGTGGGTTGTTACAGATTTTGCTTACTAAGAGATCTCATTTCCTTTGTAGAATTAATCACTCTGTAAAAGAACCAGGTTCATCTCTTCACCGGTTTTCTCAGCGGCGCAGAAGAACATACTCAGATACAGAATCTTACAGTGATACACTTTCTGAAGATTCTCAGAGTAAGTTCGAAAGGAAGGGAGTTTTCTTTGTATCTTTCGGTACAATTTATTTCCCTGTTTAGGGCAGCACTGATATTGGCATGAGGAAAAATGTTTTATTTGTAAGATTCATATATTATAGATCAGAGCACTTGTATAGTTAGTTACCTGGTTGACTTGTGCTGGCTTCCATCCAAATTACAAATGGTCTTGCAGCTGGAGTAGTTATATTGAAATTAGTGGGACTGCTGGCAAGATAAAATTAAGACATATCCAGAAAAAGGATGTTTGTCCTAAAAGACTCTCACACGAATTATTATCTATATGGTAAGTGATGTGGAATATTGCTGTTTGCCACCTGCTTATTGTCACAGAAGAAATTATCTTTTTTTGACTTCTGTGAGTCGCAGGGGTAGTTAAGATCGTTCGTTTCATTTTCAGTGGCTTTTTGCCTTTTGTAGAGAACAGCACTGCTCTGAAGGCACACACCCTTGCCAGTAATAAAGATCATGATCAGAATTTAGTTCCTCCTGCTTAGATGGGCTGACTTAGTAGCCAGTTCTGTGGTTTTTCCTTCTGAATCTTGCTGGCGTTTTGTCTCCATTATAACTCCTTTCAAGTAGACTTTAACTTGACTAGTTCTTCTGATTGCTTATGTATAGGAAATACTTTGCAAATACAATAATAGAGAGATTAGATGATACTTTCAGGGATTGAAAATTAAATACCTAATTGATCTCTTTATAGGTAGAAATGCTGTCAATGGAGATCTGGTATCATCAGCCATTCCTGAAGAAAGTAAATCAGTGTCAAAGGAAAGATCTGAACTGGAAGAGACTCTTTCATCTTTTTCCTCCTGAAGCAACTGAAAGTATTAAATTTTCTATAAATAATGCTATGCAAAAGCTGCTGTAATTATACTGTTGTTATAGGAAGTAGTTATTTCCCTTTTTAGAAGGATTTCTCTGCACTTTATAGAATAACGTAAATACTATCTTTGAAGTGTATTTTATCTTTATATAGTTTATTTGCAAGAGTATTTTCCTAATATTTCACAGTTTGAATGTGCATTTTTTGGAACAAATGATGGCTTTAACAGATAAGCATCCACATTTGTAAATGCAGCTCTTTTTAAAAAGTGTGGAGGTCTGACTGATACGGTAGAAAACAAGCATTATAAACTTCAGCAAAAAGCTTTCATTTTTTGGAGAAAATGCAACTTGTGCCATGGGCCTCTTGGTCATTTGTACCCGGTCATCCACCTGGAGCTGTGATTAGCCCCACAGTGGCTTTTTTTTTTTGCCAGTGTAAGGGCTGTGGGAATGGGCACTAATGTCTCTGCTCCAGCAGCTTGACAGTAATTGACATTGCCACCTTTAAAAACACAAGGATATACATAATCCATTCCTTATTTTTAGGCAATGAAAGTAGAAATATTTAGTGTATTTTTCTAAACAAATGTATAAAAATAACTTAATATGAAGTATTTGTACCAAACATGGGATATTTAATAGTTTTTATTTATTTATTCTTTTTTGCATCAAAGATTTCTACCTACTTTCACTACTAAAGGTCTAAAGATCTACTAAAAGCTTCAAAATGTGCATAAATTGTTTCTGGGGTGTGTAGCATCACAAATAATTAATACAGTGCTGTTAAGATTTACTCTGCTTACTTAAGATGTGTTTTTAGCAAAGTATGATAAAAACAAGAGCTGAAATGTTAGACCGTTCTAAGCTGCTGTAGTAATGAATATTTGTATCTATACATGTTTTATTTATGATATATTTATACAGAAGAGAGCGTCTCTTTTTGCAACTCCTTTATATCATTTGAGGATGGTACACACCAGAAGATGGATTCTCCTCTCAGTTACATCAGTGTAAATTTGCATTAACTGTGAGGTCAGAGTCTGACTCTCTTAATGATTAATGAGTAATATAGTATAATAGTGCCTACTAGCACCTTGGTCAAGAAGGTTGTTAATGTTAGCATTGTAAGCTTTTGGGGATTTTTTGGGTGTTTGTTTAGGGATGAACTTGGTCTATGAAGTCTTAGCTGTAGAGCACTTAAAACAAGCCATTTACTGTTCTTGATTTACACAATTGCTAAATAAATGTACAGGGTTTTTTGTACACAAGCACAAACCAAAATCTGTTTTTATAATCAGATCTTTAATTTGGTTTAACTAGTCTTCCTTTTATGTATATAAATAATTTGAAGCAGGCTGGAAAGAACAGATGGGAATGGGAGCTTTCCTTATAAATTTTTGGAATGTTGATTTATCTAAATCAAAATAGGTCCAAATGTTGAGGAAAAACATATGAGTTGTTGGTTTATAAATGCTAGTTTATAAACCATTATGTCAGGTTCAAGTGGAATGGAATGGTTTGTAAAAGGGGTTTGTGGATACCAGCTCAGAGCTGTCATTTGTGCTCACTTCTGTCAGTTTTCATGAAAACTGGCGTATGCATATCAGCCACACACATGCTTGTACATTTTTTTTCTGAATGTTTGCTTTAATGTGTTCTGTATGACACGACAATTGTAAAAAAGTATTAAAGAAGATGTTCAGAGAAGTAAACTACATAACTGCAATGAGAGTGTTTTCTTGAATAATACGCTGTCATTGGGGCTTTTTGAAATTTCACTGTGGTTTCTGCCAGCTTCTGCAGTGTTAATTACGTGTCACAAAGACAGATACCTTTTTCTGCTTCCAACTACTACAAAAAAAAGAGGCTGAACTCCACATGGTACAAAAACAAAGTGAGACTGATCAGTGAATGTAGTAGTAAGTAATAATTCTAAATACTGCCACAAGACCAAAGTTGTTGTGACCAGATCCAAGCACAGAATTTGCATGTAATTGCTTGAGTGCTGTGTTGGGTTTTTCTAGGTCTGCAAAGCCATAATTTCAGCTTTATGTATATATGTGTAATATGTTTCCATTAAATCAGTGTTTTTATAGATACCTGTGCCAAACATCCTAAAATGTATTTCAGTGAAATCAGTGAAGATGATACGCTGTCATACTTTTAGTAACTGGGGTTAAGAAATAATTTCTGAAAATTATCTGGCTGAATCACAATGATCCATGCAAAGTAAGACTAAAAAGTAACTGTCTGCTTTTACATATTTAATTTCCAAGTTTCCGGGAGAGCTTATCAGGAATGCCTGATTATGTAATTCTTTCTAGTGCAGAATGAGAGCTGAACCTCAACAGAATAGGTAGTTGGTACTTCTAGTTTTGATCTTGTGCTTCTGAGGAGACCAACCTGAAACCAGTTCAAATTTCTAAATAGTATTCATCACTTAAAGAATATAAGCATGGGACATATATTTAGGTGAAAAGTGGTAACTTCAGTTATATCTCTGAAGTTTCTAACATCAGATACTTAGAACGCTTAGAAATTACGAGCCTCCATTATAAAGAATTAATAGTAAGGCACTCAATGATTTGGAGAGCTGTGAATACTGAGATTACAATGTTCAGGGGCTTTAAAGTACTGTAAATTAATGTTTGTATGTCTTTCAACTTAGTAATTCAGCTTCACTTTTTAAACTTTTTTTTTCTCAGAGAAAGCAGTCTTTGGGATAGGAATACTTCAGTGGTCGCTTCTGCAAAAAATTTTATTCCTTACTTAAAAATTGAAATCACAACTATTTGTTTTTGCTAAGGTTATTTTCACAAATAAAAACTTGAGTTTTGCTCCACCCCTATCACTTTAAGTATTCTAATGTAGCTGTTTGTCCTGTTGGTGTAAATTAGAAACTTTAAAAAGGGGTGTGATACTTAATAAAGGAAATGTCTATGTCTGAAAACCAGCTAAAATGCAATAAAGTTAATCTTTCAGTGTTGTTATGGCTCTCCACAATCACCGGAGGTATTTTTCTCAGGTTGCCACATGTAAAATGTTAGAAAATACAGTAGGATTTATACAGCAGCTCACAGAGCTTTGTTAAAAAGTTTTTCCTTATGCATCAGGACTCAGGAAACATGAATGCCAAATGCTTTCATACACCATATTAGTGGTGGGATATTTTTCTAAACTTGGTCCTATAGCACCATAGATCTGACTTATCTAAGAGAGCAAATGTCATCTTATGTAGTTAGAAATCCCAGTATTTAACCTGGATATAATAAATAAAAAATTCAAAATGTTTATTTCTTTTCATCCAGAGACTGCTTAATCTGTTGTCTTGAAAAATATTATTCTTAGGGATGTGTTCTGTGAAATGGAGTATTGAAGCTTTAGGTGACTTCAGCAATGTCACTCTAGGTTAGCAGTCTTGTGGAAAAACACTGGCTCAGCTGGTCAGCCTGCAACATTATCTATTCAAGCTGTGTTTCAGCAAAGCCCCTAAGTATTTTAAATCCTATTTTTAGACATGAGTGACTCATCTGCTGAAAGTACTTGCTTAAGTGCTGGGCAGAGTTGGGCCAGAGAGGTGCTGGCAGGATGAACTTGCTTACACCATCACATCAGTGTGTTTCCTCTTCATGGACTGAGTGTTTTGAGACTCAGTGCAGGCCATGAGATTGAGTTCCCAGTAGCCTTTGTGTAGAAGAGGCCATGGTTAAATCTGCAGAAACTGTCTTATCACTATCTCTTTCTGCTGAGATGATTGAATATCTAGAGCATTTTAAGTGTTCGTTTTATTATATGCCTGTGTACACAAGTTCCTTGTTAGCTAAACAAGACTGTACCTATGCATTTTTGTTCTGTATTGAGTTTGTTGGTTGGGGTGTTTTTAAACATCAAAAGAAATGAAAATTAGAAGCTTTCTTGAGGTTTTGTTTTGGTTTCTTGTTTTTTTTTTTTTTCCTCTTTGAATGGTTTAAAGATTAAAATACACAGCCTTTTAAACTTAATTTGTATTCTTTTTTACTTTTCTCCCTAAGGAGGAAATACCATGCACTCTTAAAGTCTTTCATACTTACAAATCCTGCTTCCATCACTTGAAAAAGTTTGGATTTGGTCCTGACCCAGAGCTTAGCTCTTCTGAAATCCTTATTTTTATGTTCGTCCTTGTTTTGTCCCTATTTCTTAGCTTTCCTGCATAATTTGGATAGTGGTTGATAATATATAGGGTTATAGGAAAGTATAAAAAATTGTTTAAATATTAAAAAAAGGTTCTACAGTGGGTCTTTTTGGAACAGGTTTTTAAACATTCTATCTGCTCAAGTTCATCAGAACTTGAGTATTTTTTTTTTTTTAGTCTTAGTGATATGCTGAGAGCCACAGCAGTGCATCATGTTTGCCAAGTAATGCTCTTACCCCAGAGAATTTTACAGCTCCTGAAGTGTTGAATTTCTGTGAACGTGTTTGCTCTCAAGCTTTTTCTACAGATTGAATTCTAGAAGCAGATGTGCTCCTTTGACCTTGATACTCTTTTCCCCATAGATAACATATCCCAACTCCTCCCACAACCCCCCAAATGTGAAGACAGGCTTTGCTCTGACAGATATGTCAGCTGACTTGTGGGATGAAGAATTGATTAATCACCCAGGGGAGGTGACAACTTGTTGGTCCAGGCAATTAGGATCAGCTAGTCTATACTAGTTGCAGCTGCCAGAAAAACAAGATGGTGTAGAGGAAAGCCTGGAAATAACAGAGGGATAAGAACAGCCAAATGCTTAGGCATGTGCTAGAAGTTATCCTTGTCAATAAAGAACCTATGAAGAATATTCTTTTAAAGTAACTTTCTAAGGCTGGCTGGTGGATAGGCTGTTTCTGATCCAGATGGCTGGATTGTCAACAGTTAACTACCTGGTTTACATTGGAGAACTGCATTTCTACCTCATCTTTTGTTTCAGCAACTCTTTTTCTGTAGTGTAGTACAGGAACTGTAAAAACAGTATAATAAATAATGAAGGAGTCACAGACTTTATGGTGCAGAAAGCATGCTTTATTTCAAATGAACAATTCTATCTCAAGGAGGTTCAACAGCTACCAAGCTCTATTACTACATTAGGAGAACTAAAGCAAATTGAAGTGCAGGCTGGTATTTGATGTTGTAGCAACAGTTTGTTTTCAAACTGTGGTTCATTGCTTAGTTGCCTGGAAGTGACTACTGGTTCTAATACTACCACACAAACTCAATCACTGCACCCTAAGAACCTCCGAGATGGGGTACTGCTGCTGCACTTGAGTACCTAAATAGCTTTGTTGATTAAGGGGATGGCCAGGTGATGTTACTTTTTTAAAAGCTATTCAGGCAGTCAATATGTCAGAAACAGTACACAGTGGGTGAACAAAGTGCTGGCCGCTTGCACTTTGTCCAGAAATTGTCAGTCAGGTATGAAAATTATGACATAATCAGATCCAATGTAAAACATTAAAGCAATGCTTACAGGAGGGTAATTGCAAACATCACCAATGCCTTACATTTCTGATTCAACATAAATATTTGTGCACGTATGAAATACTGTGCACAGTATCATGTCTTAGGTGTAGGTAATCTTCAACAGGGAGCCTCTCTACCTGTTGAGGCATTCTTAGACATCAACAATGAGTTGAGGCGCAAAAATTAGTTAAATGTTGAGCAGGATAGTCGTTTGCTAGGAAACTTTCCCCTGCCAACTGTTAGTTCCAAAAGTTACGTTTCAAAATGTCATAAAATAAACGGTACAAAACTTCATAACCGTTAACTTCGGCTATATACAGTATGTACATGTCAGTGAAAAAAGTGTTTTAAATTCTTAGGTCAATAATGACTATAAGTCATAATGTATAGATCTGGACTTTGTCTCGTTCAGGTAGGTAAAAAAATATTTTTCTTTTATATTTACATATCAGATATTTCAGTCCATATATGAATCACTTGTAAAAATACAAGTGTAAATATTACAGATTAAGCTCTCTAAGGTGATCGAATATTTATATTCACAGTGGCAGAATCGGTACCAAATTCATTCCCTAAATTCAGAGTATAAAGTCCACCGTCGTTCTTCTGGACATCCATGATGATCAGGGTGGTTAGATCTTCACTGGTTTCAATGTGGAATCTGCCTTGCTGGTCCTCACTAGTAATTTTTCTCCCTCTGCAGTACCATGTTATTTCTGGGGCAGGTTCACCCGAAAAGGCGCAGGATAGTGTGAGAACTTTTCCTTCCTCAATGCTGATATCAGATGGGAGAGCTTCAATTTTGGGTGGTACTCCTTTATGAAATAGGAAAAGAAATACCATGTTAGTCTGTTTTCACTAAGCCATGGAGCAGCTTTACTCTGAGGACTACTTCAGGATAGCTGAAGCACTAATTCTACCAATAATTGTAATGCTCACCTCTCAGACCTGATTTAAGCATTTTACTAGTTGAACTCTCCAGTTGAGCCATGCTAGATTTCCCCATAATACTGCTGGAGCTCATCTCTACAAAGGATTCTTTCATGGAGGACATGCTTTTGGCAGACATGCTTTCAAATTTCATTTCAGTCATGCTGCTACTGCTGAAACTGCTGAATGAAGCCTCTTGTTTAGAAGAAGCCATTTGAAAGGACTGAGAAGAAAAACTTTCGTGCATGCTTGCGTCGCCACTGGTCTTCAATACTACCTCTTTCGGAGGTTCTTCAACTAGAGCTGAGGAGCATTGCAAACATAGAAGGAAAAAGCAACAACATCACATTAACTAACAAAGTCATGCAGTTCTGTATGGTTAATTTTACAGAGATGAAGACAGCATACATTGCTTTCAATAGAAAACTGCAGTGGAGTATACACTTGTTTACAATCATTTGATTCAAGATAATCCAAATCACAAGCAGTAGTTTAGAAATTAAAAAATAGGCAGTGAAACTTACAGTATGTATGAGCTTCAAGGAAAAACATACATACTGAAGAAAAAAACAGGTCATCACACAGCATTTCTTATTAGAACCATTACTAGAATTAGATATGATAAATTATGTGTGCTCAGTTCATATTTTTAGAAGCTGTGAAACATTTTCAAGTTCTTAAAAACACAGAATAGTAAAATCTGTATTTCACTGCATTATTCTGTAGCTATAAAGGGCAACAGGAAAGCTCAATCACTGCAGCTTTGCTTTAAACCCAAACACAGTCATGCAAGCAAATCGCAACCACACCTTGATGCTAGGAACTGGGATATGGTATAGTCAATAAAATAGTAAACCCAGTTCAATTAAGTTACCATAAAAATTTTTAACTGTGGAATTACTTTGTTTTATTGTAACAGATTTTGTTAGTAAATTAGGAAAGAATAATTACCAGCACCAAGGTCTTAACATACTCATCCTAGAACAAATGCTCATGGCTTTCTCTTAACATGCACCTGTTGATATAATAGAGCACCTCTGTGGGCATCATAAAGATTTCTAATGCTGTTTTAGGGCTGTATATGTAATATACAGATGAAATATGAACTTCTTAAAATACTGAAGTCAACACTGCCAGTGGATGTTACCATAAGTCATTTTAGTGGACACACCACAGCAAAAGGTGATTATTCTGAACACGAGATCTGAAGAACAAACTTACGGAGTACAGTCAAAGATGCTGTAGCAGAACACTGTCCATGATAATTTTTTGCCTTGACTGTGTATTTTCCGGTGTCACTCACTGCAGCATTTCGAATCTCAAGAGAATATGTATTTTTAGAGCGAGATACTCTGAGGTGCGATGAAACTGCAATCTAAGGAGAAGAACAAAAATGGTTTCATTAAGATCAATTTTATGAATACGTCTAATTTTTCAAATAAACATATTAAATGATTGCTTACAGGTTGATTATTCTTCAACCACTCAACTTCAGGAGAAGGTTCCCCAGAAACTTCACAGGTGAACAACACGTCTTGTCCTTCATTGACATTTTGAGACTTAGGCTGCGTGATGAATGCTGGTTCACTGGAGCGCTCTTTAGAAACAGTCACAACATACTGGCATTTAATAATGCCTTCATCAGTTTTACCCTCACAGGTGAGTATACCTTCATCCTTATTACTGGCCTTCTTGATAGTTAGCGTGTGATCACTTCCAGAAACGCCGTATCTGTAGTCATCTGAATTTCTCAGCTCCATTCCATTCAGCACCCATTTTACTTCAGAGGCACCAGGAATGTTGGCTTTCAATGTCACTTTCTGCCCTTCAGACATTGTCATTTTAGTTGAAGAAGCTGTAATTTCTGCTTTCAATTGTTTGACATCTTCTGTAACAACTGACTTTTTAATGACTTCTTGAACTGCAGATTTCTCTTCAGCTGCCACTACTGATTTCTTCTGGGTAGAAACCATAAGTAACTCATCTTCCTTCTGAACTGTTTTATGAGATTCAGATACACTTCTTACCTGGGAATGGATATTTTTAAATACTTGGCCGGTAAACTGGAAGTTAGTTTTTGAAACACCTCCTTCCCCAATAATTTCACAGGTGTATTCTCCTTTATCAGATTCCATGAGCTCATGGATTTTGAGCTCATAAGTGCCATCTGCTGCATAATGGAACTTGAAATGATGGTCTTCTTTCAGTTTTTTACCATCCTTATACCAAGCCACTTCTCTGACACTTAAAACATTGCTTTCAACTGCACAAGATAACTTCACCTTATCTCCAAGAGTTTCTGCTTTCAGATGCTGTTTTATCTTTGGTGGAGAAGCAGTTGGTAATTGTACTTTCTCTGTTGGCACCATTTTGTCTCCAGGTGGTGACTTAGCTTTTGGGGGACTGCTGATGGGTTCAGGAGATTTCACTCGTTTAGGAGATTTAACTGGCTCTGGTGACTTTACACGAGGCTCAGGAGATTTGATCCTTGGAGGTGATGTAATTGTTTTTTCAGGAATTTTTGTTCTTTGGATGGTCAAAGTAAACTGGGCTTCCTGTCTTCCTTCAGAGTTTTCCACCACAACAGTGTAACTTCCTTCATCTGATATCTGGACAGAAGAAATTTCAAAGGTAGACTTGTACTGTGTTCGTGTAACTTGGAAGCGCCTTGAAGAAACAATAGGTTGACCTGCATGGAGCCATGTTATTGTTGGTGCTGGTTCACCATCAACATCACAGGAGAACCTTGCAGTCTCCCCTTCAGAAACTGTGATTGACCGTGGCTTTGTAAGGATTGTTGCTGGCAGAGTGCTTTTAAATGCTTTGTGTGAAGTCCTTTCTTCCAATGACTTCTTTTCAGCTGCAGTGACTTTTTCTTCAGAAGCAGCATAATGTTCATAGGATAAAAGTGATTCTCTTGTTGCTGACACTTCTGATTTGACCTCTCTTACTGAGGAACTTGCTTCTGTTGCAGATGCTTTCTTAAATGAGGAGATTGCATATGCCTCTGTTTTTGTCAAGTCAGGTAAAATTGACCTTGGCACTTCTTCATCTCTCCTCTGGGAAGAGTATGTAGTGTAATCTCCTCCAGTAACATCTAGCGTTGCGTAATCAGAGCATTCCCCTTTGTAGTTTGTGCATACAGCTCGGTATGTTCCACTGTCATCAATGTGGCAGTCGAGAATCTCCAGAGTTAATACACCGCTTGTATTGGTAAAGTGTATCTTACTGCTCTCTTGGAGCTCAACACCGTTGTGGTACCACTTCACTTCGGCTGTCGGTTTGGATTGGACATTCAGAATGAACCGAGTATTATGGCCACACGGTACCCGGTGTGAGCGCATTCTCAGGGTAATGCGAGGAGCATGGTCAAGGGTGAAAGGCTGCTGAGTCAGAACTTCATATTTCCTTTCCATCGTTTTTTGAGTTTTCAGAGCAGATTTCATGGACTCGTATCTAGAAAATATATCAAACCTTGCCATCCTCTCAAACCGGGAGAGAGATCTTTCACTAGAGACTGGGCTAGGTGAGCGTGGTCGAGTTCTCTCTGGTGTTGGGGATCTTCTCTCACTTTCTTCAGGAGGCCGTGAGCGAGGTCGAATTAATTCAGATACAGGACGCATCAACTCAATGTAAGTTGGAGAAAGGGACCTTCTTCTCCTTAGTAATCTAGAGGGAGGTGAAAATTCCCTTTGAGCATATTGCACCATCTCTATTTCTTCTTCTTCTTCTGATGTGATCTCAGTTATTTCTCTTTCCCTCCTTCTCCTGAGTCTACTCTTTTCTTCCTCTGCCATATATTTGAGCTCACTCCTGTATCCCGACAGTCGCTGATCAGTGCCAACAGGCCGGAGCAATTCTTCATCCTCCCTCTCATCCATTATTCTTTGCTTTTGTTTAGGTGGTCTGTAGGCAGCCCTGTCGTGACGTTGACGAAGCTCTGCATAGCTTGCACTGGTCTCAGCTTTAGTTGGAATGTGATAGCTTGAATACCTCAGCTCTCTTTTCCTTTCTTCCTCTGAACTGACCTGTGCTGCTGCAGTAGAATATCGAAGGGCAGACAGTTCAAAGCGTGGAGGGCTTCTACTTGGTGGGGAAGCAGAAAAGCCTAACTCCAGCTCTTCTTCAAGGCGCAGTCTTTCCTCTTCAGTTCTCTTCATGGCTAAGTAGTCATCTATTGGCATGAGCAATTCCTCATCAGACAAGTCGCCAAGCGATCGCCTTCTTGGTCTGTAGTGATATTCATACTCTGGAGATGGGGCACGCCGGCGCGCTGGTCTCACAATTTCAAGATCATCCTGTGTCAGCTTTGGTATGCGCCATTTAGGCTTGTACTGATCAGTAATGCGTGGCAGTGGCATCACATAGAATTGCTCCCACCTGGAAAGACGTATGCGTTTCTGGCGTTTCTGAACAGTCCTCTCAAGTTTTCCTGGCATTTCATACTGGTCTCGCAGCTTCTTGTACCACTTCATGTCTGACAGAGGTACAAAGTGTTTAATATGCTGATCTTCCTCAAGAGCAGCACGCACATGTTTGCGAGGCTCTGGGATCTCGTATGGCATACGAAGTCTCCTTTCCTCCTTCTCCTTCTTTTCTTCTTTCTGAATTTCATATTCACCTTTAACGGTCTTTGTGCTAACAGCTGGTTTATATAAGATAGCAGCTTCTCTGAGAGCCTCTTGTGCAGTTTGTGTCAGTGGAACAGCTTCAACCCCAGAAAGGATTTCTGCCATCCGCAAGGTCTTGTCAATTTGCCTTTGTACATGCTTCTCCCGCTCTTCTTCTGTCTTGTACTCACGCTTGACATATTTCAAGCGTTCAACTTTTAGATAAGCCTGACAGCTTGTAGATCCAGCACTGTTTGTAGCAGTAACTCTGTAGTAGCCACTGTCTTCTGGTAAAGTATCTCTGATATGCAAAGCATAATAATCTAAACCTTCATGAATTATATCAAAGTTGGGACCAAAGGATAGAGGCTGACCATCTTTCTCCCATGTCAACGTTGGTTTTGGCACACCGGATACCCTGATCTCAAAACTGACATTTTGGCCTTCTTGACATTCAGCGTTTGCCAGCAGTCTTTTAAACATTGGCCTGAGTGTGGCATCTGCTGGAGGGGGATGCGGAATCACAGTCAGCTTAGCTTTGCAGCTGTCTTCACCATATTTATTGCGTGCCACAATACTGTATTCAGCATCATCCTCTTCAGTGACATTATTGATGACAAGCTGATAAAGACCCTTGTCCGATTCAAAAGTATACTTCCTATCATCATCCCCAGGTTTGATTTTCTGGCCTGATTTGTACCATGTTAAGCGAGGTTCTGGGTGAACTGTTATGGTTACTCCAAACCTGACATTTTCTCCAACATACGCAGTGCGGTTATACAAAGGCAGAGTAAATTCTGGGGGATGCTCTAACAGTCTCATAGTATCAACCCGTCGTTTCACTTTTCTAACAGTTCTGCATCTGTAGTGCTCAGAAATTTCTCTCACACCTTTAACAAAAAGTTCTGCGTAAGAGCTGTCCTCACCATAATCATTCACTACCTTGCATCTGTAGGTACCATCATCTGTTTTAGAAACATCTTTGACATACATGGTTGCCACACCATCTTCGTATTTGATTTCGTATTTCTCATTGCTTTCTAATTGCCTCATACCGAAGTACCATGTGACTTGTGTGGACTCATCATAGTTTTCAATTGTACATACGTATTTGGCATGGCCTCCTTCTTCTGCAACATTATGCTTTATCTGCCCAGCAATAGGCCCAATGTCTATTGGGGCAACTTTAACTTTAGCCACCGTTATGCCTTTCTGGGATCTAATTGCGCCTCCACAGGAAATGCGGGCTACTGACACAACTGTGTTCCACTCCTTCTTTACTAGAGTTTGATAGTAACGCCTGTGCCTCAAGGTCTTAATGGTTTTAGTGCTGGTCTTTTCTGTCTGCTGTTTCAGCCACACATGATCAAGCGCTTCAGCAGCTGTCATCCGAGATTTTCTTTCCTTTACTAGTAGGCGATCAATGAAGTCCATGGCTTCGATGCTTACGTCTTTGAATGCTTCATCCTCAAAGGTGTATTCAGCATTTAGAATATTTTCAATAACCTGTTGGTTTGTTTCAGCAATGAAAGGGTTAAGGCCACTGAGCAGTATGTATGTCAGCGCACCAACTGACCACATGTCTGTGGCTGTGCTGACCAAGTCATGGTGATGTACTTCAGGCGCGTAATACTCAGGAGAAGTGAACTGGAGTCTAAAGCTGTCTCCAGGCCTCAATTGTCTGGCTTGACCAAATTCAACAATTTTAATTACAGAGCTTCTTCTTGTCAAGTAAATAATATTGTCTGGTTTAATATCAAAATGTCCAATGCTCTGACGATGTAAAAATTCTAGTGCATCACAGACCTGGCGTACGTAACTTACTATTTCTCTTTCGTTAAGTTCAAATGAAGCCGTGCTGATTCTTTCAAAGATGTCAACCCCAGAAATGAATTCAAAGATCATGACCAACTCTTCTAGGCTCTCAAATGATTCATGAAGATACAAGATATTTTGGTGCCTAGCAAGGTTTAGGATGGAAATTTCTTTCTTTACCAAAACTTGGTCCGCACCCTTTACTTTGACAAATTTGGCCAGGTAAGTCTTCTTTGAAACTGCCTCAACACAGCGGTGTGCAATGCCAAACTGGCCCCGTCCAAGCTCTTCTGCAATCATATATTTGTCATAGAGTTCCTTTGTAGAATAGTGAGCTGCTTTAGCTGACGTAATTTCTCTGGTTTCATCAACTTCTTCATCATAGTTCATTACTCTGGTCTTATCTTCCTTTGTTACAATTGGATCAGTAGGTTCAGAAGGCTGACTTTGGCCAAACTTGTTCTCTGCAATTACACGGAACTGGTAGGTGGTCTTGCCAAAGAGGTTCACCACTGTGTATCGTGTATCCCGAGCTTGTGCAACACGAATCCATCGCTCTGCTGTTGTAGCACGTTTCTCAATAATGTAGTTTATGATCCTGCTTCCACCATCAGTAGCTGGTTCATTCCAGGTCAAGTTGACTGAATCCCTTGAAATGTCAGTTACCTTCAGACCTCTTGGTGGATCAGGCACATCAGCCACATCTAATTCAACTGTTTTTTGATCGATTCCAAATCTGTTTTTGGCACAAACAATGTAAAACCCTGCATCTTTTCTGTCAACACCATTTGGGAAAACAAGAGATGTGAATGACCGTGTAACAATGACTTGGTAGTGTCCATTAGTATCGATGAGATCTTGTCCCTTCTGCCATGTGATCACAGGGGGCGGCTTGCCACTGAATGGAATCTTGATGCTCACCACTTCCCCTCTGAGGGCATGAACAGCTCCCATGCCTTCCAAGTTCTTGGGCAAATGAATCTTTGCAGGAACTGGAATAGAAAGAGGAAGAAAAAACACATAACCAAAAGCACACGAAAAGGGCATCAATAGTCTAAATATTCAAAATTAAAATTAATTTGTCTTTATTATCAAGATCCTTCATTCACCTTCAACATCCAGAGAGGCAGTGCCAGACACAGATCCTCCTTGGTTGGTAGCTCTAACTTGATATACCGTGGCATCATCATCCGTTACGTTAGTGATGATCAGCTGGTAATATCCACCCTTGAATTCCTGTATCTTGATCTTTTCCCCATCTGGCATGATTTCTTTGCCCTGCCTGTACCACTTGACAATTGGCTTAGGATGACCAGTGACTTTGCAGACAAATGTGGCATTAGCTTGAAATTTCACATTCAGATTCCTGAGTTCTTCCTTGAAATGTGGAGCTTTAATTGGTACATCAGATTTTGGAATGACTGGTTCAGACACCTCACTCCACTCACTTTCACCACCAAGATTTTCACATTTTACACGGAACTCATATTCAAGACCTTCAATAAGATCTTTCACAGAGTAGACTGTTTCACGAATTTCATCTGTTGTTACAGAAATCCACTTGTTTTGTTTTTTCTCACGCTTCTCAAGATAGTAAGTTCTAATCTTTGCACCGCCATCACTTGCAGGTGGCTTCCATGAGACAACACAAGAATCCTTTGTGACAGCACTTGCTACTGGTTGGCCAGGTTGTCCTGGTTTATCTGTAAAGAACAACAAAGTTCAAAAACTGAAGTGAGTTTGCCTTATTAATTAATTACAGGGTATGCTGGTTTTGGCTAGGGTAGAGTTAACTTTCTTCACAATGGCTACTATGGGGCTGTGTTTTGGATTTGTGCTGAACACAGGGTTGATAATATGGAGATATTTTTGTTATTGCTGAGCAGAGCTTACACAGAGCCACGGCCTTTTCTTCTTTTTGTGCTGCCATGCTGGTGAGGAAGTTGGGGGTGCATGGCAAGGTGGGAAGAGATACAGCCAGGACAGGTGAGCCCAACTGACCAAAGGGATATTCCAGACCATGTGACACCATGCTCAGTATATAAAATGGGGAAAGGGTGGGACATTTGAAGTGATGGCATTTGTCTTCCCAAGCCACTGTTATGTGTGATGGGGGCCCTGCTCTCCTGGAGATGGCTGAACACCTGTCTGCCCATGGGAAGCAGGGAATTAATTCCTTGTTTTGCATTGCTGGTGCACACAGCTTTTGATTTTCCAATTAAACTACAGCTTTTGCTTTTTCTATTAAACTGTCTTTATCTGAACCCAAGAGTTTTTCAGCTTTCACCCTTCTGATTGTCTCCCTGATGCCCCTGGTGGGGCTGGGCTGCTGTTGAAAACACAGGGGCATACAGACATTGATATTTTGGGCTCTACTTACCAAACGGAGGCTTTATAAAAACTACTGATGAGACCTCCAGTGCTTCACTAATGCCATATATATTCTGAGCAGAAACACGGAAATAATAGCCTGCATTTTCAGTTAGGTTAACAATTCTACAGGTTGTGCCTGAAATACTTGAAGATACAAGTTGCCATTCTGCTCCTTCCTTGGCTTCACGTTTCTCTATGATGTAATTGGTTATCATAACACCTCCATCATCCTCTGGTGGTTTCCAGCTTATCACCACAGAATTCTTCAGTATAGACTCTATAACAATTGGCCCTACTGGTTTATCTGGTTTATCTGTACAAGAAAAAGCACAGAATTTTAATTTATTTTTCCAATATTTGAGAATACATTTCACAAAATACTGAAAATAAAATTAATTACCTTGTATTTCCACATTAAGTACAGTGTCAACCGTTCCAAATGTGTTACTGAGTTGTACTTTGTACTTCCCAGCATGAGTCTTGTGCTGGACATTCTTAATAGCAAGATGAGTATATTGCTCTGTGTTCTCAATAGTAACTGTTTCTGATCCTCTCAAAGGTTTGTTGCCATGGAACCAAGTTATTGCTGGTACTGGCCGGCCAATATACACAACGTGAAGGCGGAGGGTGCCACCTGCACCTGCATAGTATTTCTCTTTCAGTGGGAATCCGGGGTGGAACTGAGGAGGAGCCTGCAATAATAGCTTGCCACTAGTTTCAATTTCTCCAACATCATTGGTAGCCATACAAGTGTAGAGACCTTCATCCTCCTGTTCATCTGTCATTACTGTCAGTGTATGATTGCGTCCATCAGATGACATTTTGTATTTTCTGCTTTGTACCAGCTCTTTGCCGAAGCGGTACCATTTAATATCAGGCAAAGGTCTCCCAACAATCTGGCATGTCAGCTGAGCTGCCTCACCCAGTTTAGCCGTAACATCCTGCATTTCTTTCTTTATGGCAGGTGCTTCTCCAGCTGCGACAAAGAAAATAATAAAAAAATAATGATGTTTAGTATGAAATTTTGCTCTATTACTATATTACTGGAAATTAATTTTCATTTATACTTGATCCTTTTATACTTGAAAGACTATCCTTTGGGATAGTCATTTTAGCAAATAACATGTAAAACAAATAGGTAGCATGTTAAATGCAGCACCATGGTTTATGATGCAGCAAATTACAACAATAGCACAGCAAATGTGACAATGTATTTTTGCTTACATGTTAATTTAGTTTTCACTGCCATAGCGGTCCTTCGAGGTCTGCTGAGGCCAGTCTGATTTTCTGCAAAAACACGGAACTCATATTCTGTGGCCTCTAGTAAACCTCCTACTGTAAACTGCCTGTCCTTGATGCGTTCCTTATTGCATTTTTTCCAGGTGCTTTCTCCAGACTGGCGATATTCAACCCAATAGCCAAGGATCTCTTTGCCACCATCACTTTCAGGTCGTTCCCATTCTAATGTAATGCTGTCCTTAGAGACAGAAGTGATCTCAATTTCTCCAGGTTGGCTTGGTTTGTCTGAAAATTAAAATAAATTAAAACAGAAAATCAATTTTTCTCTAAATGTCATTAAGCTGCTCTTCAAAAGATCTGTTAATGCGGACATTATCTTACCAAATGGATCCTTGCACACAACTGGTTCAGAAGCAGGACTTGCTTCACTTTCACCAATGTCATTTTGAGCAATGACACGGAATTGATATTCAGCATCTGGAACAAGTCCTGTGACTGTGTACATTGTAGTGGTAATCTGTGTCTTATTATGCCGGACCCATTTTTCTGTAGATGTCTCTTTACGTTCAATATAGTAGCCAGTTACACGAGAACCACCATCATCTTTAGGTCTGGACCAGGACAAGTTCACAGAACTCTTTGTAACATCAAGCACTTCAGGTGGGTTGTTTGGAGGCTCTGGCGGATCTGTTAATAATTATAACAATTATAAAAAAGAAATAACAGTGACATAGCATTAAAATTTCTGCATATATTGTTGCACTTTTAGATCATAATGTAGTAATTAATTTCTTTTTTTTTTGAGTCTAAAAGAAAACTTACTTAGAGGTGTCTTTGGTACTGCTGGTTCTTCAGATTTGAGAGATTTGCTAATACCGAAATGGTTTTCAGCAGAAACACGGAAGTGATATTCCACATTTTCTTTGAGTCCTTTTACCACTAGTGATGTCCCTTTCACTCTAGAGTCAACAGTGTACCAGGCAGTCTTTGGTACTTCTCTTCTTTCAACAATATAACCCAGGATATCTGCACCACCGTCATCTGTAGGAGGTCTCCAGCTTACTCTGACAGAACGAGCTTGTATATCATCATACTCAAGCGGTCCTTCTGGTGGATTTGGAATGCCAATCACTCTGACTTTAATGTATACGGCTTTCTTGCCACACTTGTTTTCAAGTACCAAATCATAGGTGCCTGAATCTTCTCTTTCTGCATCTTTGATCACAAGTTCTGTGTGAGTCTCAGAAGTCGCAATCATGGCCCTCTTGCTGATGTCCTGTCCTTCTTTTGTCCATTTGCATACTGGGATGGGCTTACCCTTAATGGGTATGGTAAGCCTGATTACTCCTCCTTGTCTCACCATGAGACCTTCTTGGTATTTTTCGTCAAGTTCATAGTCAGGATATTCTGTAAAGAAAAATAACATGCCATGCTATGTCCTTCTACAGATGGTATCATACCTGCTTTAGGCAAAAATTTCTTTTAGGACAGCTTTCAACAAGAGCTAAGGCTTGAAATATCTTACCAAGCATTTCTGTTATTTTGACTGTTCCTGGCACTTCAGCAGGTTCTCCTGGCCCACCAGCATTACAGGCTAGCACTCGGAATCTGTACTCTGCACCCTGGGGAAGATGTGTCAAGGTGTATTCCCGAATCTTGGTCGGCGTAGTATTGCATTTGGTCCATTCAAATTGATCAACTTTCTGCATCTCAATTAGGTAGCCAGTAACTTTAGAACCTCCTTCATCTTCTGGTGGACTCCAAGCCAGGGAGACAGATGTTCTTGTAGTATCAGTGACTCTTGGATTCTGAGGTTTACCTGGAGGAGCTGGAAGAGAAGATCAGGTAGGCAGGTGGGATTTTTGTTTTCATGAATATTTGAAAGATGAAATAGATGCTAACTTGTAACTTATGATCTGTAATAAGTCTATAGTGAATTTAAAAAGGAAAACTTTGAATGAAAGATTTTCATTAATATTTTCTTTGCTCTCTCCAGTCAGAATCTCATTTGTTAATACACCAAGAAAAATTTCCAAATTAGAATTATTTGTACCATAATGTCATTCCCTTCTACCATAATGTGTTTAATCTTCGTAGGAAATTACTTACCAATTGGATCTCTGGCAACAGCAGACTTGGAAGGACGGCTGGGTTTCCCAGTGCCTCTGGCATTGATTGCTGTGACCCGGTGTTCATATTCTAATCCTTCGACCAACCCAGTGGAACGGTAACGAGTCATGGTGACTGGAACTTTATTTACACGGATCCATCTATCTGCTCTAACTTCTTTGCGTTCCACAATGTAACCAGTAATCTGTGAGTCACCATCATCTTCTGGAGGATACCAAGTCAATGTCATGCCATCTCGAGAGATGTCAAACACTTCTGGAGTGCCAGGAGGACCAGGAATACCTGTAAAAACATGACATGGAATTAGTGAAGAAAGTGTCAGATAACTTTACACACTAGTAGTATGTGGCATATTGTGAATAACAATGTAATATCATCATCTTATCAGACTCTTTTATTAGCAGGCACCTAAGTAATTTACAAATCAGGTCAGTGAAACACTTCTGGTTTTGTAATGGGGTAAAGCAATTTTTCAAGACTGATGGTAGACCTGAGCAGAAATCCAATTTTACCATACACATTATGTGCAGTACATCTATAATACCTATAAAGATCTATGGATGGCATTTTTCCTCTGGAAAATAAGATTACTGTACATCATAATGTACAATTTTATCCGGCAAAAGGAAGTAGCAACATCTATAAAATTCTAGCGTATGTGTAGATATATAAGCCCATTTAAATATGTATTTTTAATTTTAAAGATAGAGAATTAACAAAAATTCAGACTTACGGATTCTGCTCTTGCATTCTATAATTTCAGACTGCAGATAAGATCCAATTCCAAAGCGGTTTGTAGCAGCTACACGGAACACATATTCTGCACCTTCAACAAGTCTGGTGAACTTAAATGTTGTCCTGGTTACTGACTCTGAAACTGGCAACCATCCAGGACGGTGAGCATCACGCTGTTCCACCACATACCCACTAAGGGCAGCTCCACCATCCAGCTCAGGAGGCTCCCAGGAGATGGTTACATAATTTGCATCAATTTCATCAATTCTGATAGGTCCAACAGGTGGTCCAGGCTTGTCTAGAGAAGAAAAAAAAAGAAAAGAAACTTACAAAACAGGTGCAAAAAAAATATCATATTTCTCATGAAAATGTTGAAATGGAGGAAGGTTATGGACAATTATTTTGATGAGCTCTTACCAAGGATTATAACCTTTACTGTGTCAGTAACTGTTCCAGTTGCGTTCTTCAGTTCAAGTGTATACTCCCCTGTGTCATGTATGGTGGTCTCACGCACAGTTAATTTGGCCATTTTGGCAGCAGTCTCCATTTTGATGCGTTCTGATTCTTTTAGTTTAGAACCAGCAAAGAACCAAGATGCAGTTGGAGGTGGTCGTCCTTCAATTGGAATGGCTAATTCAATGGGCTTGCCAGCAGGTACATGGATTGTCTTCTGAGGTATTCCAGAGAAGTCAATTGTTGGTAGAACTAAGGAAAGCAAATAATTGATATTTTAAAAACCTGTTTTGTAACTATCATATTCATTTGGTGAAAGCCTATTGTTTTCAACAGTAGACACCTACCTTTTCGGTCTTGAACTGTCACTGCTGTGACAATCTCTCGTGGTTCCGACACGCCCTTCTGATTCTGTGCTCTGACCCTGAACAAGTACTGTTCACCTTCATTGAGAGAGATAATGGTATGTTCGTAGACGGTAGGCTTCAGCGTCACTACCTTCAGCCACCTTTCTGTCCCAGCTTTGCTGGCCTCAATGACATAGCCAGTCAGCCTGCTGCCACCATCATGCAGTGGTTTCTCCCAGGCAAGTGTAACAGTTGATTTAGTGGTGTCAATCACTTCGAGTTTCTGTGGTACCATGGGGACATCAGATACCAGTACTGCATCAGATGTTTCACAGCCTTCACCAATGCCATAAATATTTTCTGCTAGTACTCTGAAATAATACAAAGCTCCTTCCAGAAGTCCGGTAACTCTGTAGAATGTCTTGCTGCATTTGGTAGTGACAGTCTTGTAAGCTCTCATGGAAGCTTCACGTTTCTCAATTATGTAGTTGTTGACTGGGGCTCCACCATCAATGACTGGAATGTCCCAAGTAAGTGTCACAGAATCTTTTGATACTTCCTTAACTCTCACTGCAGGTGGTGGACCAGGTGTGTCTAAAACAAACAAACAAATTTTTTTTTTCCCCTTTTTGGATACTTTCATTTTACAGTCAATGACTACTTTAGCATAAAACAAAAATGCTGGCATTTGATTTATAAACTAGCACAGCTCCAGAAATTATGTATTTTCCTTTGGATTAGATAGTTTCTCTGACTTCTCATTCTCATGTTATTTAAAATGCAAACTTCCTTTGGAAATTAATGACACATTTCTGAGCAATGAGCATGCAGAGGGCTGTAATGCTCACAACACAATTGTAGCAGTACTTACCATACACTTTCACAGAAATAGTTGCAGATTTTTTTCCTGATTGATTTTCAGCCTCAATGATGTATTTTCCAGCATCATACCGATTAACTTTATCCACAATAAGCAGAGTGTAGCTGTCTGTAGTATCAATAATACCTCGACTTACAAGGTCAACACCCTGCTTACTCCATGTGATTACAGGAGTAGGTCTGCCAGATACAGAGACCATTAGGCGCAGAGAACCACCAGCTCTGACTGTAACTGTCTTCTTCAGATCATCAGCAAGCTCAAGTTCAGGTGTTTCTGATGAAGGGTATAACAAATACGGAATTAGTTAATCTTACAGAAGTCCTAAAGGAAAATATAGTTTCTTTAAAATATACATTAGGTTTTCAAATTACCTATTCTTTCCACAGGTTCTATTTCTGCTGATGACTCGCTAAATTCACTCATACCATTCACGTTTGTTGCAGCAACTCGGAATTGGTATTTCTGGTTTGTTTTAAGACCAGTCACGGTGAACTCAGCGTTCCTCAGAGTGGCGGTTGTGTGTGCTCGATACCACTGTTCACTGCCTTCTTCTTTCATTTCAAGAACATAGCCTAAGAGGTCAGCACCACCATCGTATGTGGGCTTTGACCATGCTAAACTTATGCTGTGCATTGTAGTATCCACAACTCTTGGAACTGAAGGTGATGCAGGAGTGTCTTTGAAAAAGAAGAAAATGCATTTTATATTGGTGCAGAAAACATTTACCAGTCAAAACCAATTTCCAAACAGCTAATTCTGGGAAATGCATTTAATATGAATAATAACTGTTTTTAAGTTATTCCAATACTATTTAGTTCAGTGACTTTATGTGTGGTTATGGGTTTCTTAGTTAAAGTGTCAATGTGAGTTTATGCTCCATTATTATAAATAAATATTAAAATATGTTTTAAACATATTTAAACTTACATGATGGTTCTTTACATAACATGTACTGTGAAGCTTCACTAGGTTCACTGTTTCCAGCAGCATTCACTGCAGTGACACGGAATTGGTACTGGCTCCCTTCCATGAGACCAGTGACTTTTAATCTGGTGTCATAAATGGTGTAATCTCTATTCACTCTTGTCCAGCGCAGGCTTTTCCTTTCACGTTTGTCCACAAGATAGTCCTTAATCTCACTGCCACCATCTGATTCTGGTTTCGACCACTGAATAATGATATGCTCCTTGCCCACACTCACTTCTTCTGGAGCACCAGGCTGTGATGGAATAGCTATTTTTTTAAAAGGTGAGAAAAAAAAAAAAAAAAGATTGTTCAATACATTGTTTATCCATGAGAATTATTCACAAATTCTGATGCAGAATGGAAGGCAGTAACACTCACTGAAAGCATTTCTGGCAATCACAGTTTCCGACTCAAGTGGAACACCTGGTCCGTATTTGTTGACAGCTCTCACACGGAAAATGTATTCATTATTTTTAATAAGTTTTGTTACCACAGTTGATAAAGTCTGGCATTCAGCCTCAACAATAACCCAGTGAAGTCTGCTGGTCTCACGCCTTTCTATGATATAGTGAGTGATCTCTGCACCTCCATCTTCCTCAGGAATGTTCCATGCCAGAGTACATTTCTCTTCTGTTACTCGGCTAATTGTGATTTTTCCTGCACATGGACCTGGTGAATCTGTGTAGGAATCAAAATAAGTATTGTTATTAGTGGCTAAGGAAAAGCATCTCATTCTTATTTAAAGAATGCGGGGTTTTTTTCAGTATACTAAGTATTAATACTAATCACGGGATACATACCAAGCACTTTGACAAGAACAGAAATTTGTTTCATCCCACTGGCATTTTTGACAGTTAGGGTATATTTTCCACTATCACTTCTGTCACAGAACTTGATAATTGCAATAGCTCGTTTGCTGGTATACTGCAGAGATATCTTTTCACAGAGCTCCAGTTCCCTGTCACCTTTGGACCAGAAGACTTTTGGTTCTGGTTTTCCACCAACAGCTGCATCAAGAACAAGATCTGATCCAGCCCTAATGCTCAAAACTTCTCCCTGCAGTCTGGCATCAAGTTCAGCCTTTGGTGGTGCTGGAAAAAGAAAATGGAAAAACAATTACATGACAGTACTAAAAACAGAACATTATGTTTTTAATTGTTCCAAGTAAATATTCCTTACTGTATTCATCTTTGCAAATGACAGCACCAGTTGATTCAGATCCTTTACTAATCACACCAGCAGCATTCTTTGCTAGTACACGGAATTCATAGGCTTCATCTTCACTAAGAGCTGTCACAGTAAAAAAGTTTTCCGAGACAATGGTGTAATTGCATTTCAGCCAACGTCCATCACCAGATTCGCTATATGGTTTGCGCTCAATAATATATCCAATTATTTTGCTTCCACCATCATAAATTGGAGGTGACCAGCTCAGTGACACTGTAGATCTGGTGACATCTGTTACTTCTGGTCTTCCTGGTGGATCTGGAGGAATAAAGCAGAAAAAAATGAGAAATGCAATCCTATTTTAGCTTAAGTAACAATGTAACTCTGAAAGTAATACTTACCAACTGGATTTTGAGCCACTACAGGTCTGGAAGCTTCACTAGCTTTGCTAACACCTGCAGCATTTAGAGCATAGGTTCTGAATTGATATTCTAGGCCTTCCACCAACCCTGTGACTTTGTAATTGCAGTCACAGCATGGTACTTTGTTCTCCTTCACCCAAAGGATGGTGTTGCGCTCTTTCTTTTCCACCCAATATCCAATGATTTTGCTGCCACCATCATGATAGGGTTCCTCCCACCGAATGGCCATGGCACTTGCAGACACAGAATAGACTTCTGGCCTTGAAGGTGGGCTTGGTGGGACTAAACAAGAAAAAGGTGGGGAAGAAAATGTTACTAACTATAAATACCTCAGTCAGAAGAAAAGAACAAATTTTGAGAAGTGTTTCACTTACCAAATGGATGCTCAGCAACTACTGTTTTTGATTCAACTGGCTTGCTGACACCAAATCTGTTTTCTGAGCTTACTCGGAAACTGTACTCTTGATATTTTGTGAGATGACTGACTTTGATCTGTGTGCGTTTCACACTGGAATTCACCAGCTGCCATGCTGTTGTGCCAGATTCACGTTTCTCTACAATGTAGTTTGTGATGTCACTGCCACCATCATCTTCAGGCTCTTTCCAGGTCAACACACAGGACTCAGCAGATACAGACGATATTTCAATTGGGCCAGTGACGGGACCTGGCCTTCCTATGACTACCACTGTGACAGTAAATGTTTTCACACCAGCAGTGTTCTCAAGTGTAAGGTAGTATTTACCAGAGTCGCCTCTCATGCTGTCTTTTACAGTCAGTGTGGTTCGGTCTTTTGTTGTCTTGATGGTCACTCTTTCAGTTTCCTTTAGCCTCATCTCCTCAAGTTTCCATGTCACTTTTGGAGCTGGGCGCCCACTGATTGGTATATCAATAGTAAAGGTGCTTCCAGCCTTGCATGTTATAAGCTGTCTGCTTATGTCACTGAGATCTGCTGTTGGTTCAATCTGTGGCTCCTTGACAATAACAGAAGAGAAAGCTTCTCTTGGCTCACTGTAGCCAGCATCATTCTTCGCCTTGACCCGGAACTCATATTCTGTGTTCTCCGCAAGGCCTTCAACAGTGAAAGTAAGTTGCTTGGTGTATCCAGCTCCAGTCCAGGAGTCAGATCCTTTTTGTTTCATCTCAAGAAGATATCCAGTAATACGGCTACCGCCATCATGATCAGGTTTAAGCCAAGCTAAAACTACAGAAGATTTGGTTGTATCAACAATATCTAGTCTCTTAGGTGGAGCAGGTTCTTCTGTGGCCACAACTGGTTCTGTTAATTCGCAGGGTTCACCCACACCATATTCATTTTCCGCTGATACTCGGTAGTAATATGGCATACCTTCTGCTAGATCTGTGACCTTAAAGATTTGTCGGGTGCATTTTGAACTCACTACTTGCCAGCTACGACGACTTGCTTCACGTTTTTCCACAACGTAGTGGTGGATACGAGAACCTCCATCCAGAACAGGAGCATCCCACATTAAAGTAATAGAGGTTCGAGTCACATCTTTAAATGTAATAGGACCTGGTGGACCAGGTGTGTCCAGAACCTTGACAGTAAATGTAATAGACTTGCTTCCACTGTTGTTTTCCACAGTAAAGACATACTTGCCAGCATCATTTCTATTGCATTCCTCTACTGTCAATGTGCTGAATGAATCAGTTGTTTGAATGTCAGCACGCAAACTAAGGTTAGCATCTGCTTTGGACCACACTGCAGTAGGAACTGGCCTTCCAGAAAAGGCAATAAATAGACGAATGCTTGCACCTGCTCTTACAATATGAGTCTGCTTGAAGTTTGCATCAATATCAATTTCAGGTGCAGAAAGCCTGTCCACGGTTTGGACTGAAGCAGGAACTTCGCAACTTTCTCCTCTGCCAGCACCATTGACAGCACTAACTCTGAATTTATAGTGTTCTCCTGCCTCCAAATCAACAACGGTATATTTGGTAGCAATAACAGTCTCTGCATTGACTTTCTGCCATGCTTCAAGATCAGCTTTGCACATCTCAATGATGTACCCAATTATTTCCATGCCTCCATCAAAAACTGGCTTTGTCCACTCTAAGCTTACACTAGTCTTGGATGTGTCTGTCACCTTTACAACATTAGGAGCACTTGGTGGGCTGACTGGTTCTCTGCATTTAATCAGCTTTGAAACGTCACTTGGGGGTCCAACTCCTGCAGCGTTTTCAGCCATGACATGGAACTCATACTCGTTGCCTTCAATAAGGCCAGTTACTCTGTATCTGTTCTCAGTAATGGGCCTCTTACTGGATACTTTAACCCAGCGCATGCTCTTCTTTTCTCTCCTTTCAAGAATGTACTCATTTATCTCGCTTCCACCATCTGACTCTGGTCTTGCCCATGTGAGTGTGATACTGTCTCCTGTGACATTGGTAGGCTCTGGAGTTCCTGGTGCATCAGGAAGAGCTAAAAAAGGAAAAATGTCATTAGAAAGACAAGATGGTAACTCCATGGATATTTGTGCAGAATGAGGTGGAAACTTACTGTAAGGTATTTGTGCAATAACTGGATCAGACTCCAATGGTCTGCCAACTCCAAATTTGTTCACTGCAGAGACACGGAACTGATACTCATTGCCCTTAATTAATTTAAGTGCCGTATAGCTGGAAGCTTCACATTTATCTTCAACTAGTGCCCAAGCAATCCTGCTGGTTTCACGTTTTTCAATTATGTAGTGAGAAATAGAAGCACAACCATCATTAGCTGGAGGCTCCCACCATAATGTGACTTTTTCTCCAGTGATGTTTGTGAATCGTATTGGTCCACCAACTTTTCCTGGTGTGTCTGCAATTTTAAAGGTTCAGAGTTATAATTTGCTGACACTTAGCATAAAATTCTATTTTTAAAAAAGCATGCTAAAAGTGCTTGCTGCTTACCTTGTACTCTGATGGTAATATCTTCTCGTTTAGTGCCTGATGCATTTTTGGCTTCTACTGTGTACACTCCACGATGTTCCCGGATAGCATCTCTCATGAAGATTGTACTATATCCAATAGCTGTAGTTATTTCTATATTCATCATTTTATCAATCTCTTTACCATCCTTAAACCACGTCACTTTAGGTACTGGACGTCCTCTGATTAGAGCTTTAAGTCTAATGCTCTCTCCAGCTTTAACAGTAAGGCCTTCAAAGTGTTCAGCACCAAATTCAATTGTTGGAGCAACTAAAAAAGGAAAATACAAATCAATTTTCATATAGCTAAATATTTTTCTGATACTCTTCTAAATATACTAATTATAAAAGTCTGTGATATATAAAATTATTTTACTTATAAAATGGCATTCTCTAAATAGCAGTTATTATATGAATGATAAAACTTATTTTTCTTGTAAGCATCCATGGCTTCAATACCCAGGCATATTAAGAAAAAAATCTTACCATTTTCATCTCTGGTCATGATATAGCCTGAAGACTGTGAAGGTGGGCTGATTGTACCAACAGCATTTCTTGCAAGCACTCTGAATTCATATCGGTCCCCTGGACTGAGCCCAGTAACTGTATATTGGCACTCGCTGACATCAGTAAAGTTACACCTGAGCCAGCGGTCTGCAGCTCCTTGCCGCTTCTCAATGCTGTAAGCCACAATCTTACTGCCTCCATCACGCAGCGGGGGGTTCCATTTCAGGGTGATTGTTTCCCTGGTGACATCGATGTAATCAGGAGTACCAGGTGGGTCTGAAAGAAAATAATGAAGATTTATTTTTATTGCTGCTCACAATAATCTACAGGAACAGAATTTTCTTGGATGACTATTATTCATTCACTTACCCACTGGAGAGACTGCCAAAGTAAATTTGCTTGGCTCACTAGCTCGGCTTAGACCTGCAGCATTTTCAGCATACACTTGGAACTGGTAATCCAGGCCCTCAAGCAGTCCAGTAATCCTGTATTCTCTGTTAGATATTAATGCAACATTAACCTTCTGCCACAAAATGCTGTTTCTTTCCTTCTTTTCAACATGGTATCCCATAATCTCTGAACCACCGTCATAAACGGGAGCATCCCAAGAAATGCTCATTCCATCAGCAGTTACGTTGTACACAACAGGTTTGCCTGGGGCACCTGGTGGTTTAAACTGATGCTTTGCCACAACATCTGCTGAGACAAGTGGTGGGCTCACTCCGTATCTGTTTTCTGCACGAACTCTAAACTGATATTCAGTATCTTTAACAAGGTTTGGTACTTTGAAGGTTGTTCTTGCAGCACTTGAACACACCAGCTTCCAGTTCATTTGTGATGTTTCTCTCTTCTCAATACTGTAGCCAGTGATTTCTCCTCCCCCATCATCATCAGGAGCCTCCCATGACAAAACCACACTATCTGCTTTGATTTCATCTATTCTTAAAGGTGCTTTTGGCCTAGATGGAGGACCAAGAGTGATTACAGTGATTGTGAACGACTTTCTGCAGACTACGTTATCAAGAATTAAAGTGTATTTGCCACCATGCTCCTTTTTCACATTCTTGATACTTAAACTTATCTTGTTTTCAGTTTTCTTGAAACGAAGATGTTCTGTTTCTTTAAGAGGGAGGTTGTCCTTGAGCCAGCTCATTGATGGATTAGGTTTACCTTTATAGGGCAATTCAACATGCAGGTTATGTCCAATTCTTACTGCAATCTGACCTCCAGGAATATCAGAAAGGTCAGCCTCAGGTGTTATGATAAGTTCTTTCACAGTAATGGGTCCAACAGTAACAGAGTCACTCATGCCTTTTTCATTTTTAGCAAAGACTCTGAATTCCATGACAGAAAGCTCTTTAAGTTTGTCAGCTACAAATTCACAGCTCTTGCTTGTGCCTGCATATGTCCATTCTTTCTCTCCCTGAAGTTTCTTTTCAATAACATAGTCTGATACAATGCTACCACCATCATAGTCAGGTTTGCTCCACTGCAATTTAACAGAACTCTTTGTTGAGTCTTTCATGGCTAGGTCTTTTACAGGCCCAGGTACATCTGCAGCTTTCACTGGTTCAGATGTCTCACAAGGTTCACCTAGTCCAATTTCATTTTCAGCAAGAACACGGAAAAAGAATGCAGTCTTTTCTGACAGGTTAGTCAGTTTAAAGGTGGTATGAGAACACTTTGTTGTTACAGTTGACCAGGCCCTCTTTGTAGCATCTCTTTTTTCAACAACATAATTTGTTATTTCAGAACCACCATTGATGAGAGGTGGCTCCCATACCAGTGTAACTGTGCCACGAGAAACATGCTTGAGCTGCAGCTTCTGGCATGCAGAAGGTGTGTCAAGTACTTTTACATTCACAAATGATGATTTTGCTTCTCCAACTCCATTTTCAATTGTAAGAACATATTTTCCTGTATCATTTCGTGTAACTTGAGGAATAACAAGTAGTGTAGATGATTCTGTGTTTTGGATGATATATCTTTCATCAGTCCCAAGATTCTTGTCACCTTTTCTCCATGTGACTGTTGGAGGAGGTCTTCCCTTGAATGGAATCGTTATTTCCACATCTTCACCTGCTTTAGCAACAATAGATGTCCGAAGAGCAACATCCAGATCAATCTCTGGCGCCACTGTGGAAATAAATAAAAAATTAATAATGCATATTTGGAATGTAAAATAACAAATGGTTTGAAAACAAAAAAAAACCACACAGGAAAATGATAAATGACAAAGAAATACAGTACCAAGAATATCTTTAGCTTGAACGGGTTCCATCATTTCAATAGGCTCTCCTTGTCCAGCACAATTCATAGCAGATACACGGAAATAATAATTAACACTTGGCTGAAGGTGGGATACAACATATTCAGTTGTTCTCACTTCTCCCTTGGTACTGACTACAGTCCATTCTTCCTCTTCACCTTCCCTCTTCTCCACCACGTAGTGGGTAATTGGACTTCCTCCATCATAAGCAGGTTTAATCCAGCCAAGGGTAACAGATGTCTTGGTTGTATCCACAACTTTCAGCTTTGTTGGTGTGCCTGGCTTATCTGTAAATGACAGTTTACGGGGGGAAAAAAACCCAATCAGAATCCAATTAATTGTAAAGAGGAAGAAAATCTGCCCTTAATTACGTTGGTGCAATCCCACCCTAACTACTCCTTTTCCATTGATTTCTAACCTATTGGAAGAAATACACACTAAATCTTACCAATAGGATCTGCAGCTTTGTAGAAGTCAGAAGCCTCAGAGAACGGACCTGGTCCAGCTGCATTGACGGCACAAACTCGGAATTGATATTCGCTGTTTTCAGTCAGACCTGTTACTTTCTGTCTGGTGTCCCGAATGGTTTCTTTAGAGACCTTGAACCAACTCAGACTCTTCTTGTCACGTTTCTCCAGAAAATATCCTGATATTTCACTGCCTCCATCAGCAGTGGGCCTATTCCAGACAACAGTCATAGAATTCTTGGTTATTTTCGTCACTTCTGGTGTACTAGGTGGTCCAGGTGAAACTGAGAAAAAATCATATATCAGTGAATCAGTCTACTTAAAAATAGCAGACAAGACAATCCAGTTGCACAAGTTATTTTATATAACTTATTTCTTACCAAATGAATTTTTGGCTATAACAGGCTCAGATTCCAGTGGATCACCAATTCCAAACTTGTTCACACCACGGACACGGAACAAATATTCATTTCCTTTGATGAGTTTTGTTGTAGTTATGATACATCCCTCTAGTTTTTCAGAAATTAAAGACCATACAACCCGACTTGTTTCCCGTTTTTCAACAACATAATGTGTTATAGGTGCGCCACCATCATCTGCTGGTGGGTCCCACATTATTGTAATCTTTTCAGCAGTGACTGTCTTAAACTGTATAGGTCCACCTGGGGGTCCTGGTTTGTCTGTGGAAGGCAGAAGAAAGAAGATGTTAAGTATTCATTACTGAATTATTGTTTAATAGTAAAATACAGTTGCATCTCAAGACTTACCAAGTATCTGCACTCTAATGTGGGCTGATGCTGAACCCATGGCATTCTTCAATTTTAATTCATAGGTGCCACTGTCAAGTCGATTTGCATCCTTGATGAGTATAGAAGCAAATTCTGTTGTGTTTTCCAAAGACACTAGTGAACTGGTTAGTACCTCATTACCATTTTTGAACCATTCAATTGTGGGTATAGGCTTGCCTGAGATGCCTAGTTTTAGCTTAACTGAAGTTCCTGCTTTGTATTTCACCACTTCTGTATATTCTGGTGGCACATCGATTTCAGGTGCACCTTGAGAAAAAATAAGAATAAGTTAAAAACATGTTTATTGTAGCTCTGTGTTTAATAAAATCCTCAAATAATACTACTTTACTTAATCTAATAGTTAAAGGTATTTGATAAACACAGATCAAAGTAAAGAGAGCATCTATAACTTAAATCATAAACCTAGAATAAGTTAGAACTAATCTCATGAAGACAATCACATGTATAAGTATAACCACTTGAACCATATGCAGACTTCTTTTGCTCAGAGAATGAAGATACCAGAAGGCTTTAAAAATGGAGATACAGCCAAAGATGCTCCTTACAATCATGCCCAAATGCTCACAGTCAGTCATGCTTCTTGAATCAATCACTGTACACTAGTCTTCCATATTTAAAAGACCATGAATCTACAAAACAGCATGGCTATTGTACACCAAAATTATATCATTATATCATTGCAAAACACTTACCGTATGTATCAACACATGTGATAGGACCCACAACATCTGAGGGATTACTAATGGAACCAACAGCATTCTTTGCAAAGACCCGGAATTCGTACTTGGAATTCTGTGTCAGGCCAGATACTGTGAACTGAGTCTCAATAACATTGGTGAAGCTAGCTTTTGTCCATCTGCCATCTGGAAGATCACGTTTTTCTACGATGTATCCAGTGATTTTGCTACCACCATCAAATGCTGGCTTCTGCCAGGAGAGAGTGATAGAGGTCTTGGAAATATCTGAGGCACGAACGTTTCTTGGTGGTTCTGCAGAAGGAAACAAGAATATTGCCAATAATTAACAGCTATTTTGAATATTGGTTTATTGTACAGAACAGATTATCACGGGGCTAACAAAATGGTTGGGCTTCATTATTTTGTAGAGAGTACATACCACAAGCATCAATTGCAAGGACTGGATCAGAAGGACGACTTGCTTTTCCAATGCCAGCTGCATTTTCTGCATAAACTCTAAATTCATAGATCAGGCCAGCGCTGATTGTGGTGACTTTGAAATGAGTGGTACGAATAAGGGTCTTGTTAGCCTTCTGCCATAATATGCTATTTCTGTCTTTCATTTCCAGGTGATATCCAATTATAGCATTGCCACCGTTAGTGACTGGTTCATGCCATCCGACAGTAATACTCTCTCGGGTGACGTTAGTGACCCACGGTGTAGAAGGAGGGCCTGGAGTAGCTGATGACATCAAAAGAATTGATTGTTAACAGAATTGTATTTTCAACATCAGAGCGCTAAAACAGCAATGCACACCATGAGAAGCACGTTACTCACTGTAAGGAAGCTGGACAACCACACACTGCGAGTCTATGTGATCGCTGATGCCAAAGCGGTTCTCAGCTTTGATGCGGAATTGGTATTCTTCTCCTGTTGTGAGCTTCATAACTTTGATAACAGTTCTAGCAACAGTGGCAGACACTTCAGACCAAGCAGCAGTACTTGTTTCTCTTTTCAGTACAATGTAGTTGGTAACCTGACTTCCTCCATCATAAGCTGGTGGTTGCCATCTGAGTGTTACACTCTCTTCAGTGACATCGCTAAGAGCAACAGGACCAACAGGAGGACCGGGTCTATCCAGCACAACAATATTAACAAATGATTTTGTGGTGCCACTTGAGTTTGCAGCAGTAATGTCATATCTGCCAGCATCCGCAGCCACACTTTCTTTAAGGTTAATGATGAGACTTTCTGCAGTGGCTTCTGTGTGAAATCTCATGGTAGGTTTAAGTGCAACACCATCTCTAGACAGTGTCACCTTTGGCACTGGTTTTCCAGAAACTGGAATTTCAACTTTTAGGTTTGATCCTGCTCGAACATATACAGTGTTATGAGGGAAGCCCTTCATGTCAATCTCTGGAGATTCTGTAAAAGAAAACATTTCCAAACCATTAAAAGAATGTTCCATCTTTTAAAATATGAATGCAATTGAATGTGACTTTTCTCTCATGTCAGGAAGCATACCTAATTGTTCTTTAACAGTAACAGGGAGCAGCAGTTCCTTAGGATCACTTAAACCAGCTTGGTTTTCTGCAGAGACTCTGAAGAAATAGTCGACGTTTTCCTTAAGACCATGGACAACATGATGAGTTGTCTTTACAACTGCACACTTAACCCATTTTTGCTGTCCTTTCTCAAGAGCTTCAAGGAGGTAGCTAACAATTCTGCTTCCACCATCATGTTCTGGTTTTAGCCATGAAAGAGAAACACTGTCCTTTGTGACATTTGTTACTCCTAGCTTTTCTGGTGGGCTGGGTTTTTCTGAGGAAAAAAGTGCAACAGGTTAAACAATATAGAAGATATTTACTTTTTGTATTAGCAATTACACAGGGACACAATCTAGAATAAAAAATGTGTTTTTAAACCAATTTGCATATCAGAAATATTTTAAGTAAAATCCAAGCAAAATTTAAAATTCAAGCTATTACTTAGCTCTTTTTTATTTGTCAAATCACAGACATACCAAAAAATTATCTATTTTACTGTATTCAGATTTAAAGCTTTTGATGTTATTTTGAAGTAAACACTTTAAAACACATATTATTTTAAGTATTAACAAATTTTTTCACAGTAAGACATACCTGTTATTTTTGTTCCCTCTTTGGTCTCAGAAGGTACTCCAACACCGTACTCATTTTCTCCAGAGACACGGAAGTAGTAAATGGCACCTTCTTGCAAACCAGTCACTTTGTAGGACAGGCGATGACAGTTGTTAGTCACAGTGACCCACGCCTTTTTGCTAGCTTCTCGTTTTTCAATTACATAGTTCTTTACAGGTGCTCCACCGTCATTTTCAGGAACATCCCAAGATAACACAGCAGATTCTTTAGTTACGTCTTTTGTTGCAATATTAGATGGTGGGCCAGGCGTATCAAGAACTTTGACAATTAAAGTCAAGGTGGTAGTGTTCAGGATGTTTTGCAATGTTAAGGTGTATTTTCCAGAATCATTTCTTGTTGCTTTTTCAATAGTAAGAGATGTACGATTACTTGAAGTGTCAATGCTCGCACGTGTACGGAGATCAGTGTCTGCTTTGTTCCATGTTACATTTGGGACTGGTTTGCCTCTGAAAGGAACAGTCATTGTGAATGACCCACCAGCCTTTACAATTAAAGTCTTCCGCATTTCACTGTCAATTTCAAAGGCAGGTTCTTCCTCTCTTTCTTTTGCCACCTGAGGTTCCGAGACATCACTTGGTTCACTGACGCCCATTTTGTTAATGGATTTCACTCTAAAAATGTACTCAGAGCCTGATGTTAATCCAGTTATGGTATATTCTGTGCCTCTTAAATTCTGAATAGCTGTTGTCCAGTCAGTTTCATCGGTTTTCTTGTATTCAACTGTGTATCCTGTTACTGGAGCACCTCCATCAAACAATGGCTTTGTCCAACTAATTGTGATATTTGACCTTGTAGAATCCATAATCTTAGGTTTAGATGGGGGCGATGGCAAGAAGATTGGATCTTCTGCCTTAATCAATGGTGTGGTTTCACTTGGGAGACTGAGGCCAGCAGCATTTTCTGCATAAACCCGGAATTCATATTCACATCCCTCACGGAGACCTGATGATTTAACTCTTAAATCATAAACTGGCTTTTTGTTTACACGAATCCATCTTAGGCTGGTCTTCTCACGCCTTTCGATTACATAGCCTGAGATCTCACTGCCTCCATCAGACTCAGGTCTTGCCCAGCACAGAGTTATTGAATCTTTGCTCACATTGGTGATCTCTAAAGACGTAGGTGGACTTGGAACTGTAAATGGGTCTAAGGCTTTGACAGCAACACTTTCTAGAGGCTCACCAACGCCGTATTTGTTAACTCCCATCACTCTGAAAATATACTCATTACCCTTCAGTAATTTTGTCACTTTACAAGATGTTGTTTTAAGTTCTCCTTCACAAAGTGTCCATGCAATTCTGCTGGTCTCACGTTTTTCCACAATATAATGATCAATATCTGCACCACCATTTTCTTGAGGGGGTCCCCATGATAAATGGCACTTTTCAGCAGTAAGGCCATTTATTTCTAAAGGACCTGCAGGTGGACCAGGTCTATCAAGTACTTTGCAATTAATTGCCAAAGATTTTGTTCCTGCAACATTCTGTAATGTTAGTAAATACTGTCCTGAATCACTTCGGATACAGTCCTTAATGGTTATTGCAGTAGTATAATCTGTTGAGACGATTTCAACTCTAGCTTTTCCTTCGAGCTCTTTGCCATCCTTTGTCCATGAAATCACTGGTATTGGTCGTCCTGCAACATCAGCATTGACTTTAAACACTTCTCCAGCTTTCACAACCACAACATCCCTGAATTTGGCATCCATCATAATTCTTGGAGCCTCTACATCATCTTTCACGGTCACAGGTCCAGTTGATTCAGATGGCTGACTGAAGAGTCCAGCAGCATTCTTTGCAATCACATGGAATTCATAACGCTGGTCCTCTGTAAGTCCACCTACATCGAAGTATGTTTCTTGCACATTAGTAAAATTACATTTTAGCCAACGACCATCTGGTAATTCTCGGCGTTCAATAATATATCCTGTTACTTTAGCTCCACCATCGTATTCTGGTTTAGTCCACTTCAATGAGACAGTTGTTCTTGTAATATTAATAACTTCTGGCTGACCAGGAGGATCACATGGATCTCTTGCAGCAACTGGTTCACATGCTTTGCTGCATTTGCCTATTCCAGCAATGTTTTCTGCATACACTCGGTATTCATACATCAGTCCTTCATCAAGACCCGTAACTTTCATTTGTGTATCAGTTATGAGGCTCTTGTTGACTTTTGTCCAAAGAATGCTGCTTCTTTCCTTATGCTCCAAGTGGTATCCTAGTACTACGCTACCTCCATCATTAACTGGTACTTGCCAAGTTACAATCATGAAAGATTTAGTTGCATGTGCCACACGAGGCGTTCCTGGTGGACCTGGAGGCTTAAATGGATACTCTGCCACAACAGAAGGAGAATTAGTATAAATGCTTTTCCCATAGCGGTTTTCTGCACAAACACGGAACTGATATTCAGATCCAGTGACGAGTCGAGATACTTTAATTGATGTTCTTGCAACTGCTGCAGATACGACCTCCCATGTTGTTGTGGTAGTATCTCTCTTTTCCACAATGTAACTGCTGATATGACATCCACCATCATATGCTGGAGGTTTCCAAGACAGAGTTACGCTATCAGCGCTAACTTCATCAATTTTAACATCAGTTGGTGGTCCTGGTCTGTCAAGGACAACTACAGTTAGAGAAACTGTTGTTGTTCCGGCAGTATTTGAAAGATGTAATTCATAATGTCCCAGATCTTCATTTGTAGCTTCCTTGATGGACAGTGAAGTCAAAGTCTTTGATGTCTGAACATTTACCCTGGTTGTCTGTTTTAAGGGATTCCCATCCTTCTTCCAGGTAGCAGTGGGAAGAGGTCGCCCTCTAAATGGAATGTCAATCTTAAGATCATCTCCAGCTTTTACCGTGAATGTGTTAAAAAGAAGCTCAACAGATGGCTCGATTTCAATATCTTTTGCAATGACTGGGACACCAAGTTCTCTTGGATCACTTTTTCCTTTTTCATTAACAGCAATCACCCTGAAACTGTACTCTTCTCCCATAGTTAAGCCTGTTACTGTTGCTTCCAATGTTTTCACCTGTGTACATGCACTCCATTTTACACTTCCTTTAGTCTGCATTTCTACTATATAACCAGTAATTTTGCTACCACCATCACTCTCTGGCTTTTCCCATTTAATTGAAGCAGAATTGCGAGTCACGTCAACAAGAATGACCTTTGAAGGTGGAGAAGGTGGTTCAGACACCTTAACTGGATCAGCAGTTTCTGCTGGTAAACCAGCCCCATATTCATTTACAGCTAGAACACGGAAGTAATAACTACATCCTTCTTGTAGTTGAGTAATCTTGAAGGAATTCTTAGTACAGTTGCTGGTAACTGTGGCATATGCCTTTCTTGTGGATTCTCGCTTTTCAACTACATAGTTGGTAATTTTAGCTCCGCCATCAATAAGTGGTGCTTCCCAGGCTAAAGTTACAAAATCTTTTTTCACTTCTCTGATTGTGAGGTTTAGAGGTGCACTAGGTGTATCAAGCACTCTGACATTAACAAAAGCGGATTTTTTGCCACTGTTGTTCTCTAAAGTAAGATTGTATCTACCACTATCAAATCTATTGACATTGTCAATGACCAGCATTGTGTAGGAACTGGTGACTTCAATCTGAGCTCGCTCGCTAATTGTTCCTTCTGCTTTCTCCCATTTAACTTCAGGTTCTGGTCTTCCTTTGATGGTGACAAACAGGCGTAAAGTACCACTAGCACGTACAGTGACTACTTTTCTGAGATCTGCATCAAGTTCAATCTCAGGAGGTTCAATCTTGTCCTCTGCTAAGACTGCACCAGGTATAGTCGCAGGTTCTCCTACTCCTTCTGAGTTGATGGCACAGATGCGGAAGTTATACTCCTGGTTCTCCTTCAGTTTTGTCACGGTGAACTGTTTTGCTTGTAGGCCTGTTGGTGGGGTGCAGGTAGTCCATTCATCAGCAGCAGCTTCCTTCACTTCTACTACATATCCTTTAACAGGAGCACCACCATCATAAATGGGCTTACTCCAGGCAAGGGAAACCGATGACCTGGAAGTATCTGTAACCTTTGGATTGCTAGGTGGACCTGGTGGATATAATACATCACAAGCACGATAGAAAATGGATGGCTCACTGGGTTCCCCTACGCCTGCAGCATTTTCAGCAGACACCCTAAATTCATAGAAATGCCCATCAGTTAGACCTGTTACTCTGAATCGCAAATCTGTCAGCCTTTTCTTATTGCACTTGGTCCACCGGATACCATCTTTGTCTCGTTTTTCAAGTATGTAACCTTCAATTTCAGCTCCCCCATTGTCTTCTGGGCGACCCCATGTTACCACCATAGAATCTTTTGTGATTGCTGAAACTTCAGGTGTTGAAGGAGGACCAGGGGGTTTGTATGGATTACGAGCCACAACTGGTTCAGATTCCAAAGGCTCTCCAACTCCATATTTATTCACTGCCATTACACGGAAAATGTATTCATTGCCAGGAAGGAGTTTGGTTACTTTGTAGTTAAGAGCCTGCACATCTGTTGCTACTTGTGTCCATGAAAGCCTACTTGTCTCTCTCTTCTCAATGATATAATGTGAGATACTAGAACCACCATCATGTGAAGGTGGAGACCATGACAAGTAGCATTTTTCTGCAGTGACACCTGTAACATTCAAAGGTCCTTCTGGAGGTCCTGGTCTGTCAAGCACTTTTACAGTGATTGGTATAGATTTGGTGCCACCAACATTTTTGAGGTTAAGAGTATAGTGACCTCCATCTACTCTTATACAGTCTTTGACAGTGAGAGTTGTTTTCTCAATGGTAGATTTAATTTCCATTCTTGCAGTTGTTTCTTCAAGGTCTTTACCATCTTTTGACCACATAACATCAGGAATAGGTTTGCCATGGATATCAGCTTCAAGAACAAAGGTTTCTCCAGCATGAACAACAATGACATCTCTGTATTTAGGATCCAAAGAAGCTCCTGGTGCTTCAATTTCATCTCTGGCAGTAATAGGCCCTGTACTTTCAGATGGTTCACTCAAGCAACCTGCTGCATTTCTTGCAATTACTCTGAATTCATATCGTTGGTTTTCAACAAGACCACTTACTGTAAATTCTGTTTCCAACACATTTGTAAAGCTGGCTTTCATCCAGCGACCATCTGGCAGTTCTTTCTTTTCTACAATATAACCAGTTATTTTGCTTCCACCATCATATTCTGGCTTTTTCCACTTCAGCGTGATACTACTTCTTGTAACAACAATGGCCTCTGGGCGACCAGGTGGGTCACAAGGATCTCGGGCAACATACAGTTCTGATACTTTGCTGACTTTGCCAACGCCAACAATGTTTTCAGCAGAAACTCTGAACTCATATTCAAGACCTTCTTCAAGGCCGTCTGTTTTATATTTGGTGTCCACAATAAGTGACTTGTTCTGTTTTGTCCACAGAATGCTGTTCTTATCTTTACGTTCAAGGTGGTAGCCAAGAACTTTGCTTCCTCCGTCATTAACTGGTTCATTCCATTGTACGATCATATGGTCCTTGGAAGCTGCTGTAACAAATGGGGTTCCAGGTGGTCCAGGCACCTTGTAGGGGTATTGCACAACAACTGACTTAGAAGCCAAAGGAGAGCTCTTTCCATATCGATTTTCAGCAGAAATCCTGAACTGGTATTCAGTACCTGTTTTAAGCTTTGTTGCTTTGATGGTTGTTCTTGCAACAGTCGCTGACACAATGTTCCACGTGGTAGTGCTTGTGTCACGCTTTTCTACTATATAGTTACTTATCTGGCAGCCACCAGTATAATCAGGTGGATCCCATGATAAAACAACAAAGTCTGCACTAATTTCATCAAAGCGGACAGGTCCTCGTGGTGGGCCAGGCTTTTCTAGGACAATTATGCTCAGGTGCTCTGTTGCTGTACCTGCTGCATTTGTTGCTGTTACTGTATATTTACCAAAGTCTTCCTTGTTGCTTTCTTTAATATGTAAAATAGTTGATGTTGTCGTATTCTGAATATTTAATCTGGTTGTCTGTTTCAGTGGCTGCTCATCTTTTGTCCAAGTAATGGTAGGTTTGGGTCTACCTGTAAATGGTACTTCTACCTTCAGATCTTCTCCAGCTTGTACACTATATGTATTAAACATCAATTTGAAATTTGGCTCAATAGTCAAGTCTTTAGCTATCACGGGAATTCCAAGTGCTCTGGGATCACTTTTGCCTTTTTCATTGTAGGCAATCACACGGAATTGATATTCCTGTCCTGGACTCAAACCAGACACCTCTGCATTACATGTTTTGCTCTCACTAACAACACTCCATTTTTCTGCTCCTTTAGGCAACATTTCAACAAGGTATCCCAAAATTCTGCTACCTCCATCATGTTCGGGTTTTTCCCACGTAAGTGACGCACTTCTCTGAGTCACATCAGTGAGTGTTACTTTCCCAGGAGGCAGAGGTGGCTCTGAGGCTTTGACAGCATCCTTGGTTTCAACTGGAACACCAATTCCATATTCATTTTCAGCCATAACTCTGAAGTAATAAATTGCTCCTTCTGTAAGATTTTCAACTTTAAAACTTGTCTTGGCACACTTAGCACTTACATTTGCAAATGCCTTCCTGGTTGACTCACGCTTGTCTATTACATAGTTCTTCACCTTTGCACCACCATCAATAATCGGTGGCTCCCAAGATAACACAGCAGAATCCTTCTTTATGTCCTTTACCACTAAGTTTTGTGGGGGTCCTGGCGTGTCCAAGACTTTCACTGTAACAAATGCAGATTTAGAACCACTGCTGTTCTCCAGTTTAAGAATATACTTTCCAGCATCATTTCTATCACAGTTGTCAATTGAAAGTTGTGTGTAGTTTATGCCTTTATCAATCTGAACTTTTTCTGAGAATTCACCCTCTTCTCGGGACCATGTGATGTCAGGTGTTGGTCGTCCCCTGAATGGTATGTGAATCCTAGCAGAGCCACCAGCTCTAACCACTATCCCTTTCCTTAGCTCTGAATCAATATCAAGTTCTGGAGCTTCAAGTTTGTCTTCTGGTTTAATAGTACCAGGAACTGATGCAGGCTCTCCCACACCGATCTTGTTGAGAGCACACACTCGTAGTTTGTATTCTTGATGTTCAGTAAGCTTTTTGATCTCAAATCGAGTGGCACGTATGCCTGTCTGTGGAGTAACAAGCGACCATTCATCTTCATCTGCTTTACAGATTTCTACAAGGTATCCCTGGATTTCACAACCACCATCATAAATAGGTTTACTCCAACTGAGTGTAACTGAACTTTTGGTGGTATCCACAACATGGGCATTTGTAGGTGGGCCAGGCTTGAACATCGGGTCACAAGCTTTGAAGTAGGGAGAAACTTGGCTTGGTTCACCAATTCCAGCAGCATTTTCAGCAGAAACTCTGAATTCATATTCATGATCCTCTGTTAAACCTGTAACTCTTAATCGCAAATCTGTAATGCGGCGTTTATTGCATTTTATCCATCTAATGCCTGCTCGGTCTCTCTTTTCTACAATGTAACCTACGATTTCACTACCTCCATCGCTATCTGGCCGGGTCCAGCAGACAGTCATAGAATCCTTTGTGATGTTGGTAATTTCCAAGGCTTTTGGTGGTCCCGGAACCACAAATGGATTTCTCATCATTACTGGCAGAGATTCTAATGGCTCACCGACCCCATATTTGTTAACTGCCATGATACGGAAGATGTATTCATTTCCTTCCAGGAGTTTTGTTACTTTCAGCATTGTAGGTAAAACTTCTGAAGCAACCACAGTCCATGCCAGGCGGCTAGTTTCTCTCTTCTCTACAATGTAATGAGAAATATCACTGCCACCATCATGAAGAGGAGGACCCCATGCCAATGCACATTTTTCAGCTGTAACTCCTGTCACTTGGACTGGGCCCTCTGGAGGTCCTGGCCTGTCCAGGACTTTTACGTTTACTGTTACTGTCTTTGTTCCTGCAACATTAGAGGCTTCTAGAATGTACTGTCCACCATCAACTCTAATAGCATCTTTTACAACTATTAATGCACTGAAATCTGTGTTCTTTATTTCGTATCTAGCGGTGTCCTCAAGCTCTTTATCTCCTTTGTACCACTTAATGGTCGGTAGTGGCTTTCCATGAACATCAGCCTCAAGTCTGAATGTTTCACCAGCATTTACAACAATAGTGTCTTTATACTTCGGATCCATTGAAATACGTGGAAGTTCAACTTCATCCCTTGCTGTTATTGGTCCTGTACTGTCAGAAGGTTTGCTTATTGCACCTGCAGCATTCTTTGCAATTACTCTAAATTCGTATCTTTGGTCTTCAGTAAGTCCTGTTACAGTGAACTGAGTTTCAATGATATTTGTGAAGCTCGCTTTCATCCAGCGACCATCTGGTAAGTCACGTTTCTCTACAATATAACCAGTAACCTTACTTCCACCATCATATTCTGGTTTGGTCCACTGTAGAGTAATAGAGCTTCTTTTTATTATTATTGCTTCTGGGCGACCTGGAGGATCACATGGATCGCGAGCTACATAGCACTCAGAAACTTTACTTGTTCTGCCTACACCAACAATATTTTCTGCAGAAACTCTAAACTCATATTCAATTCCTTCTTCAAGGTTATTTGTCTTAAAAGTTGTATCCTGAATAATAGTCTTGTTTACTTTAGTCCATAGAATGCTGTTTTTCTCCTTTCTCTCAAGATGGTAGCCCAACACTCTACTGCCACCATCATTTACTGGTTCATGCCATTGCACAACCATGGAGTCTTTTGTCACTGTTGTCACAAATGGTGTGCCAGGAGGTCCTGGTTCCTTGTAGGGATACTGTGCTACAACCGGTGCAGATTCCAATGCAAAACTCTGCCCATACCTGTTCTCAGCAAATATTCTGAACTGGTATTCCGAACCAGTTTTCAGTTTAGTCACCTTCAGCGTAGTTCTTGCAACAGTAGCTGAAACTGTCTCCCATACAGTGGTTGTTGTATCTCTCTTGTGCACAACATAGTTGGTGATTTGGCAGCCGCCTGTGTACACCGGGGGATTCCATGACAGGGTAATACTTTCTGCACTTATTTCATCAAACTTCACAGGTCCAGCTGGAGGGTCAGGTTTGTCTAGAGTAATAATTTCAACAGAGGCAGACTTTTGCCCAACAACATTAGCCACAGTGATTTCATAAGTGCCACTGTCTTCTTTGCTAGTTTCCTTAAGATTCAATATAGTGAGATCAGTTGAATCACTAACATTGATTCTTGTTGTCTGCCTTAATGGCTGGCCATCTTTAACCCATGTAACAGTTGGTTTAGGTCGACCTGCAATAGGTATTTCTACTTTTAGGTCCTGTCCCACCTGAACACTGTAACTGTGGAAAGCAGGTCTTACGTCAGGTTCAATCACCAGATCTTTGGCAACTATTGGAACAGCAAGTGCTCTAGGATCACTCTTACCCTTTTCATTTACAGCCATTACTCTAAAAAGATATTCTTCACCTTGAGTTAGATTAGTAACAACTGCTTCAAGTGTTTTAACACGAGCACACTCTGACCACTTCTCACTACCCTTTGCTTGCATTTCAACAATATATTGTATGATTTTGCTACCACCATCATGTTCAGGTTTTGCCCAGCTTAGTGAGACACTGTTTCTTGTGACGTCATCCACTGTTATTTTACCAGGAGGCTGTGGAACTTCAGCAACTTTAATTGGGTCACCGGTTTCTGCAGGGAGGCCAATTCCATATTCATTCTCAGCAGAGACTCTGAAGAAGTAATAGCAGCCCTCCTGAAGTTGATCTACTTTCCATGAAGTCTTGTGGCAGTTTGTCACAACAGCTGCATACGCCTTTCTTGTTGCTTCACGCTTTTCAATAATGAAATTCTTTATTTTTGCTCCACCATCCAAGAGAGGAGGCTCCCATGAAAGTGAAACAGAGTCTTTAGTGATCTCTCTGATTTTTAAATTAACAGGTGCACTTGGGGTATCCAGTACTCTTACACTGACAAATGCAGACTTTGTTCCACTGCTGTTTTCCAGGGTCAGAGTATATTTTCCGCTATCAAATCTGTTAACGTTATCTAGAACAAGGGAAGTAAAGCTACTAGTGGTATCAATAATAGCTGCTTCTCTGATGTCACCATCCACTTTACCCCATTTTACTTCAGGTGTTGGACGACCTCTGATGGGAACAAACAGTCTTAAGGAACCTCCTGCTCTCACATTCACAATCTTCCTTAATTCCATGTCAAGGTCAAGGTCTGGTGCCTCCATCTTCTCCTCTACAATAACAGAACCAGGAACGTCTGCATGCTCTCCAACTCCTGCTTTATTAACTGCACATATGCGGAATTTGTATTCGTGTTTTTCCACTAATTTTTCTACTTCCATGTGAGTATTCTTAATTCCGGTTGGAGGCGTACAAATTGCCCATTCACCATCACTTACATCACATTTTTCCACAATGTATCCCTGAATTTCAGAGCCACCATCATATATAGGTTTACCCCACGAAAGAAAAACTGAAGATCTTGTAACATCCGTGACTTTAGGATTATTGGGTGGACCTGGCTTGTAAATAGGATCACATGCTTTGTAGTAAGTAGAAGGTGGACTTGGTTCACTAACACCAGCAGCATTTTCAGCTGAAACTCTGTACTCATAATCATGATTTTCTATCAGACCAGTCACTCTGTATCGCAGTTCACTTATCAGGCGTTTGTTACATCTTGTCCAGCGAATACCTTCCTTATCTCGTTTTTCAAGGACGTAGCCTAGGATTTCACTGCCGCCATCTGAGGCTGGTCTTTCCCATACTACTATCATAGAATCCTTGGTAACTGCTGTGACTTCTGGAGCCTTTGGAGGAAGTGGCACATCAAATGGGTTCTTTGCGACTACTGGGTCAGACTCAAGAGGTTCACCAACACCATATTTATTTACTGCCATGATGCGGAAAACGTACTCATTTCCTTCTAGAAGTTTCGTAACTTTGCAGTTCAGGGTTTGCACATTTGAGTCAACGATAGTCCACACCAAGCGACTGGTTTCCCTTTTTTCCACAACGTAGTGTGAAATATCGCTACCACCATCTTGTAGTGGAGGTTTCCATGACAGTGTGCATTTTTCAGCTGTAACACCTGCAAACTCAACCGGTCCCTCTGGAGGTCCAGGTCTATCAAGAACTTTAACGTTAACAGGAACCTTCTTTTCACCTGCAACATTTTTTGCCAGTAGTACATACTGCCCACTGTCAACTCTCGTGGCTTCCTTCACACTGAGGCTTGTTGCAAAATCAGTAGTTTTTATTTCCATATGAGCGGTGCTTGTCAGCTCACGATCACCTTTTAACCACTGAATGGAAGGTATTGGTTTGCCATGAACATCAGCATCAAGCTTGAATGACTCACCAGCATGCACTACAATAGTGTCTCTGAATTTTGGATCCATACTTATTTGAGGTGGTTCTACTTCATCTCTTGCTGTAATTGCCCCTGAGCTCTCAGATGGTTCACTGAAAACACCTGCAGCATTTCGTGCTATAACACGGAACTCGTACCTCTGGTTTTCAACTAGACCAGTTACTTCAAACTGAGTATCAATGACATTTGTAAAGCTTGCTTTCATCCAACGGCCATCAGGTAATTCCTTCTTTTCAACCACATAGCCTGTGATTTTACTTCCACCATCATATATAGGTTTCTTCCACTGGAGTGTTACAGAGCTTCTTGTGACAATTACAGGTTCTGGACGACCTGGAGGGTCACATGGGTCACGTGCAGTGTAGCATTCAGATGCTCTGCTTGCCTTTCCAATTCCCACTATGTTTTCTGCAGAGACTCTGAATTCATATTCAAGACCTTCCTCAAGGCCAGTTGTCTTAAATTTGGTATCTGGAAGAGGTGTTTTATTCAGTTTAGCCCACAGAATGCTGTTTCTTTCTTTGCGTTCCAAGTGGTACCCAATGATCCTGCTACCGCCATCATTGACTGGTTCATGCCATTGTACCACCATGCTGTCTTTTGTGACATTTGTTACAAAAGGAGTTCCAGGTGGACCAGGAACTTTAAATGGGTATTGGGCTATTATTGACTCTGAGGTGAGATATGTACTCTTCCCATATCTGTTCTCAGCTGCGATTCTGAACTGATATTCACAGCCAGTCTTTAAACGACATGCTTTTATAGTTGTTCTTGCAACAGTAGCTGACACAATGTGCCAAGTCGTGGTGGAAGTGTCTCTTCTTTCTACAATGTAACTATTGATAGAGCTACCACCATCATACTTGGGTGGTTCCCAGGAAATGGTAATGCTATCTGCTGTTACTTCATCTACTTTTACTGGTCCAGTTGGAGGTCCTGGTTTGTCAAGGACAACAATATTTAGTGTCTCCATTGCTTCACCAGCAGAGTTTGTAAGTTTAACTAAGTATGTTCCCACATCTTCTCTGCATGCTTCTTTTATTGTTAGCACTGTGTTGTTTTCTGAGCTTTCTGCATTTACTCTTGTAGTCTGCTTCAATGCCACATCGTCTTTATGCCAAGACACTGCCGGTTTGGGTCGACCAACAAAAGGAACATCAACCTTTAAGTCCTCTCCTGCTAGAACACTGAAAGTGGTAAACAGTAGTTTGAAGGCTGGTGGGATCACAAGATCTTTTGCAACAACTGGTATACCCAGCTGGCGAGGATCACTGATACCTTTCTCATTCTGAGCTGAAACACGGAAGGTGTATTCTTCACCTTGGATCAATCCCGTGATGGTGGCTTCAGTAACTTTTACTGTAGCACAGGTTGACCACTTTTCACTGCCTTTGCTTTGCATTTCTACAATATAGCCCAGAATTCTGCTACCACCATCATGTTCAGGTTTCTCCCAAGATAAGGTTACGCTATTTCTTGTCACATCCAACAAAGTTATTTTCCCTGGTGGAAGTGGTCTTTCTGATACTTTTATGGATTCTGAAGTTTCAACTGGAAGGCCTATTCCATACTCATTTTCAGCTAGGACTCTGAAGTAGTAGTTGCAGCCTTCTTGCAGCGAATCAACTTTCCAGCTGGTCTTGTGGCAATTGGCATTAACAGTTGAATAAGCTTTTCTTGTTGATTCACGCTTTTCAACAATGTAATTTTTTATTTTAGAGCCACCATCTATGAGAGGAGGTTCCCATGTGAGTGTAACGGAAGATTTTGTAACTTCCTTTATTTTCAAATCTTGAGGTGCCCCTGGAGTATCAAGAACTCTGACATTCACAAATGCTGTCTTACTACCTGAGCTATTTTCAATTGTCAGCATGTATTTACCACTATCAAATCTATTTACATTTTCAACAATAAGTAAAGTATAAGAGCTTGTTGATTCAATGCTTGCTCTATCCAAAGATTCCCCATGTTCTCTTGTCCATTTTACTTCAGGTGCTGGTCTTCCTTTAATTGGGACAAAGAGTCTCAGAGTACAGCAAGCTCTAATAGTTACAACTTTACGTAGTTCTGCATCAAGTTCAATCTCTGGAGGTAGCATTCTTTCTTCAGCTTTTGGAGTGCCAGGAACAAGAGCAGGTTCCCCAAGACCTTCAGAGTTCATAGCATAAATTCGTATTTTATACTCTTGATTTTCTTTCAAGTCAGTGATGGTAAAAGAAGTGGCCTTTAGACCCACTGGTGGAGTTACAATCTTCCACTCATCTTCTTCAGGTAGTGCAATCTCAACCATGTAACCTGTGATCTCCGAACCACCATCATATATTGGTTTATTCCATGCTATTGTAATAGAGGACTTGCTGCTATCCAAAACACGAGGATTACCTGGGGGACCAGGCTTAAATACAGTATCACAGGCTTTATAGAACGGACTGGTTGGGCTTGGCTCACTGACACCAGCAGCATTTTCTGCCATGACTCTGTATTCATATTCATGGCCTTCTGTCAGTCCAGACACTTTAAAACGTAAGTCAGTAACAACCTTTTTGTTACATTTCACCCACCGTAGACCAGTCCTGTCTCGACGTTCCACAATATAGTTAGTTATTGGGCTCCCACCATCAGAATCAGGGTGGCCCCAACAGACAACCATAGAATCCTTTGTAATTGCTGTAACTTCAGGTGTTTTGGGTGGATCAGGTGGAACGTATGGATTCACTGCAAGAATGGGCTCTGATTCCAGAGGCTCACCAACTCCGTATTTGTTAACAGCCATAACTCGGAACACGTACTCATTGCCCTTCAACAGTTTAGTAACCTTCAGTTTAGTCACTGGAACTTCTGTGCCTACAGATGTCCATGCCAATCTACTTGTTTCACGTTTTTCAACCACATAATGGTCAATCTTTGCTCCTCCATCATCCAGTGGGGGTAGCCATGACAGCACACATTTTTCTGCAGTGACTTCAGACACAGCCAAAGGCCCTTCTGGGGGACCGGGTCTATCAAGAACTTTAACATTGAAGATATGCTTGGCAAAGCCACCAGGGTTTGTTGCAGTAAGCGTATAAGCACCACCATCTCTTCTTAAGGAATCTTTGTTGATGAGAACGGTAGAGAAATCTGCTATTTTTATTTCTAATTTTGCTGTGTCTTCAAGTTCTTTTTCTCCCTTTGTCCATGTCATAGTTGGTGGAGGGCGACCTGAAACATCAGCCTCAAGTCTGAAAAGTTCACCTGCTTTCAGCACTATGGTGTCCTTGTATTTAGCATCCACCTTTATCCTTGGTGCTTCAATGTCATCTCTGCAAGTGATTGCATCCGATGGCTCTGAGGGCTGACTAACAGCTCCACCAGCATTCCTAGCAATGACACGGAATTCATAGGCAGCATCTTCTGTCAAACCACTAACAGTGAATTCAGTCTCCAGTATATTGCTGAAATTAGCCTTCAGCCAACGGCCATTAGGAAGGTCTCTTTTTTCAACAGTGTAGCCAGTTATCTTGAAACCTCCATTATATTCTGGTTTAGTCCACTTCAGTGTAACTGCATGTCTTGTAACGTTCAGAGGTACCGGCTTACCAGGTGGATCTATTGGGTCCAGGGCAAACACAGGCTCAGATGGCTTGCTTGGCTTACTCTTCCCAGCCAGGTTTTCTGCTATAACACGGAATTCATATGCAATGCCATCGGTAAGTCCAGATGATTTAAAGATATTTCCTGACACCAACATTTTACTTACAGTCTGCCAAACAATGCTGTTTCGCTCTTTTCTTTCAATGTGATATCCCAGTATTGGGCTTCCACCATCAGTAACTGGCTCATTCCAGCTAATGGTCATGGTTTCTTTGGTGACTGCAATCACCTGAGGAGTGCCAGGAGGCCCAGGTACCTTAAATGGGTAGTTGGCAACTACAGACTCTGAAGTGATGCCTGGACCAACTCCATATCTGTTTTGAGCTTTAACGCGGAACTGATACTCAACTCCGGTAGTGAGACGAACAGCTTTAAATGTAGTGCGTATCACTGTAGTTGCCAATTCAGTCCACGTGGTGCTGTCAGTCTGACGCATTTCCACAATGTAATTACTTATTGGTACACCACCATCATTCAAAGGAGGCTCCCAGGAGAATGTCAGGAAATCACATGAAATTTCTTCAAATTTGATTGGTCCAGTAGGCGGTCCAGGTATGTCATGAACCTGAACTGTGATTACCTCACTAACTTCTCCAACAATATTTTTAGCTGACAGTGGATATTGACCACTATCACTTCGAATACATTCATTGATGGTCAGTATGGTTGCAGTTGCTGTATTTTCATAATTTACCCTTTGTGTTTGCTTAAGTAACTGGTCTTCTTTCTTCCAAGTCACAGTAGGCCTTGGACGACCAAGTACAGGGATTTCAATCTTGATATTGTCACCAGCTTTGGCAATGACTGTTTTCTGGTAAATAGCACGGAGGTCAAACTCCGGTAGCATTGTTTGCTCTTTGATAATAACCGGTCTGCTTTCCCTTGGGGCACTTCTTCCAGCACTGTTAACTGCCATAACCTGGAACGTATACTCTTCATTTTCAGTTAGATTCTTTACTACACAGTCCAGTGTTTTTACAGTGGTGATGTGTGCCCACTGGCTGGTTCCTTTTCTCTGTGCTTCAATTACATACCCAGTGATCTTGCTGCCACCATCGTGTTCCGGTTTTGGCCAAGCTAGGCTAACTGAGTTCCGCGTTACATCCATAATATTAAGGCTCTCTGGTGGGGATGGGGCCTCAGAAGCTTTTACTGGTTCTGTAGTTTCAGCTGGTTCACCAATACCATACTCATTTTCAGCCAGTACTCTGAAATAGTATTCACACCCCTCAGCCAAATTAGGAACCTTGAAGGAGCACTTCTGGCAGTTGGTTGTGACTGTTGCATATGCCTTCCGAGTTGATTCACGTTTCTCAACAATATAGTTTGTTATACGTGAACCTCCATCTACCAGAGGCATGTCCCATTGGAGGGTGATGCTGTCCTTGGTTATTTCTCTAGGCTTAAGGTTTATTGGTGGACCTGGTGTATCCAAGACTTTTACATTTACAAAGCCAGTCTTCTTACCAGCAGCGTTTTCAAGAGTCATTACATATTTTCCTGCATCATATCTGGTGCACTCTGTGACAATCAAGAGCGTAAAAGAGTCGGTGTTTTCAATACTGGCACGTCCTTTGAGTGAAACATCATCCTTTGTCCATGTAACCTCTGGAGTTGGACGTCCTTTAATTGGTACAAAAATCCGAATAGTTAATCCAGCTCTAACAACAAGGGTTCTTCTTAACTCAGCATCCAGTTCAAAGTCAGGAATCTCTTCTCGGTCAACGATTTCCACACTTGGAATTATTGCTGGTTCACCGACACCTGCAGCATTCATGGCAGAGATTCTGAAATTATACTTGGCCCCGGTCTGCAGATGAGCTACAACAAACTGAGTGATTCTTAAAGCAGTCCCTATTGTGTCTTTCACCCATTCATCTTCTCCTTCTTTTTGATGCTCTACTATATAGCCAGTGATTTCAAGACCACCATCATAGTGAGGCTTGCCCCAGGCTAAAGATGCACTTGTCTTTGTGGTATCAGTCACTCTTGGATTTGCAGGTGGACCTGGTGGGTCTGAAAAGCAAATAAAAGTTAAAACATTTAGAGGTCATTCTTGCGCTCTCTGAATGTGCTCCCTACCCATCCCACCCACCACAAAAAAAAAAAAAAAGCATGATACTGACATGCAACATCTTGGCAAAGGACTGAATTTGAAGTATCACTTGGTGGTCCAACTCCAGCTCTGTTTTCTGCACTGACACGGAATTCATATTCGTTTCCTTCCAGAAGACCAGTTACTTTGCATCTAAGATCTGAAACTGGTTTCTTTGTTGCTCTCACCCATCTTAAACCTTTCTTTTCTCTTCGCTCCACATGGTAACCTGTGATTTCACTTCCACCATCATCAGCTGGCCTTTTCCACGTAACTGTGACAGTATTTTTAGTCACATTTGTTACTTCTGGTTTTCCAGGAGGACCTGGAGGACCTGTTCATGAAGAAAAAAGTATAGTTAAACAAAAAATCAAGTCTTTAGAAATTAATAAAACCACACTGGAATTCCTTAGCTTGTTCTACTTACCAAATCTATCCACCATTTTAACTGGTTCTGATTGTACTGGTTCACCCTTGCCATACTGGTTTACTGCTGAGACACGGAAAACATATTCATTTCCTTGAATGAGCTTGCTAACAACATGCCTACAGCTCTCAATGTTTTCAGCAACCAATGTCCAGAGCAGTCGACTAGTTTCTCTCTTTTCAAGAACATATGATTTTATTGGTGATCCACCATCTTCTGCAGGAGGTGTCCATGTAAGAGTCGCTTTTTCTGCTGAAACATTGCTGATCTCAATAGGCCCTGGAGGTCCTGGAACATCTAAAACTTTCACATGTACAGTCTCCTGCTTAGTGCCGAAAGGATTGGTCGCAGTGATGGTGTATTCTCCAGAATCTTTTCTGGCTGCATATTTGACACTTAGAGTAGAAGAAGTTGGTTTGGTTTCAATGTGCACAAGCTCTGAGGGTCTAAAATCCTTTCCAGCTTTTGACCATGCTGATGTTGGAGGTGGTTTGCCCCGGATACTAATAGCAGACAGTGTGATGGTTTCCCCTGCTTTTACTGTTAAGCCTTCCTTCAAAGTAGGATCCAGAACAATGCTTGGTGCCTCTGTCAAAACAAAGTCCAAAAATACTGATTGTTACAACAAGAACACAGGGATAGGAAACAAAGAGATTTTATAATAATTACTCAAAATTCTACCTTTTCAATGCCATCTACATACCATACTCATCCTTGCATATTATGGTTCCTGTGGATTCAGATGGAGGACTGATAGCTCCAGCGGTGTTCTTTGCTCTAATTCTGAATTCATATTTGCAGCCTTCAGTAAGGTCAGTTACAGTAAATGCACAGTCTGGAACATTCACGTGATTAGCTTTCATCCAAGTCTTTTTGGGTAAATCACGTTTTTCAACAATATAGCCAGTTAATTTATGTCCGCCATCATATTTTGGTTCTGTCCAAATGAGTGTTACTGAGTTCCTGGTTACATTGATAACTTCAGGTTTCCCGGGAGGATCTAGAAGAAAAAAAAAAAAAAAAAAAGAAAAGCAGTTAAACAAAAGCTATTTCAAATTTCAGAATTTCCCTTTTTATTCTCCTGATGACTCACCAATAGGATCAAGCGCCACAACTGGTTCAGATGGAAGACTTGGTTTACCCACTCCAGCCATATTGATTGCCATTACTCTGAATTCATATTCCAGACCTTCAGTTAACCCTGTCACTCTGAAATCTTTCATTCTTATTGGCGTTGTGTTTGCTCTCTTCCACAGAAGACTATTTCTTTCTTTAACTTCAATGTGATAACCTAGAAGATAAATGATGAGATGAAAATACAGTGTGGGTTTCTAGAAATCCTAATTTCTCACAGCACTGTGAAACATCATACTGCCTGTACTGCATGTTGCATATGCACTGTGCAAGAGAAGCACTGAAAATCAGGTTAAGAAATGGATGTGGATGTACATGATGGATATACATAATTGCAATGAGGAGGTGTTTGTAAATGCAAATTGCTAATTTTGTAGACCCAAGTATTGTCATGTAGAGGTGAATCTGGATTTCTTTACATATTTTGGCTCTGAGCAAAGATATTGTTTCTCAGTTAGTATTTTCCCAACATTTATTTCTTTTTTTAAATAGGAAGTAAACCAGTGAAATCAGTCAATTAATCAGTCAATCACTGAATTTAGTGCATAAACACCTGCTACTTTTATCTTACCTTTTGACAGAGAGAAAGAACTATTAAGAACTGAAATACTAGGGAGGTTCTGGGAGATGTACCTGTGATTGGTGAACCTCCAGTTCTTTTGGGATCAGTCCATGTTAAAGCTACAGACTCATGACGAACAGCAACAATATTGGGAGGTGGAGGAGCATCTGGGACATCTAAAAATATTGAAAAAATGCAGCAGTGTTAAAAATTACTAGCACCACTAAAATAATTTTTTTAGATTTCAAAAATTACAATGGATACTTACCAAATGGATGTTTTGCAATGACAGGCTCTGATTTAAGACCTTCCCCTACTCCATATTTATTTTCAGCCCTGATCCTGAATGTATATTCATTTCCTTCATGAAGTCTCGTAACTCTAAATGTGGTTTTCTGGACTGCAGAGGCACAAGTCACCCACTTATTGTTTACATTATCTCTCTTCTCTAGAACATAGTTAGTGATTTCTGAACCACCATCATCTTTTGGAGGGCCCCATTTTAAGGTTATGGCATCAGCTGTGACTTCTTCAAATTTCACTGGACCTGTTGGTATGCCAGGTTTGCCAACAACTTTCACAAAAATAGTGCCTTCCTTGCTACCAGCAACATTCCTCAGAGTTATTGTGTATTTTCCTGCATCAGCTTTCTGGCAGTCGTGTACGACAAGGGTGGTGTTAACTGCTGTAGATTCAAATGCAACTCTTCCACTCTCAGTGATTGCCTGTTCTTCATCCTTCTTCCACGTCACGGTTGGGACAGGCTTGCCTTTCATAGGGATTTTAAGACGGAAACTGCTACCCTCTTTAGCAGTATAGCACAAATCAGGTAGATCTCTTAAGTCAAGTTCAGGTGCCGCTGTAAGAAATGAAGGAAACCAGTTATTCCACCATGCATAAACTCTGTGGTAAAATTAAGATGCTGTTTTAAAAGTGTCTTATTTCTATGTATACGTGGTAATGATAGTATGCATAAAGTATAATTTGGGTAAGTAAAGCATTGAATTAATGATCTTCCTTCTCACCAACATCATCTCTTGCTACAATTGTGATCTCTGATGGAGTTCCATATCCAGCCTCATTTTGGGCCCTCACTCTGAAAGTGTATTCTTGTCCTTCTTTTAAGTCTCTCATTGAAAAATGGAGGTTCTTTCCCCGCATGACTTCTTGCCATTTATCTTCACCAATCAGGACCTCAACAATATATGCAGAAATACGGCTTCCACCATCACTGATAGGTTTCTTCCATACCAAATTGCATGAGGATTTTGTTACAGCTGAGGCTTTTAGATCCACAACCGGCCCAGGTGTTTCTAGAAGGAAGAAAAGCATAGTAAGTTTTCATTCAAGCTAAAAAAAAAGATTATTTGAACAAAAAAATAGGTGAAAAGGATTCATTTTTCCTACCAGAAGCTTTGACAGCATCACGAGTTTCACAAGGATCACCAATACCATATTCATTTTCAGCAAAAACTCTGAAGAAGTAAGATTTGCCTTCTTCTAAGTTACTTATCCGGTAGCTTGTCTTTGGACATTCTGTTGTTACTGTGGACCATGATTTTCTTTCTGCATCACGTTTTTCAACAACATAATTTTTGATTGGACTGCCCCCATCTACTAGAGGAGGTTCCCATGTAATGAAGGCAGAATCTTTAGATGCTTCCTTTACAATCAGGTTAATAGGCGGGCCTGGAGTATCTGGATAAACACAACAGCACCATATTTGATTTAGTGACAAAATTTTGAAAACCAGTTAAAAAGTTAAGAAATATATTATAATGGGGAAAGCCCTGAGACTTACCAAGTACTTTTACAACAATGGTGTACGACTTTTGGCCACAGCTGTTCTCCAGACTGAGGACGTATTTTCCAGCATCATATTTATTTACATTTTCACAACGCAGGAAGGTATCAAAATCAGTTGATTTGATGTCTAATCCTTGTCTATCTCTTAGGTTGGCACCCACTTTAGACCATGAAATCTTAGGAGGTGGACGTCCTCTTACTGGCACGTAAAGTCTCATTGTGACCCCAGCACGCAACACAAGGACTTTCCTTAGTTCTGCATCCAGTTCTCCTTCAGGTGGGACTGTGTTTAAGAAAAAAACCCATGTAATTAAACCATCATCTTTAAGATGATCACAAAAGTTACTGTGACAAAAAACTCCCTTTTTACTGGCATTTCACTAGACTAACCAACTTCTCATGTCTGTGATCATGTTAGTAAGTGTCCTGACTCCTGTTTGAAGATAATTTGAAAATATACCTTTTTTTTTTTTTTTTTTTTTTTTCCTGCCTTTAGACAATTTATTTTGGAAAGGCTTTTAGTTTTTCTAGAATTCAAAGGAGTTTCAGAGCATCCTGGACTCTGATGCTTTTCTTGAACTAAGATAGTTTGTAAAGCAATGCTTTTGTACATACAGTAAAATGCATAGAAAAGCCAGCATGTCTCTTAAGGAGTAAGTGTCATACAATTAAAGAGTATCATACAGCTGTTTAGAATAGTCATCTTGGCTTCAAATTATTTAGAAGATATGAAGGTGAGTGTAAGTTTTAAGAAAGATGAGAGATCTGAAAATTATAATATTAGGATTAGAAAAAAAAAAATTTTGAAGATCCAGTAGGAGGCAGAAGGCAATAAAGCATACAAATGAAAAAAACAGACACCAAATTCTATTCTATTCCTAACTGCCCTGTTTTCTTCCAAACTGGCCACTGTTGGCCCACATTTTTTGAGTAAAAACATATTCCAAATTAATCTGCGCCTGTGACAAAGTGTGTCTTTGAAACTCATCCCATAAATTGAAGCAAAAGTCAACAAAGCAATGTGTTTTCAGTGAACATACTTAAAATGTCTTTGGCAGTGTGTTTGTCCGGAACATCACTTGGATCGCTGTATCCAATCTTATTGACAGCATAAACACGGAACTGGTACTCTGTATCTTCCATCAGCCCGGTTACCACAAATTGTGTAGCCTGTAAATTCTTGGGTAGATTGCATCTGACCCAGTTGTCTGTGTCAGCTCGTTTTGATTCCACTAGATAACCAATGATAGGGCTTCCTCCGTCATATGCTGGTTTGCTCCATGACAGGCTTATGGAATTACGAGTAGTATCAACCACTTTCGGGAAAGCAGGTGGGCCAGGAGGATCTGGGAATTCAAACAACGTAAAGTTAGCATAACAAATGCTGCATCATAATATTTGGAAATAATAATGGAAAATATCTGAGACTTTTAGCTTACATTGAGGATCACGAGCATACACTGCTTTAGATGGTGCGCTGGGCTTGCCAGGTCCAGCCTTATTCAGTGCTATCACCCGGAACTCATATTCTGTTCCTTCTTGGAGCCCAGTAGCTTTAACAGTTCTTTCAATGACAGGCTTTCTGTTTACTTTTGTCCAGTTAAGAGCCTTCGTTTCACGCTTCTCGAGTATATAACCAGTTATTGGGGATCCACCATCACTAGCTGGTGGCTTCCAGCTGACAGTCATGAAGTCTTTTGTTACATTGCTAATTACTGGTGGATCACAAGGTCCCGGTACATCTGTGGGGAGATTTGTTTGAAAATTACATTCACATTCTTAAGTATAGACAAAAACCCAGTGACTAGTGAGACTGTTCCACAAAGCACTTACCATATGGGTTCTTAGCAACTGCAGGCTCAGTTAAGATGGGGTCTCCAACACCATATTTGTTTTCAGCACAAATGCGGAACTGATACTCATGTCCTTCTATTAGTCTCTCCACTGTGCAGCTTGTAATGGGTACGTTGGCACTGACCTGGGCCCAGTTAGGTCTGCTTGTTTCACGCTTGTCTACAATGTAGTTAGTAATTTCTGAACCTCCATCTTCCAAAGGAGGCTCCCAAGAAAGCATTGCACGATCGGCATACATATGTTTGATTTTGACAGAGGCTGGTGGGCCAGGCTTATCTAGAAGAGTTAACATCACATTGTTATGGTTCTATCTCTTGCTATATCATTTAATTGTAAATGTATTTATGAATAAACAGTCTTTAGCTTACCAAGTACTTTAAGCCTAATGGTTGCTGACTTTGATCCACTTGCATTTTCAGCAGTAATAGTGTAGTCTCCTGTTTGCTTTCTGTTAACACTGAACAACTCAACTGTAGCAAGATTTCTCTTTGTGGTGATCTTAAGACCTTCAGATGGCTTTAGAACTTCTCCTTCTTTCTTCCAGGTGATTGCTGGCATTGGCTTGCCATACACATTTGCCTCCAGACGCACGTTAGTTCCAGCTTTTACTGTAAGCTGCGATTGCATAGACAGATCCAACTCTATTCTGGGAGGAACTGAAAGGAAAGAGTCCAAGAGTTAATCAGTCTCGCAGGAGATAAATGTCTCATTCTTCACATGAGTGTTAGTTCCCAACATGCCCAGACTCCTTGCAGAGCTATCAAATGCTTTTATATTCCTTACCATTTTCTGGATGAATGGTCACTGGATCAGAAGGTTCTGAAGGTCGGCTAATGTTAACTGCTGTCTTGGCAATCGCTCTAAACTGGTACTGAGCATTTTCTTCCAAACCAGTGACAGTGTACTCTTCCTGTGGTATTTGATATGGAGTTGTATTGCACCGATCCCACTTATCACCAGGTAATTTGCAAGCTTCCACAAAGTAGCCAATAAGTTTGCTACCACCATCATGCTTTGGTCTTGTCCATACCAGTGATGCAGTACTCTTAGTGACATCAATAACTTCAGGTTTTCCAGGGGGATCTATGGCAAATAAAAACATATTATAGTATATTTTTCCAAAAAAGAGCTAACACATTAAAAAATTGCTTTAATATTACTGGATCCTATTTACTGCATACTTAGACAGTGCAATTAGAGTGATGTCATAGTAAACATGAAAGAATAAAGAGAAGGGCAAACTAAAGATCATAACAAGTTGCAGAAATATTGAAAATTATCATAAAATCAGTCTATTGGTATGGGTGACTTACCAACTGGTGCTCTTGCTGTGACAAACTCGGTTGGTTTGCTAGGTTTACTTGCTCCAGCTCTGTTCAATGCATAAATTCTGAAACTATACTCAAGACCTTCGATGAGGCCCACACAAGGGTATTCCGTGGAGCGCACAGCTGTGTCATTGGCTTTCACCCAGAGTAAACTGTTCCTTTCTTTGCGCTCAATAAGATAACCAGTGATTGGACTACCTCCATCACTGTCTGGTTTATCCCAAGCAACAAAAATGCAGTCCTTATTGACCTTGGTAATACGTGCATTCTTTGGTTCACTGGGAACATCTGGAAAGGAATATGAAGATAGACATCAATTGTATGTTTTCTTAGGAGGAAGTTTAAATAGAGAAATGCTGCTATCAAAAACTGGCATACCAAATGGGAATCTTGCAACCATCTTGCCAGAAGCAAGCGGCTCAGAAATCCCAAAACGATTTTCAGCACGGACACGGAACATATACTCTTCTCCAGGAATCAGTTTTCCAATTCTGCAGCTTGTCTTTGTGACAGAAGATAAAGCTGTTACCCAGTCTCCTCGGCTTACATCACATTTCTCAACTACATAGTTTGTAATGTTGCTGCCACCATCTTCAAGAGGTATGTGCCATGAAAGAGTGCAAGCATCAGCATCTATTTCAGAAATATCAAATGGAGGCTCTGGCGGACCTGGTTTATCTGCATGGAAAAAGTATATTAATAAAAAGCGGATGAAATGAAATGGCAACCACTGCAATATAGTAAAACCAGCTTTGTATAAAGCTGGACTGAAAAACAACCAAATGGAACGTACCCATGACTGTCACTTTGATTTTCTGACTATCAGTACCGGAGCTATTTTCTGCAGTAAGAGTGTAAAAATCAGTATCTTTTCTAGTCACATCCTTAATGATAAGAACAGAAGACTTTTCTGCTTTATGCACAGCAAGGCGACTGGATGTAACTACATCTTGATCTCCTTTCAGCCATTTACAGACTGGCTGAGGCTTCCCATATACATGAGCTTCAATTCTCAGTTTCTTTCCAGCTTTAATGTGAACATGATCAGGCATCAGAATCTTAGGTGGGACTGTAAAAAAAAAAATCACACAGAGGCAAATAAATTCAACTTCTTTGACATATTAATTTATTTTTTCATGTGAAACTTCTCTGCTTCTCTCTTAAGTGGAATCACCTGTATGAATGACTAGAAAATCTTTAATTTAGGTTCCCCTTATAGACAACTTCAGTTTCTGCAGGTGGCGATATCCATTCCAGTCTTACTTTTATATTATTGTACAGTTTATAAGATAATATTTATGAATTTGGATTGCCTTCACACACATTTATGTAGAGATTTGTGCACTATTAATGGATGAAATATAATTTCCCTTTTTATCTGAAACCTGTTGCTGACCTATTGCTGACCTTCTACAAGCAATATGAAGGAGAAGAAAACTGAAGTTCTTACTGAGATAAACCTGCTTGCACAGTCAGTCTTTCTATATACTTTAATTATTTTTCTCCTACTTCTTCTTTTGAACAAAATCAATTTTTTTTCCCAAAAGAAACCTGGCAGCATGTTTGGTGTACTTCATTCCACTAGGTAGTTTTCATTCTCCTGTTCCTGCACCTCTCTTATTTTCTTCCCATGTCCCAAATTAAGATTATTCTACTCATCTTGCCCTTACGCTACATCTTCCTGTGCCTCAGGAACCCTGCCACCTTAAATAGGCCAACCTGTCCTCCATGATTTTTGTTTTATATTCTCAACCAACACTGCAATATAAACCACTTATTTTCTCTTATATTAAAATAGATCCAGCTTTCCAATTTATCTCTCAAACCACCAGTCTGACACTTTTTCTCTGTCATTTAAACTTCACTGAAGGTATTTATTCTTTCTCCCTAATTCTTATCTTCTGGTTGCAACTGACACTGCACCTGAAAAATTATTTAATAATTCTGAATTAGTGGTCAACTCTCATTTTTTCTGGCCTGTCAAAATATCTAGTACAGTTAACCATAATCCTCCAGAGCAAATGTCTTTCTGTGACTCAAAAACCTGTATATCTCGCTTATTTAATTATTAAAGAAGTATATTAGGTAGCATTTGAATTGTTACTTACTGAGTTGTTCTTTAATTTCATATTCTCCTGTAGCTTCAATTGGCAAACTTACTCCTACAGCATTTCTAGCTGCCACTCTAAAGTTGTACTTCTTTCCTTCTTTCAGTCCAGCTACAACAATGGAGAGATCTTTAACGACTGAATATTCTGTCCAGCGATCTGCTGGCTGATCATGTTCTTTGTAGCTAACAATGTATCCATCAATTTTAGAGCCTCCATCCCGCAGTGGTGGCAGCCAGCCTAAAGTAGCGCTGTTCTTTGTAATTTCAGTAACTTCAAGTTTTCTTGGTGGATCAGGTTCACCTTTCAGGGGAAAAAAGAAACACATTAAACATTGAATTTCCAAGATTTTCTTACTCTTGAACATTGGATGCTATCCATGCAAATTCACTAAGGACAATATATAAAAGACAGAAACTCGTAATAATTTAAAAGGTACTATATTAATTGATCATATTATTTGAAAGAAACTGACACAGACATGTTTATACTTGAGGAGTTAGCAGCATTGTTCTGTTTAGAAGCACTAACTCAAAAAATGCAAAAATCTGCTAAAATTAGAGAAAAACAAATAGAAAACATCCATGGAGGCAAACATAAAATAAACATAAAGCCATACTCACTTAGAGGATCTGTTGCTAGAACAGGTTTTGGTATGTCACTTGGAACACCCGACCCATATTCATTCACTGCTGTTACTCTGAAGTAATATTCATTTCCAGGCACAAGATTTGCTATTTGGAAACTAGTTTTCTTTAGTTCTGCCGTGACTGTTGCCCAGGTCTTCCTGTCAGCCTCTCGTTTCTGCAGGATGTAATGAGTCACTGGGCTACCCCCATCATTCTCTGGAGGTGCCCATGAAAGGTGGCAGGACATCTTGGTGACGTCTGAAACCTTGAAGTCTGACACAGGTCCAGGAGTATCTATGAAGAAATTTAAATTTATGTTAGTATTTTCTTCTTTAATAAGTTAAAATTAAAGGGGACCAAAAGCTGTCTAGATGGAGGGAGTTAGTGTTAGGTGATAGAATTATGCTCAAAAACTGTTGCACCTTGGGATCATAAATATTCCTGCAAGGAACATCCAAAATAGTTATAAAATTGTCTTGAGGTATTTCTCTCATTACTTACCCAGAACTCTGACGTTCACAAATACAGCCTTTTCTCCAGCTGCATTAACAAGTGTCAATGAATATTTGCCTGAGTCATCACGAGTTGAATCAGGAATGACACAGAAGGCCATAGTGTCAACCAGATCAACTTGTCCTTTTCTGATAACATTATCAACACCCATTCTCCTCCAGGTGACTTTTGGTGCTGGGCGACCCCGCACAATGGCAAAAAGCCGGATAGGGCATCCCGCCCTGACTGTGACTAACTTTCTCATGCTTGCATCCAGCTCAATCTCAGGAGGTTCTGAAAGACAAAGAAATAAAATGCAAAGTTTTGCACATGAAATAAAATAAGCCTAAAGCAAATAAAGTGTTGCATGTAAACACCCCAAAAGATGGGAAAACTTACCAAGAATTTCTTTGGGAGACACAGCTTCTTTCAATTCTGCTGGTCGGCCAAGGCCAACCTGGTTTTGGGCAGAAACCCTGAACTCATACAATTGCTTCTCATCCAGGCTGGTAGCTGTGAATTCTGTATGAATAACTTGAGCAGCAACATTACATCGTTTCCATCCTGCTTCAGGATCAGCACCCTCAACTTTTGGTCTCATTTCCACAACATATCCAATAATTGGAGCACCACCATCGTACACTGGTTTCCCCCAGCCAAGGGTTAAGGAAGTCTTTGTGCTATCAACCACTCTCAAGTTTGTGGGAGGACCAGGTGGTTCTGCAAGACAGTAAAAGTTACAGATTAGAACACAGCTGTACAGTTTAGCAGTCTGTTAACATTGAAATAATAGAGAAAAATTTAATAGTATTACCTATTGGGTCTTTGGCTATTACAGGTCTTGATGGCAAGCTTGGTTCTCCAAGTCCAACTTCATTTTCAGCACTGACACGGAACTGGTATTCGTGACCAGGGAAGAGATTAGTAACCTTCTTGCGTCTCTCTGGGATTGGAGTTTTAGTAACAGGAACCCATCTTAGTGACCGTTTCTCTTTCTTCTCTAAAATGTATCCTGTAATTGATTTGCCACCATCATACTCTGGTGGATTCCAAACTACAGTCATCTCTTCTTTGCTGACTCTTGTGACATCTGGAGGGTCGGGGCGTCCAGGTCTATCATATTTCGTTTTTGCAATAATTGGATGTGTTTCTGTTGGTGGACCAGTGCCCATTTTATTCTCTGCACGCACTCTGAATATATATTCATTGCCTTCAATGAGGCGTGTCACTTTGGCATAGTTTGTTAGGACAGAGGCAGAGTATGTAGACCAAACCATACGCTTGCTTTCACATTTTTCCAGGATGTAGTTCTGTATTTCACAACCACCGTCATCTTCTGGAGGATCCCAAGTAACAGTACATCTATCACTTGAAATGTCAGTGACTTTCAAGTTTCGTACGGGACCTGGTTTATCCAAGACAATAACAGTAGCGTATGCTACAAAGCTACCAGCTGCATTAGTTGCCGTAATCACGTATTTCCCACCATCAGTACGCCTCGATTTTGTGAGAACAAACTTAGATGTCTCAGGGGTGTTTTCAATACTAACTCTTGGAGATCTGGTGAGATCTGTGGCATCTTTGTCTTTTGCCCATACAACTTCAGGCTGTGGTTTTCCTCTGACTCCAGCCTCAATTCTAATTGTGTCACCTGCTTTCACAGTTAGAATCCCACTTAACTTCAAATCTAGCACTGGTTTCTGGAGATCTTCCTTCACAACAACTTCAGCTGTTTTTACCCAGTTACTTTCACCAGCCTCATTCTTAGTTTGTACTCGGAATTGGTAAATTTTATTTTCCACACATCTATCTACCATGTAGTGTGTTTCCTTAATGCTGCCTTTGTGAACTCTTTCCCATTCATCTGAATCTTTCAGTTTTCTCTCAACATGGTAACTTAAGTTGGGACTTCCACCATCATAATCTGGCCTTCTCCATTTCAGATACACAAATGTCTTTCCTTTCTCTGCAATGTGAAGATTTTCTGGCTCTCCGGGCTTGTCAATAGGATTGATAGCAAGGATAGGAGTCTTGGTCTCAATGCAAGGACCTGGACCTATTTTGTTCTCTGCACAAACTCTGAAGAAGTATTCACGGTTCTCTACAAGATTTGCCTTCACTAATCGTTTAGTAATATCAGAGGAGACAATTGACCATCCCCTCTGATTCGGCTGACGGTATTCTACTATGTAATTTGTAATTTCAGAGCCACCATTATCCACTGGACTCTCCCAAGAGATCATACAAGAGTCTTTTGTAACATAGCTTATTTTCAGGTTCTGACACGGTCCAGGCCTGTCAAGTACATTAACAACAGCAAAAGCTTGAGCCTGCCCACAGCTGTTCTTAGCTGCTATTATATATTTGCCATGATCAGATCTTTTGGCTTCTTTCACTTGCAGTTCAACATTAGGAAGATCATGAAGTATTTCAATATGCTTTTCTTGGAACAGTACTTTGCCATCTTTAGACCATGTTATTTCAGGATCTGGTCTGCCTTTTACCTTACCAGTAATACGTATTGTTTGACCTACTCGGACAGTAATTAAGTCTCGACAGGTGACATCTAGGCTTATTTCTGGAGGAGAAAGAATATCTTTTGCAAGTACAGTTTCTGGTAGTTCTCTTGGTTCTCCCTCTCCCACAATGTTGACAGCTTTTATTCGGAACTTATATTCATTTCCTTCTACTAATCCAGGTACTCTGAAAGCACACTGTCTAATGAGTTCATCCTTATTAATCCTATTCCACTGTGTAGTTCCAGTTTTCTGACATTCCACAATGTATCCCAGAATTGGGCTGCCACCATCCTTGAGGGGCTTTGTCCACACAAGATCAGCCGATTCTTTAGTTTTGTCTTTTAATTTTGGATTTATAGGTGGTCCAGGAGGAGTAATAGGACGTGATGCTTTTATTGGATCAGAGCTTGGAGATGGTTTGCTTAAGCCCACCATGTTTTCTGCAAAAACTCTGAATTCATATGTGTTGCCTTCAAAAAGACCAGTGACTCTGTATTTCATGTCAAGAATAGGTGTCTTATTGACACGCACCCATTTACCAGATGCTTCCCGACGTTCAAGTATATAACCAGTTATTGGAGTTCCACCATCAGATTTTGGTAGGGTCCAAGACACTGTTGCAGCATTTTCTGTAATATCATAAACAGTTGGTTTACCAGGTGGGGATGGTGGATCAAACATGTATTTAGCAACTGTTGGTTCTGAATCCAGGGGCGCACCAATGCCTATCTTATTTTCTGCACGAACACGGAAAATATATTCACAGCCTTTCTGCAGTCGTGGAACCTTAATTTTTGTGTGACTTGTTCCAGAGCTAACCACTCCCCAAGTTTCTTTCTTTGATTGACGCTTCTCAACAATATAATTTATTATAGGGCTACCACCATCATCTTTAGGAGGGCGCCAAGAAATAACCATATATTCTGGTGTTACTTCAAGAATATTAATAGGACCAGTTGGTGGGCCTGGAACATCCAAAACTGTAAGGTGCAGAGCCACAGTTTTGCTGCCAGCTGCATTAGATACTGTGAGTAGATATTCTCCTGTATCTTTTCTTACACAGTCTTTAATGGTAAGCACAGTTGAGTAATTGTCAGTCTCAATCTTGTATTTGCCATCTGGTTTAATTTCAGTGTCATCAGTAACCCATTTTGCTGTGGGAACTGGCACACCTCTCATAATTGCTGGAAGGCGCACTGTGGTGCCAGCTTTAACAACAAGACCTTCAATTAACTTCACATCTAGATCCACAGACGGAGGTACTGAAATTAGAGAAAAATGGAAATTAGTTTTTCAGGGCAAATGCTTATAGAAAAAGAGAAGAAAATCAGTAAAAACCCATGAAAAAACAAAAATTACCTAGTTTTTCTTGACACTCTATTGGTATAGTTGTATCTGGAAGACTAAGACCAACAATGTTTTGAGCTCTCACACGGAATTTGTATATTTTTCCTTTCTGTAGGCCTGTAACAACACAGTCTAGCATAGGGACTGTCTGGAACTTTGTCCATTCATCTGCACCATCTTCTTGATATTCTACCAAATACCCAGTTATCTCAGCACCACCATCACGATCTGGTCGATTCCAAACAAGGGAAACTTCAGTCTTGTCAACATCTACATGATGCAGATTCTTTGGTGGCCCTGGAGGATCTTTTAAAACACAAAACCAAAATGGTTACTAGGATGAAAAATCTATGCTACCACTGTACCATGTTCATACCAACAGAACAACCTCAAATCCCATATGAAGAAAACAAATAATATAACTGAAAAACACTTACGCAGTGGATCTATAGCTTTGATAGGCTTAAGAGTTTCCACATATGGACCTCTACCGTACTGATTCTCAGCTGCAACTCGGAAGAGATACTGAGTGCCTTCCATCAGGTATTTAGCCATATGACTGCGTTTCTTGGAGGATGATGAGATGGCTACCCACTGTGCAGAAGCTACATCTTTCCTCTCCACCACATAGTTGGTAATCACAGACCCGCCATCATCTTCTGGTTCCATCCAAGTGAGATAGCAAGAGTCGCTTCTAACATCACTGACATTCAGATTTCTGGGTGGACCAGGTTTATCTAACATTGATAAAAATATAATCTGTTATTTATTTGGTAACCAAAGCATTTCCTAAAAACCTTTGTAAATTTCAAGATAAACTATATTTTATATAATTTTTAGTCCTTTTCCTATTTTTTAATATTTGTATAAAAATAAAAATATAACTTGGTTTACAGATATTTTCCAGAAATTCCTTTATTTCCTAATCTCCAATTATAGACTAAAAAGATGTTGCATAGAAAGAACACAAAAGGATTACCTAAGACCACAACTTTTACTGAAACAGTCTTTAAACCAGCTGGATTTTCAACTGTCAGGGAGTATATTCCACCATCTTCATGGACAGCGTTACGGATTTCAAGCTTACTGCCAACTCCTGTAACTTCAATATCAGCTTTGGGTGAGACCTCATGATCTTCTTTCTTCCAAGTAACTTTTGGGAATGGAACACCTTTAATAACAGCACTAAGTCTCAGGGTATCTCCAGCTTTTATGTGCTGTTCTCGGGCCATATTAGCATCAAGTATTAACTCAGGAGGTTCTGGAATCAAAAATACAAGTTTTTACAAAATGAGGAAAAAGAAGTCTGCTTCTAGGTAAACTTATCTGATTTTACTAAACTCACCAAGCCTGTCCTTTACTTCTACTGGATCAGGAACATGTGCTGGATCGGATTCGCCTGCTGCGTTGACTGCCTTGACCCTGAATTTATAGGTTAATCCCTCAGTAAGACCGGTGACTTTGTAGTTTGTTTCAGGACAAGAATCTGGTGTAAGATTAGCCTGTTTCCATTCTTCTTCTCCAACTTTCTGATACTCTATAAGGTAGCCAATTATCTTGCCATTTCCATCATGGCGTGGTGGTTGCCAAGATAAATCAACTGAATTTTTAGTTTTATCTACTGCTTCTGGATTAATAGGTGGACTTGGTTTTGCTGTTAAAAAAGTAAAAAATAAAGAAATGTGAGAAAAAAAGAAGAAATTATTAGAAAAATTTTCTAACTGAAACTGATTGCATTAAAAATTCAATGAGAAATGAAATGTGATACTTTACCGATTGGATCTCTAGCAAAAACTGGCTTTGATGGTGGACTAGGATCACCAACACCAATTTCATTTTCTGCTGAAACACGGAATTCATACTGACAGCCTTCAAGGAGATCAGGTACTTTGAATTTTGTACCAGGGAAAATTGGGTCTTTGGTAGCTTTGACCCATCTTGTAGCCATTGTTTCCTTCTTTTCTACAATGTAGTTTGTTATTGGCTTGCCTCCATCATATGGCTTGTTCCAAACCACTACTGCAGAGTCTTTGGTTACATCCTTAATGATTGGTTGCTCAGGTGCATCAGGAACACCTGGGGTGGGGAGAAAAAAAGAGTCTATGAGCATTACAAACAGAATAAAGATTGGAGTTTCCAAATAAAATTGAAAACTAAAAACTTACGGAAACGGTCCTTGGCTTTCATCTCATCAGAGATGAGAGGATCGCTTATGCCATAAAGATTTTCAGCATAAATTCGAATTTGATATTCTCTTCCTTCAAGCAGCTTGGGAATTTTGCATGTTGTCTTCACTGTGGCAGATGTAACTGGCATCCACAAGTCTTTATGTGTATCCTTCTTCTCAATTATGTAATTTGTAATTTCACTGCCTCCATCATCTAATGGAGGTTTCCAGGAAACAACCATATGATCTTTAAAGACTTCATCAAAAATAACTGGGCCTACCGGAGGTGATGGGCGATCTGTTTAAGAAAAGATAAAGCATACCCATGCTTTTTTATAAACTTCACAAAACAACATAGATTAAACAGTGTCAATACAGCAAGTATAGTATAAAATTAGAAACTTGACATCACAGCTATAATAAGGAATCAAGACTTCAGGGCTATTCCTCTGTAATACATGTCTGACATACTGGAATAAATTCTTCAATGCTTATAATGTATTTGGTGATTAACTTTTCCTACAGTGTTGATATTCTCTAAATGCATGTAGAGACATTAAATTATTCATGCTGAATAAACTAGTTCATAAATATGTGCTCAAAATGAATAGCTTTCTAGTATAACTGAGAATGCAGCAATTGAATTATTGTAATAAAGAACACATTTCAATACTTAAATTTTATAAAAGTCAATTAATTCTAATCACCAATAAAAATCACAGACAATATTGTTGTTCAGTAAAACCTACCAACGACATTAACTTGACAAAATCCTTTTCTTGATCCTGTGCTGTTCTCTACAGTAACACAATATCTGCCTGTGTCTTCACGGACAGATTTTAGTACCCCCAAACAAAGAGTTGCAGGAGTTGTCTGAATCTTTATTCTGTCATCTTCTTTCACAACAATATCATCCTTTAGCCAAGTAACCTTTGGTGCAGGTTTGCCTGAGTAACGTCCAGTCAAGCTGAAAGCTTCACCAACTCGGACAATAAGCTTGTCTCTAAAGTCAAGGTCAAGTGTGGGAGGAGCTGAAAGACAATATTAAAATACACAATGCCCACAAATGTCAGCAATATTATTATGAAAAAGTGAGGAAGCAGTAAACGTAATTACTATTTTCAAAAGAAATATGAAAAAGAAACATACCAATTTCATCCTTGCACGTGATTGGTTTAGTGCAAAATGATGGCTTGCCTTGCCCCACAATATTGCAAGCACTCACACGATACTCATAGGTGTCACCCTCTTTCAAGCCTTCTACAGTGAATTTCCTATCAAGCATTTTCTCCTTTGTAACTTTGTGGAATTTGTCTTTTCCAATGAGACGGCTCTCTAGAACGTACATGGTGATATCTGAGCCTCCATTATATTTTGGAGGGTTCCAAGTCAGTGTAACAGAATTCTTGGTAACTGCTTTTACTTCCAGGTCTTCTGGACGGTCAGGAACAGCTGTGAATAAAGTAAAAATAAGGTAGATTAATTTTTATGCATATTCAGAATCTTTCTGTGTATTAATCTCATATGACAGCTATCCAAACCAAAAATATTCTTACTTATTGGATCTCTAATGAGAATCTCTTTCGTTGTTTCTGTGAAAGGACCCATGCCAATTATATTCTCAGCTGCAATTCGGAAAAAGTAGGCTTTCCCTTGAATGAGTCCCTGAATAGTAGCATTCTGTCTTGTAACTGTGTAGGTCACTGGAGTCCAAGCTCTGTGGTCAGATTCACGTTTTTCAATTATATAGTTGGTAATTGGAGAACCACCATCATCTTCTGGAGTAAACCATGACAATTTACAAGAGTCATTAGTTAGATTCTCTGTAAGGAGTGGCATTCCAACTGGGCCTGGCACATCTGAAAGCAAAGAAAAAAATGCAGTGTTGAAGCACTCATGCTGAGTCTTATGAAACTGTACTTGTTCACAAGCACTGAAGCTGCTATTTACCTAGCACATCAACAATAATTGTCTTCTTCCTCTCACCACCCTCATTTTTAGCAAGAAGAGTGTATAAGCCCTGGTGACTCCTTTTGCAATTCCTGATGACTAAAGAAGAACTAATAGCTGTTTCTTCAACTTTGGCTTCTTCTGGCAAAGCTTGCTCATCCCTGCTCCAGGTCACTGTTGGAGGTGGTTTTCCTGAGACATATGCTATTATCCGAATTACTCCTCCAGCATGAACAACAATTCTGTCCCTGACACTTGCATCCAAATTAATATCAGGAGCCACTGAAGGAAGAGAGAGAAAAAAAAAAGGTAAATTATTTCTTTTTCTTACTTTGAGTTAGCGATACTAAAAATGTAAATCAAAATGATAAATACCAATTCTGTCCTTCATTTCAATAATGTCTGTAACTTCTCCAGGCTCTCCGATGCCAGCAGCATTTACTGCTCTAACTCTAAATTTGTAAAAACAACCTTCTTTTAATCCTGCCACAACAAACTTGGTTCCTCTTATTTCTTTATCTTTTACCTGGAAAAAAACATTGTAACATCAGCAAACATCAAGATATCATCAATTTCTTTGCAGAGTTTGAAAAGAATCTGACATTAGGTATTATTTCAGATTTACAAGCACATGAAAGTATTAAGCGTACATGGATCTAGCCTACACAGAATTAGTCAGAAATTAAAAAAAAAATGTATGTCATGGACCTACAAGCTATTCTGAAGATTCCTCTTTTTTATAACATATTCCAGCATAGGAGGTTGTTAGAATTTAGCTATTTAGCAATTATATTGATAGACACAGAAAGAAGAAGTGCCGATTCTGTAATGGCTTTCCACCTACCCGTTCCCATTCTTCCTTTCCTTCCTCTTTAAACTCAACAATGTAGCCAGTGACTCTAGAACCACCATCCTTTACTGGTGGAGCCCACTCCAAGTCTACAGAAGACTTCGTCCAATCAGTAACTTTTGGTATAGGAGGTCCAGGTGGGGCTGAAAAATATCATCATGCAGCATAAGAATGTATTAAATGTTCTTATTTGAATATTTTCAAATTTAGAAAAGGATAATTCAAAATATTTACCAATAGGATCTCTAGCAAGTGCTGGGTCAGATGGCATGCTTGGTGGGCCAACACCGGCCGCATTGATAGCTGAAACACGGAACTGATATTCAGAGCCTTCAATAAGGCCTGTAACTTTGTAGGAAACCCCCAGTGTCATGGGCTTGATAGGATCTCGGTTAACCCTGGTCCATCTCTTTCCAGTGGTCTCTTTGCGCTCCAACCAGTAGCCAGTAATAGGAGAGCCACCATCATGTTCTGGCTCTTCCCAGTTTACCGTCATTGAGTCACGTGTTATACTGCTAACTGTTGGCTTGTCAGGAGGTCCAGGGACAGCTGAGGGAAAAAATTCACACATAACCTGTTAAAAAATATGCTAAAGACACACAGAAATAGCCAGAGTGCAAAAGAGCTATGCAGTCACTCAAATGGTCACCATTGCACTAGGCAGTTAGCCATCTGCACAAGATTGCTTTCCTCATTCAATTTCTCACCCCTATTCAGGTACATGTAATTCTGTGAAAAATGAAATACCTTTCCTCCAAATAAAAACTGTCTTTTTTTTCCCTAGCCTTTCTGGATCACTGCCTCATTTTAGGGCCCAGCCTAACACCTGTTGTTTTAAGAACTATTTTCTCTTGCCAGCCTAACATTCCTCCTATGTCTGAGCTATTCTGTCTAATTTATCTTTCAAAACTGAAGGTAGGAAATTGATTCTTTCTAGTCTACGATGTTAATAACGTCTCAACTACAATAGAATAACCTCAGTCTTATCAAATAAACAGTTAGTTGTGTATTTAATCTTTAAAAATATTGAGATTGTATTTTAATATAACACAAAGAGGGAGAAAAATATTTTAAGGGCTAAACATGCTTTTAAGAACTGGGTACTACTGCTAAAACTCTTCAAGCTATTCCAGAAAACTTAGTGAAGAGAGAAAACATTAGTGGTATTTAACAGACGCTGTACACATACCAGTGTATGGAAACAACTGACATAACTTGAAAGCTTGTTTCTACTTACTGAAAAGGTTTCGTGCTGTTTCTGGCTCACTATCCAAAGGTTCTCCAATACCATATTTGTTTTGTGCCATAATGCGGAACACATACTGATGGCCTTCCATTAGCTTGGGAACAGTGAATATGCATTCCTTAGGCTCATTAGTAACAGACAGCCATGTCTTCCTATTTGCTTCTTTTTTCTCTATAACATAGTTTGTAATCTTAGAACCGCCATCATCTAATGGAGGAAGCCATGATATTGTCATTTTGTCGGCCAAAATGGATTCAAATTTAATAGGTCCTACTGGAGGTCCAGGACGACCTAAAAGATACATTTTAAGAAAGAAGAATTAATCAAGTATCAAACGAATGCTATCAATTAATGTAATTGTAAGAGTTCTTGATATGTACCCAGAACATTCAGCCGCATCTCCTTTGAAGCAGTTCCCAGGTTATTTACAGCTGTTATAGTATATAAGCCTGTATCATTTCTGCGAGACTGTTGGATCAATAAAGTGCAAGTGTCTTCATCAACGATCTTGTTGACATGTTGATCATACGCCACTGGTAATTTGTCATCCGGTTTCTTTGGAGAAGCTTTTAGCCATGTTAATGTGGGGAAGGGTACACCCTTTATCTTGGCCACAATTTTAACATCTGTTCCTTCTTCAACTTCCATAAATTCTTTGAGCTCAATAGATGGTGGGCCTACAAAAAAATGTTGAACAAATAGCATTACAAAATACTTCATAATTTTAAAATGAAATTTGTATTTACTAGTGTAAGTACTTACATGTCTGGTCTTTGACAACAAGTGGGCCAACAGTGGCTGAAGGTCTGCTAGGACCTGCTATATTTACAGCTTTGACTCTGAATTCATATTCTCCACCTTCTACAAGATCCTCAACAGTAAACTTTGTTTCTTCCACATCACGTCTGTTGCACTGCTTCCAAGACTCTTTCACTTCTCCGGTACGATCCCAGCGGAGACATTCAACATTATAATGTGTAACAGGGGCTCCACCATCATTCTTTGGTGGTTTCCACGTCAGGCTCACTGTGTTCTTGGTTACAAGGCCAATCCTCAGTTTAATAGGCGGATCAGGAGGATCTTCACAACCAAAACAGAAGAGTGAATAAATCCACTATACAGTACCATGTGGTTTTAAAGGATTTGTTTGACTTTAGTTTTACTTACGGATTGGATCCCTGGCTGTGGTCCGCTGGATGGTTTCTGCAGGAGGGCCAACTCCAAAACGGTTTTCTGCGCGTACCCGGAAGAAATACTCTTGGCCAGTTATGAGATCAGGTACCACAAAGGAAGTACTGCCACAGTTTGGATTGACTTTAGTCCAGGCCTTCCCATCAATATTTCTCTTCTCTATAACATAGCCTCTGATTCTGTCTCCGCCATCATCATCTGGCATCTTCCATGAAAGTTTACAGCTCCCTCTTGTGATATCACTGACTTTTAGGTCTTTTGGTGGACCAGGGACATCTGTTAAGGTAAAAGCACAACAGACACAATTTTACATAAGTATGTAGAAAAATAAGACCAAACCCTAACATCTGGATATTTCAATATATGCAAGCCATACCAAGCACGTTGACTCTGACATGCACTGTCTTTTGTCCTGCTTTATTCTTTGCTGTAATACTGTATCGTCCAGAGTGACTTCTGTTGCACTCAGGGATGATAATCTCTGAACGTGTATCTGTTGCTTCCACCTGCGTATTATAGGAAGGAATAGAAGTTAGATCAACCTTGAATATTTATGTTTCAAAAATACAACAATACTGAGGTTAAAAAAATTGCTTGCTTTACCTGAGCTTCTTCAGGTACAGTATGTCCTCCCTCCTATAAACAAAGGGAAATAATATAAATGAAAAAGGGAATAGGCTTAAATGTCTAGAAACAGGTGTAGGGAAAAAAACCTATTACTTTTACTAACCTTTGCTGCTGTTTTTGCTTTTCCTTCATACTCCCAGAATGTTTTTGGAACTGGACGACCCTTGATAACTGCTGGGATTTTAATTGTTGTGCCAGCACGACAAGAGAGCAAATCCTGTGCTCCAAGATCAAGGAAGATATCTGGTTCCTCTGCAAAAATATTTAAATGTATAAATTTTAAGAGCTACTGAAATAAAATCCCATCATCACTGAGCTGAAATCCCCCAGAAACACATGGAATGCATGTTCATGTGAGAAAAGTTGGGTGTGCAAAAAAGGAAACTGGGAAGTATACAAATAGAAAAAACTCGTTGCTGTAAATTTTTCGTAAAATAAACAGTATTTCATTAGTGTGTCTGTAGGTGCTCATCAGTTTCCTAATGGAGCATTCCCTGGCAATGGACTATTCCCTGGCAATAATGACACTTTCAAAAATATGTGTCAGTCTTTTGCTACATTCTTGTATTCTGTTTTGACTTCGGCTTGCTTGGCGTCCTTTTTGAACATTCATAGCAGTAAGTGGTATTTAAATACAAATAGCTAAATCAATTCTCAGAACTCTTACCTAGAATATCTTGGACAGATATCTCTGATGTTGCAGGACTTGGTTCTGATTCTCCAGCTGCATTTACAGCTTTCACCCTAAATCGGTGTTTTCTGAGCTCTTTCAGGTTGGGAATAACACATTCACAAGTAGGAAAGAGTTTGTCTCCTTCATTCACCTTCTTCCAATCAGTACTACCTTCATCTTGCATTTCAACAATATATCCTTTTATAGGACTCCCACCATCCTTTTGAGGAGGCTTCCATGCAAGTGCTACAGATGATTTGGTTTTGTCTGTGACCTCTGGGCACGATGGTGGACCAGGCACAACTGGTAAAACAAGAGCAAGTAAAAATTACCTGAGTGTTAGTGTCTTCCTATATTTTTCTAGATAGTTTCTAGAAGAATGCAAGTATTTTCCTTTCTTTACCTGTATATAAAGTGTAAATCCTAGAATGTGCATACTAATTACATACATTCCCCCATGTTAGCAAGGGATACTTAAGGAACAAGGCATAAAGATTGAACTCTTTAACAGTAAAGTAAAATAATAATATAAAAATATCATTCTGAACAGAAGTTTATTTGGCAATGCCTACATTGGTGTAATCATAGCATTAGGTACATAGAAGAGGTAAACAATTAAAATCAAAGCTAATTATTTTTAAAATTGTAAAATCAGGAAACTTTGTGTCAATATACCCTCTTAGATTTAATGCAAACAAAGCCTTTGATTAATGTTAGTAAATTAATACTTCCTTATTAATAATTTTAATTAATAAATCAGAAAAAAGTAATAGTAATACATTTTTTGTTCTGCTGTGATACAATCCTCTAACATCGTCATAGAAATTATATACTTACATATGGGATCTGCTGCCAAAGCTGGATCTGATGGTTCACTGGGAGGGCCAATCCCAGCAAGATTTTCAGCCATAACTCTGAACTGGTATTCAACACCTTCAGCCAAGCGAAGCACATTGTGCTCTAGACCTTTTACTGATGGTTTTGTTACTGGAGCCCGGTTGACGCGTGACCAGTAGACACCTCCCACCTCTCTCTTCTCCAACCAATAGCCAGTTATTGGGCTGCCACCGTTGTCCAAAGGAGGCTCCCATGTCACCAGCATAGATGATCTGGTCCGATCCAAAATTTTTGGCTTTCCAGGAGGTCCAGGAAGACCATAGGGATCCTTAATAACAACTTTTTCTGAGAGGCATTCATCACTTATTCCGTATTTGTTTACAGCCCGGACCCTAAATTGGTATTTTTCATTTGTTGCAAGATTCCATACCTGAAAAAGAGGATTTGAATCAATACTTGGCTACTTTCAGAGTCAACTAATTTGGAGCTTAGCAGAAGTTTTCACTTTAAATTCTATGTTGCAATCTGACTGACATACGTATGTTTATGAACTACACAGTTCTATGTGATGTCCTAAGGATACTCTTATTTCATGTGCATAGGACTGAACACAAATAAAAATGTCATAATGTTTGTTCTTGCAGATGGTAAAAAAATGAATAATTCCGGAAAATGGAAAGGAAGGTGTCTTGACTCTAGCTTAGCTGAGGTTATATAGTGAAAGTGAACAATTTTGTTTATTTTGTCACATGAGGGATAACACATGAGGTGAAACATTAATCCAGTAATTCTGGAGTCTAAATGGAGCATGAGCACCAGCACCTATGCAAGTGCAGTTTCCATTAAATATGTAATACTGTTATTTTTATGCATACTAAAGTATGTAATAAATATATTTTATAAATTACCCCAAATCTTCTCTCAACAGCGCCTTTGGAGACTTCTTCCCACTCAGATTTCTTCTTACTAGCATCACGTTTTTCAATAATGTAATGGGTAATTTCACTACCACCATTATCAAGAGGTGCATCCCATGTTAAATAGCATGATTCTGCTTTAATATCAGAAACAGCAAGGTTTCTTGGTGGAGAAGGACGATCTGTATGAAAGCAATAGAGCATGGAACTGCATTAAAAAGAAGGCAAAGGCATTTTATCAGCTGCCATTTTATTAAAATGTTGCATCCTTACCATACACTTCGACATGCACATTGCGGAATGCAGTGCCAAGACGATTGGAAGCTCTCACAGTGTAAGTGCCTTTATCATCCCTCACTGCTGCAGGAAGGATGAGTTCTGTTTTTGCCTCAGTTCTGGATACTTCTTCCTTCGTTATCTTAAGCGCATCAGATGTTTGGTCGATCAAAACTTCATTCTTGTCCCATTCAATCTTGGGCATAGGCAGGCCTGTTACATCAGCAGGAATGTTAACTGGCTCTCCTGCCTTGACTTTGATAGTATCTCCTCTCACAGCCAAACGCAATGTAACAGTTGGAGGCACTGAAAAGCAGGAAAGTGACAGAGTGAAGATGGAGATGAAACAGAGAAAGTACCCTGAAGCGTTCTAGAGATATTTATATGGATTTCTTTAAAGCTGCTGTACCTTCATCATCTTGTATAACTACATTGAGGGGCAGTGATGGCTCACTTTCTCCAATCTCATTGACAGCTTTCACACGAAATTCATACATATGAAGTTCATCGAGTTTTTCAACGAGAAGAGACGTTTTTGGACAGAGCCTCGCATTAACTCTTTCATAATCTTTTGAATCATGTCTCCTCTTCTCAACAATATATCCTAAGATGGGACTACCACCATCACTGCGTGGAGGCTTCCAATCAAGTGTAATGGATGATTTTGTCCTGTCTGTGTACATGAACCTCTCAGGTGCTGTTGGAGGACCTATTAACACAGATAAATTACAATAAGAAAAAAATTAAAACATCAGACAATTTTAAATCATAAGCATGCAGTAGCTCTGGACTCTTAAAAACGTAGTTTTTACATGCAAAGAATTTGATTATGGCTCATATAAAGTTTCTCATGCATGAGAAAAAGGTAATAAGTAATGTCTCAGTAGGCACCAGTATTTTGCTATGTAAAGAACCACACTAGCTTCAGAGAACTTATTCAGAAATCTGACTGAAGTAATGAAGCTAAGGCAGATGCCTATCCATGTAGTTGAAAAACAAACACACTTTCTGTACAGAAGGAAAGACAAAAATATTATCTAATTAATCTGACATTAATTTTTTTCTTTTTAAAAACCTTGTAAAATGAGTCATCTTACCTAATGGATCAACTGCAAGGATGGGTCCTATTTCCACAGCCGGACCTGTACCAAATTTGTTCTTGGCACTAACACGGAATTTATATTCCTGCCCTTCAATTAGACCTGTAATATCACATTTAGATCTATCTGTGTCTACAGCTAGTCTCCATGTATGCATTTTGGCATCCTTCCTTTCAACAATGAAGCCTATGATTTCACTGCCACCATCATCTTCAGGATCAGACCAGTTAAGCAAACACATCTTTCTGTTTGTGACCACTGGCTTTAGGTCAAGGACTGGTCCGGGAACATCTGAAAAACAAAATCAAACAAATAAGGTAAAGCCTCTACTGACCAAAATAAAAGCTTATTTAATTTAACAAAATATTTTCCTTACCAAATACTTCTACTCTGGTTCCTGCAGATTTTGAACCACTGCTATTGGTAGCAGTAATTACATATCTTCCATGGTCTTTTCTCAATGCATTCTTAATGGTTAACTCAGATTTTGTGCCAACATTTTCAATAACAACTCGATCTTTGTCTAATTCACCCTCCTCTACAGTCCATGTAATGGTGGGAACAGGACGCCCTGTCACAGTAGCAGGAATTTTAATAGTCTGCCCAGCCATGACCTGAATGCCTGCTTTCACAGAAACATCCAGCTCAACAGTGGGAGGCTCTGTGGAAGAAAGAGAAATACCTCATTAGCTGAAGGGAGGGATTCAAATCCACCTTTTAAGCAGCTGGACACTTTATAAAAGTAATACAATTGCAATACCTTTAGGTTCGGCAACTGTTGCAGGTTCAGTTTCCCCAGGCGGTCCTTCACCAGCTGCATTGAGCGCAGTCACTCGGAGCTTATAGTCTGCGCCCTCCCTGACTTCTCCAACAGTGAACTGCAGGACCTTGATGGGCTTTGCTGTACAGCGTGACCACTCGCTTACTCCCATCAGCTGCTTGTACACGTGGTAACCAGTGATATCGCCACCACCATTATACACGGGAGGCGCCCACTCTAGCTCGATGGAAGTCGCACTTGTGTCAGCAATCCTTGGAATCGGTGGACCAGGTGGCACTATAAATAAATAGATAAACAAATAAGTGTATATCAAAGTTAAAGGCTATGAATACTATCTTGTCAACTGTCTGCTTTTAGCTTCTCCCTAAGCTACTTACTTATTGGGTCCTGTGCAGTTTTTGGATCTGATGGTGGACTAAATTTACCAGGGCCAGCTGCATTTTCAGCACACACTCTAAAGATGTAAGTTAAACCTTCCAACAGTCCTTCAGCTTTTACTTCCAGAGCATTCACAAGGTTCCTGTTGACCCGAGCCCAATGAGTACTATTAATTTCACGTTTTTCAATCCAATATCCTATGATGGGGCTGCCATTATCTTTTGGTTCATTCCACTTAACCAGCATACTGTTGCTGGTTACATCCTCCACATCAGGCTTATTAGGTGCATCTGGTGGAGCTGAAAAACAAAAAGGTGGTTTTGTCATCACTGCTGTCTCTTCAGAGCTTACTCAAAGCTAACAGAGAACTAAGATATAAGAAATTACTAATTTTAATTCAAAGTTTTTCTGCTCTCTTAGAACCTTTGATTCCTAACAGCGACCAGTGAACAAATTTGCAATGGTTCTCTCTTTTGGTAAGAACACTAGTCTATGAAGCACAGAGAATGTCACTATTCAGATGTTAAGTGTTTTAAGGGTAAATTTTTATGACAGTGATCATCATTCTTATGTGTTTACTATTGAAATGAAGAGTATTTTTCATAGTTCCCTGTTTTTCAATCGTTTAAAATGTGCAATAATTATCACATAGCTCAAGTTTCTTCTGGGAAACATCTACACAGATAAAGCTGAGTATTCTATCAGTCTGTTATTGTTTCACACTTTGTTTTCTGAAAAGGTTGTTTTTCAAAATTAAAACTTACAGAAAGGATCTTTAGCTGTCATTGGTTTTGAAACACATGGTGGTCCTGCTCCAACTCTGTTTTCAGCAAATACACGGAAGAGATATTCTTTTCCTTCAATCAGTTTTGTTACATGGAATTTGCAATGCCTGAGTGTTGCACTGACAGTGACCCAGCCCATTTCAGCTTTTGTATTGTCTTTCTTTTCCAGTACATAGTTTAGGATTTCACTTCCACCATCATCAAGGGGAGGCTCCCACTTGCACATGACAGAATTTTTCCTCAAATCTTCAAATACAAAGTTGACTGGTGGCCCAGGTGTATCTGTTTGTAAACCAAGAAAAATGATGAGTACTCAACTTGTGCACTTTTTACCTAATACTCTGAACAACTAGGTGTTTTGAGGACATTCTTTACATACCCAACACATTGACTTCACATGAGGCTTTTGCAACTCCATGATCATTTTCTACTTTAATTGTAAATGTGCCATGGTCAGCTCTAATGGAGTCACGAACTGATAGTATGGACTCTCCTTCCTTGTGGTTGTCAACACTCATTCGTTCTGGCAGTGAAAGCTGGAAAGGTTTCTCTTCTTCAGCTTCACCCTTCTTCTTTTTAGGTGCTGTTACTCTCTTTTTGATATCCTCTGGTCTGACAACTTCATCATTTCTCAGCCAAGTAATAGATGGATAGGGTGACCCTGAAATATGTGCCTCAAGTATGATCTCATCACCTCTCTTCACCTCAAGGCCAGACTGTAGGTTTGCAGCAAGGAAGACTTTTGGAGCCTCTGTAATAACAAAGAATGAGAAATGAAGCGTAGAATCTTTCAATATGTCTGAGGATGTATGGCAATTAATACAAATGATCTAATGAGCAATTCATACCAATAGGATCCACAGCTTTCACAAAAGGCGTGATGCGAGAGGGCTCGCTGATGCCAGCAGCATTCTCAGCACGAACACGGAACTGGTACTCCTTTCCTTCCTCAAGGCCTTTCACCGTGTAGGTTAGTAAGGGTACCAGATAGTCATTGCATCTCTCCCACCTCTCTTTGCCCTTAGCAAGCTTTTCTATTATATAGCCCATAATCTTGCTTCCACCATCAAACAGGGGCGGTTTCCACGTAAGAGTTACTGACTTTGATGTTGGATTATGGACTTCAAGGTCTACAGGTGGATCTGGGGGCTCTGTGAAAGAATACATCAAAAGAGGGATCATATGAGAAAAGAGTATGAAGATTTTATTTAAAATTCAATTTTTTAGATTATTTAATAGAAAGACAAACTTACGTTTTGGGTCTTCTGCAATGATCGGGTTTCTTAGTTCAATATAATCACCCCCTCCAATCTTATTGACAGCTTTAACACGGAAGTAATATTCACAGTTTGGGATAAGATCTTTGACTTGCCACGAAAGCTTATTTTCACCAGACATGACTGGGATGTATGTTTTACGACCTGCTTCCCTGCGTTCCAGAACATAATGCAAAATAGGAGTACCACCATCAAAGTCTGGAGGCTCCCAGGATACTTTGCAAGAATTCTTAGTTACTTCGCTTGCCTTAATGTCTTTACACTGTCCAGGTGGACCTGTTTTAAACAAGAGTGAAAAAATTAGTTAACTAAATAGATGTGAAAGTGCATTCTTATAAATACGAAATTATATTTCATTTCTTTGCTTTGCAGAAAGCGAAGACCACAAATGTGGACTACACATCATCTATATGACCTCCTGTTCCCAAAGGTGAAAAATAGTCAGAATTCTTAAATAATTTTTATATTTACATGCTAACTTTTCAAAATAATTGGGCTTTGAGCAGTCACTGAATAGTTAGAGCAACTTGAGGTAAAGTGTTTTTTATGGGACTTCATAACATCAATGCCTGTGTGGCAATCTACATGTGTCTTGAGTTGAAGTGATTTGCTTGCCTGGCAGAAAAAGTAACTTTCTAGTCCTTTCTTCTGTCAGCTGCAGGGCCCAAGTGAAGATAAGCATATTTCTCAGAATGAAAGAATGTAGTTACCTATGACTTTGACATTGACTGAACCAGTTGTTGATGCCAGCTTGTTCTCCAGTGTGATAGTATAAACACCAGCATCAGCATGAACACTGTCTATCACTTCGAGCAATGCAGAGGTGTAGTCACTCTTCATTGTTGTTCTGTCACCAGCTTTCAACTCCTTGCCATCTTTGTGCCACGTTATAGTTGGTGATGGAACAGCTCTGAAGGGTACAGGGATACTTAGCTTCTGTCCTTTAACAACAACAATGTCACGAGTTTGCAGATCAATGGTTGGATTACCTGTAAAAGTATAATGTTATTAGAAAGTTGCCAAACACCATTCTTTTTTTTTAGTTATGCAGATCTGAAAAAAAAAAAAATCTATTCTTACAGTCTGGGTCCTTGGCAACAACTTTTTCAGAGATGTCTGATGGCTCACTAGCTCCAACAGCATTGACAGCTCTGACTCTCAGCACATATTCTTTGTCTGGAACAACACCCTCGTCCACTTTACATTTTAGATCTTTGATTGGACGAGAATTGATTCGCATCCATTTTTCTGTTCCTGCTTCACACATCTCAACATTGTATCCAATAATAGGACTTCCTCCATTCTTCTCAGGAGGCTTCCATGCAATGCAAATGTGATTTCGGCCTGCATCTGTGACATGTAAATCCTGAGGAGGTGAAGGAGGGCCTGCAGAGATGGAAAAGTATTGTGTGATTTTCCTCCCAGAACAGTACACTGCTTCTAAAATTCATACACTGAATTATTCTACTTACTTGTTGGATCTTCAATATGAACGAGGTCAGTTGGTTCACTGGGATGACCACATCCAGCTTCATTTTCTGCACGAACCTGGAACTGTACATCTGTACCTTCGATGACATCTGTCACTCTGAAATTGCAATCTGGACCAGCTGTCTTCCCAGCTTTTACCCAGCGAGTAGCTAGCTTTTCTTTCTTTTCAATAACATATCTGAAGAGATTGGGGAAAATACTATGAGGCACTTGAAATAGGAACGCTTTAGACTTCTTGTTCAAGAAAACAGATGAAATGAGATTAGAATAATTTAGATATAAAATTAAAGAGAATCATGGATAATAAATTCAATGAACACATGTTAGCCACTTAGTCCTAGTAGGTCTCAGCCCCTAACAGGGCTGACATCACTGACAGACCCAGGTCTGAAAGTCAGTTCTTGAACTTTCTTCTGTGTTTTAGAACTGAACTGTGTTCTCAAGTTGTAGAGAGCTGCAGAGGCAAAAGAACCTCCAAGCTATACTTGCATCTTTGCTAGTTTGGATCTCAGTAGTTAGTCCATTGAGAATATTTGTAGATACTATTACTTGGCTGTCGAAATTCTGCTTAGGACAGGCTATGGCAAAGCAATGCAAATTGAGTGACTTTTGCTTTTTCAGGCAGATCTCTGTAGTTGTCTGTTGATTTAAGATGTGCTTTCTGTGATTGGGAGGGACTAAAACAGTCTGTTTGAAAAGTGTTTTATAAAGAAGAAGATGAACAGAGAAGAGTAAATCTTCATTTTAGCTGAGCGTATACAGTTGGAATGACGAACTAAGGCAGAAGGGAAATGCAAGCATATTATTGTTAGATGATTTTAAGTGGCTACTATTCTGCAGGAACTGGAGACTATAGTCACATTATTTTATTTTTTTACACAGTTCCTCATTATTATATGCTGCTTTGAGGATGTTGACACACATTCACTGTTCATGCACATCAGGTATTTTATTTGCACAATTTCTACATTTTAAAATCAAGCCCTCCATTGCTTTGACCACATGGCTTCTCTTACATCCATCCACATACTTTTCATATAAAATGTGTCAATTTAAAATTTAAATATTTTGAGAGAAACATCTTCATTTGTTAAAAGATGTTTATCTACAGGAGCCTACACAAACTTAAAATAACCTTACCTTTGAATCGGTCTGCCACCATCATTCTTAGGTGGTTCCCATTTCAAATCAACATGGCCTTTTTTCACTTCAACTATTGTAAGGGCATATGGAGGCCCAGGGGTTGCTGGGGTGAAAAAAAAAAAAAGGCACACATTAGAAGACTATGAATTCACGACATGTGAGCTACTGATCACTCAGTAAGCAAATCGAAACTTACTGAAAGTATCTTTAGCAAGCACTGAGTCTTCAACTTCACAGTAGTCACTCTGTCCAATGGCATTTTCAGCAGCCACACGGAACACATACAGTGAGCCTTCAGTCAGTGGGCTCACTGTGTACTTGGTATCTTTCACCGTTGTATCAACTGTCTGCCAACCTTTCCGCCTTACATCTCTTTTTTCAACAATGTAGTTGGTAATTGGGGAACCACCATCTTTTTCTGGTACTGTCCACTTAAGATCTGCTGTATTTTTAGTAATATTAATAACTTCAAGCCATCGGGGTGGTGAAGGAGGATCTGCAAAATAGGAAAAAATAAAAGTAAACTGGGATGTTGCAATTCCCATGAAAGATCTTGGAGGACAGGGAATACACCAAAGGTATTAAAACTTTGCATTTCCTGAGCTGAAGCAGGGCAGATTTCAGTATTTCATAAGCCTTCCAATAGCCCATTTAGTACCTACAAAGACAGGCAGACCTGGGGCTTTTTAAAAGTCAGAGAGAGTGTATTTGCAGTAGCAGCACATTCCGAAGCAGTACTCACAGAGCCTCTCCTTGCACAGCACAGGGTCGCTGGGCTCACTGGGCTCACTCTCGCCAGCCTTGTTCACAGCTCTTACACGGAATGAATATTCTTGTTTCTCCATAAGATCTTTGAGGAAGTGTTCAGTTGTTGGAACTCCTTCAGCCACTCTCACCCATTCATCTGTTCCAGTCTTTAACAGCTCAATGACGTAAGATTCAATTTTTGCCCCTCCATCATGTTCTGGCTTTGTCCAGTTCAAGGTAAGGAATGTCTTGCCAATATCTTTCACAGTTGGCTTTCCAGGAGGCCATGGTGGATCTAGACAAGAGTCCAGTATTAATTATGTCATTGAAAACAATTTTTTTTGTTGTTGTTGCTAAATTAAACCATTAAAAAATGTGTTTATTGTACCGATTGGATCTTTCACTAAGATTGGCTCTGTTTCCCTGCTTGGTTTTCCAGGTCCTGCAAGATTCTCTGCCAAGACACGGAACTTGTACTTCTTCTTATTTGTAAGACCTTTAACTCTGGAAATAAAAATTAAGTTTGATTAAACCAAACCGAGGCATTAATTCATTTCTAAAACATTATTTTGTCCACTCTTCATACCACAGATTACTTGGAAAATCTGAAAATACCCAAATTCCTGCTAATGATGTCAACACATTGTCAACAGTAAAATGGTGCACCATGACAGAGATTAATGTTTTGAGAACCATCTTGGATTTTTGCATGTTCCACGGTTTTTAGTTAATAAGAGTATCAGGAGAAAAAAAACCCAAGGATTTTGGTAAATTGATACTTGAGATGACCATGTCTGCCATTTTAGAATATCTTATGAATAAGCACAGAAATTATTAAGCCTAATATTTAAAAGAAAAAAAAAAGAGACTAATTCTTCTGTAAAGATACCCCTCATTAAAACTAATTTAAAAAGTAAGTCACCAGGGGTAGTTGGATCAAAACTTAGGGAAACTAGAAAAATAAGAACAAATGTAAAACTTATTTTAAAAGGTACTGTTACATTTTTATGTCCCTGTGACCTATTTCACCCTAAAGTGACTATAGTCTTACTTGAATGTTGTATCTTTCACTGGCATCTTATTGCATTTTATCCATTTATCCTGCTCAGGATCATATCTTTCAACCCAGTAGCCAGTTATGGGGCTGCCACCATCTTCATCTGGTTCATTCCATGTTAAAGTGACTGAATCTTTAGTGACTTCTGTGGGCTTGAGACCTGTTGGAGGGCCTGGTGGATCTGTATAAACAAATTAAAAAACAAACAAACAAAACCAAAAACCATCAGACATGTCTTTTTCCCCCCTTCCTGTTAAAATATTGTAATAGTTTATCATTAATTTAATTAACTAACCAAATGAATACTTGGCAATGATGGGGCTACACTGTGCTGGCTCCCCAACACCATACATGTTTTCAGCACTGACTCGGAACACATATTCTTTATGAGGAGTTAAATTGGTAGCTCTGAATTTTGTATCTTTAACCGTTGATGACAACTTGTCCCATATTTCACTGTCTGTAGCTCTTTTCTCAAGGACGTAGTTGGTAATTTTAGAACCCCCATCATCTCGTGGAGGATTCCAGGTTAGAAGGCAGGATTCGTTTGTGATTTCTGTTACATCAAATGCAGCTGGTGGACCAGGTTTATCTGTAGAGGACAGGATATGAATGTTAATTTTCCACTTGCATACCTTGGTACATTACTAGTGATTTATACAAACTACTAATGATTTATCTAACATAAATTAGATGCATACCAAGAACATTAACTTCAACAACAGCAGTAGCACGTCCACTGGAATTTACAGCTTCTATAATGTAGGTTCCACTGTCACTCCTCTTGCTGTCTGTAATAGTGACTGTGGAATGATTAGGCTGGCTTTCAATGGTGATTCTGTTGTCAGGTCTCAAAATTTTGTCAGCTTTGGTCCAAGTAATCTGGGGCTCAGGCTTTCCAGTTACTTTAGCTGGCAGCTCAATTTTAGTTCCGGCTTTCACAGTAAGTCCAGCAAGAAGCTTCACATCTAAGAAAATTTCTGGAGCCTCTGATTTAGGAGAGAATGAAAATGTGGTTAGAGAAACAGTATTTCAGTAAAAATAAAGCAGCTATGGCAGTTTAGCAAGTGAAGTAGTTACCTTTTGCATCAATGGCCTGAATATCATCAGTTGGCTTACTTGGCCTACTCGCTCCCATTCTGTTCAAAGCCTTAACCCGATAAGCATACCACTCTCCTTCCTTCAGCTTTGTTACTTCCATTCTGTCAAAAAAAAAAAACAAAATCAAATATTTAGAGTGGTGAAAATGGCACAATTAGTTAAGAGCATATATCTACTGTGTCGATTTACTTACTTTGTTTCAATAACGGGCTCCCCACAAACCTCCCACTTGTCTGTGCCACGTTGGGACTTTTCTACCAGATATCCCTTAATACGTGCACCACCATCAAATTTGGGAGGCTCCCATGTTAGGAAGATTCCTTTTGATGTTGGATTTCTCCATTTAACGTTTTCTGGTGGGTCAGGCACCGCTATTAAAAATTAAAAACATAATGGGTCTTAGAAACCAGTCTAAAGAAGTTTTATTATTTTTATATATTATTTTGAAGAAAAAGAGCAAAATTTAAAATATGCTCACTTGCTGGTATTGACATATTTACTGGTTCATCAATATATGCAGGTTCTCCAGGGCCACATTTATTGCATGCAAAAACTCTAAATAAATATTCTTTCCCTTGGATGAGGTCAGGTACAGTGAACTCTTGGTCAACAATATGATCCATAACCTAAAGAGAAGAAAGGTTCCAATGTTTTCTTAAAATTTATTTCCAGACTGATTACAAAAAAAAGACAAAAAACTCAGTAGCACATGTGAAAATGATACAGCAATAGAAATTTAAATGAGAAAGAATGACTTACTTTGCTCCATGTTTTCCGGCTTACTTCACGTTTTTCAATTATGTAGCCAGTAATTGGACTTCCACCATCATCTTCTGGAGGTTCCCATGCAAGCTGCACTGTACTTTTGAGTACTTCTAAAACATTGAGCTCTCTTGGTGCACTTGGACAAGCTAGAAGTCACAGAAATTGCATTATTTTGTAACTGGTGTTTGATAGATGATCTCTGTGTAATGTATCTACCAAAAGACTTAGTCTTCTTAAGTCATTCCTCTTTAAACAGCAAAGTTACATACTGAAAACTAGAAAAGAGGTTTTCTGAGGAAGGATTTCTAGGTTTTAGTTATATTTTAATATATGTTATATTAAATATATGTATATTGTATTTTAATATACGATATAAATCTCATGATATTGTGAGATTATACATTATTAACCTAATTATATTTTGGCAAGACAAGTATAGAATGTTATTGCTAAAATAACATGTTCACTTACCAATGACATTAACATTAATTTCTCCTGAAACAGATAACATGGGGTTCTCTAATGTTAAGTAGTAAATTCCCTTGTCTGGGCGCTCACTCGGAGTAATTACAAGTTCTGCAAAGGAGGCAGTGGTCTTCATTTTTACACGATCACCCTCTTCCAAGACTTGGTCACCAAAAGACCATGTGGCAGTTGGCACAGGGTACCCAGTGATGGGAACATGGATCTTGATTGGCTCTGGCACAATAACTTCCAGCCCATCCTTAAATGCACTTAGGTCCATTGTAGGTTCAACTGGAAAAAATTGAAAGTGGATTCAGTAAATTATTTTGAGATGTTATGAACATGGCTAATGATAATTGTGTTGAGAGGCTGATTCTGACTGTATGTCAGCCTGCAGGTCTAGCTTGCTGTATCTCAGCCTTTCTAGACCTAGCTTTGCTTTATGACTGTCTACCTCTCCTGACTAAATGTTTTGGGTTTTTTAAAAAATACATGAGATGTTAAGGTAGATTAGTATTACCAAGTATGACATTTAATTTACATTTTAATGTAAAAATTTTGCATTCTTTAATTTTTTTAGGGATCTTCTCTGTCTTTCTTTTCTTCTGTAACCTCTCACTTTCCACAAAGGTAGGTCAGGAGACAAAAGGTCATGCCTTGCATCTCAGGCAAACTAACAGGCCTCTATCTCAAAGTACAGATAATTATCTGCAGGATTCAGAATGGAGGAGAAATAGCTCACCATCTCAAATGTCTAAGGTGTGCCAGTTATCTGGTGAAAAAGATGCATAGTACCCACAAATCCACTTTAATTGTGTGCCTTATCTGATTGATTTTAAAAAATGTCATGCGTCTTACCAAAAGCATCATCTGCAGTTAATGGCCCAATAGCCTCTGCTGGATCAGACACACCAGCTGCATTTTCTGCTGAGACTCTGTAGTAATAACTGGATCCTTGTTTCAATCCAGTTACCTAAAACACACAATCAATAATTTACTACCTCATATTGAAGACGATATACACATTTTTCCTGTTGATGAAGAGAACACTGTACCTTAAAAGTAAGAGCAGGTACTAGTTTTGGGTTACAACGAATCCACTTGTCTGTTCCTTCCTCTTGCCTTTCAATAATATAGCCTAAGATTGGACTTCCTCCATCTTCGAGAGGGGGTTCCCATGTGAGCTGAACTGATGACTTAGTTTGGTCTGAATGCTCAAGGTTAATGGGAGGACTTGGTCTCTCTGAAAAAAATATGAGACAAATAGATTTGTGCAACTGATACAGGAGCATGGTTCTGCAAATCAACTGTTTCTATATTACAGTATGGTTTTTAAAGCCTTTGCACAGCTTTTTCTAAACTTTTTAAAATTGAGGTTGCATCCTAACTTAAAAAAAAAATAAAAATTGCAATTCTTACTATACCAAGTGGTAGCAAGGCACTACCACTATGTTTGAAGGACAGAAGTAGGGAAAATTTAACTGTACACAGTATTTGCAGCATACACATTCGTCAATCGAACTTTCCTACACAGGTGGCATCCAAAAGGCTCCTGTCTCATAATGCAGTCATAATTACACATACTTTGCATACTTACCAATTGGGTCCATGATTTTTACTGCACGTGTAGCAGGACTTGGTTTGCCAACTCCAACCATGTTTTGAGCTCTTACTCTGAAGAAATATTCTTCATTTTCCACAACATCGGTCAGGACAGCTGACAGCTCATCAGCTCCTGTGGTCATAGTTGGCTCCCATCTGATGGTAGCTCTGTTACGCAGTTCAATGACGTAGCCAGTAATCGGCGATCCTCCATCATCCTCAGGTGGTTCCCAGCTAAGTGTGGCTCCAAACCTGTTCACATCAGTAACTTGTACATTTTGAGGAGGACCAGGAACATCTGCATTTTATTTTAGGAGGAAAAAGGAAAAAGAAGGCATGTAGGTTTTTCCTGTTGTTAGAATTTGTACTGCTTTTTTTACACAACCATCGAACACTGAGTTTTTTGTAACTTCTGCTCACCAAATTTGCTCTTAGCTTCCACAGGTGTGTCTGTTTCCACTGGCTCACCAGTGCCCACTCTGTTGCGTGCACTAACACGGAAGAGGTACTCAACTCCTCCTTTCTGAAGTCCAGTAACAGTGTATTCACAATTTTCAGCACGATCTGTGACCACAATCCAGGTCTTACGCTTGATATCACGTCTCTCAACGACGTAGCCTAGGATTTTACTTCCACCATCACTTTCTGGTTCTTGCCATGCGAGACCAACTTCACCATCGTAAATTTCAGTGACTTCCAAGTTTCTAACTGGACCTGGAACATCTATAAAAGATATGACAATACTTCAGGGCATTGCATCTATTTTTTTCACTCTGGCTAGAGAAAAGGAGTCTGAGGGGAGGCCTCAATATGATCTACAGCTTTCCCATGAGGGGAAGCAGAGGGCTTCCCCCTCAATAAAGGCTTTTTACTCTGTGAAATAATGGTAAGTAAGGTTTTAATAATACCAGTACTTACCAATGACCTCAACATTGATGAATGCTTCTGCCTGGCCATGTTTGTTTCGAAGCACAACCTTGTACCTTCCCTTATCTGATTTCTTTGCTTCATAAATTTTGAAGGTAGTGCAGTCAGTTGTTGTATCGACAGTTGTTGTGGGCAGACTTTCCCCTGCTTTCAACCACTCAGCTTCTGCTCTTGGGTAGGCATCATATGGGACAGTCATAGTTAAAGGTTTCCCAACATCAACCACAAGGTTTTGATCACCAGTCTTGATTTTAGGTGCAGCTAAGAAAGACGAATGTGAAAAGTTAGTACTTACATATATATATATATATATAAATATATATATATATATATATATATATATATATACAAACACAAAAAAAAATTGATGTATTTGTGCAGTCAGCAAAGAAGCTAACACAGAAAAGTAAAAGGAGCTGCTGTGTAAACTCTGAGGAAATCCTTCATATGCTTGTTGGGCAACTCCAGAGAAAGAAATACAGGCTGGTTGGTATGTACTGTGTCCTCCTATAAAATCAGGCAAGAAGGAGTTGCCTTTTGAGAACTAATTTTAATTATTCTGTAAAATACACAAATTAGGAATTATATGTCTAATATGACTTAAATTAGTAGGCAAAGTAATTTTCTTTATTTTAGTGACTTAATTAAAAGGCTAAAGCTCCTTTAAATCTTGCTCTTTGGGATATATACATTGAAAAGTGATGTGTTTTCCTCAACAGCTGGATCAGCATGGTGCAACAAAAAATGTTTGTTGTTTAAGTTCATATTCATATAGTTTAACAGAGTTGTTAAACAAACTTCAAATAGTTTAACACTTTTCTCAGGCTGATTGTGTATTCATTTTAGTTCAACTCTTTGAAAGAGCAAAAATCAATTTAGTTAAACTAAGTTCATTAATCTAAGATTTTATAAAATAAGCACAAAGCAAGCAACTTACCAGCTAATTCAAGCTTAGCTCTAGCTTCCTTGTCTTTGGCGATAAATCTGTATTCCCCTTGGTCACGGGGCTTTATGTCACACACCTGCAGCCTGTGGACCTTTCCTTCACTCATCATCTGATGTTTGTCACCTTGGATGATAATCATGTTGTTTCTCAACCACTTGACTTCCACACCATCTTTGTTCAATTCAGCCGTGAAGATAACATCTGCACCAGGAGCTTCATAAATATCTTGTGGTGGTCGAATAATCTCATTCTGTCATTCTAAAAAAAAAAGTTAATTTATTCAGTGTTATTTGTATATTGTTTCTACTATTATTTCTACTATTATTAAATAATGTCAAAATAAATCCCATCTAATTTTACACATACCTTCAACAAAAAGTCTTGCCCTAGATCTCCTGTCATCCACTCCACAGGAATATTCACACTCATCATCTAGTCTACAGTCTTTTATGATTAATCTGTGCAGATTGCCATCCTTTTCGAACTGGTATCTTTATAGGGGGAAAAACAGGCAGAATTTTAGTTACCAGACAAAGCAATAAAGTAAAACAAGCATGTGAAGCATAACAAAATGTACATACTTTTTGCCTTCTTTGATTTCTCTTCCATTTCTGTACCATTTTACACTGACTTTCTCTTTGGAAAGCTGGCATGTAAAGACAGCATCGTCAAATTCAGTGACAGTCTGGTCCTGAAGATGTTCAGTGAAATCTGCTGGTGCTTCTGTGATGAGAAGCTCTGCAACTGATTTGTCTTGTCCAGCAGTAACAGTGTATTCACCTTCATCTACAAACCCACAGTCTTTAATGATCAATGAGTGCTTGAACTTATCAATTTTGTACAAAATGCGCCTGTCGAATGTGATCTCTTCTCCATTCTTTGTCCATTTGAGAGTTGCATTACGGCGATTGACTTTGCACCAGAATGTGACAGTTTTCTTTTCCATGGTCTCAATGTCTTCAAGGGGCTCAACGATTCTGAGATCCTCCTCTGTTATGACACAAAAGCAAACATTTTTACATCCTCATATGAAATTGAATGTAAATGACTAAAGAATTTTAATGTAGTGCAAGTTATTTACCTAATACTTTTAAGGCAGCAGAACTTTTAACGTGTTCACCCCTCTGGTTTGTCAGCGAGATGGTGTAGGTAGCCTGATCTTTCAACTCTGCATCTCTGATTCTGAGAGTGTAGACTACACCCTTCTGAACAATAATGTACTTTGCGCTATCAAATATTGCCTCATCATTCTTGTACCACTTCTCTTTGGCACCTTCTTTATTGACTTCACAGTTGAAGATAATTTCTTGACACTCATTAACTTCTTGGTCCTTAAGAGGAGTTATAATCTTGAGTTTTTCTGAAATTGAGAAAACAGAAGAAATAGGACACCATGTAGTATAAAGAATGCAACAAAACAAGCACCTACACATTGATAAATTAAAGCTTACCAATCACTGCTAAGTGTGCTGTAGCTTTAGCTTCACCAACCATGACAGTATACATTCCTGTATCTCCTAGAGCAGAGTCTTTAACCACAAGTGTTCTCTTTTTGCCATCTGAAATGATGTCGTACTTATCACCAGGCTCCAGGACTGTGTCACCCCTCAGCCACTGTACTGTAATGGCTTCTTTGGATACTGAACAGACAAATTCAGCTTTTTCTCCTTCAAGCACCTCAAGGTTTTGTGGTCTGGTAAGAAATTCTGCTGCAAGTTCTGAAAGAAAACATTTTTGTACATATATATATGTATTATTTTTTACTTGTGAATGATATAAACCAAGTTGTGTATTATTACTGATTTTTAATGTTTTTAATTTAATTTTTTTCCATGATACAAGCCCACCAAAGTAGCACTCTTACCATGCACAGTAAGTTTTCCTGTTGTACTAGAGCTTGGGAGCTTGCAAGTGTATTTGGCAGCATCTTCAGGATGAGCATTATGTATAACAAGAATTCTCTTTCTACCATCAGAAATGTGTTCAAATCTACCACCATCAGGCACCTCTTCATCCCCTTTAAGCCAAGTAACTTCAGCATTAGGCTTTGAAACTTCACAGATCAATTTTACAGTGTCACCTTCATTTACTTCAAGATCAGGAAGATTTTTTGTGAAAACAGCTTCTTCCTCTGCAAAAAGAGTTTCAAAAGATGATTAAAGCCTGTCATAAAAAAAACCCCACTCATATTTTTTATTGTTCATGTATTAGATTCTAAAACACTGTGTTTACCTATCACTGTAAGTAGGCCAGAAGTTCGAGCTGTTTTTGCTTCACAGGAATATTCAGCTTCATCATCAAAGACACATTTATTGATAACAAGAATGTGTTCTGCACCTTTAGAAATGATATCGTACTTTTTGCCTTTTCTAATTTCCATGCCATCCTTAAACCACTTCACCTGTTCCAGAACAAATTAACACGGTTATTAGCATGCTCATCATAGATTTCTGTGTGTTCTCTTGTAGCAATATAACAAAGTTTTCCCATCTAGCTGAAGGAGTTACTGAGATTAACAAGTGTCACTACGGACCTTGACATTTGGACGAGAAATTTCACATTCAAACCGAGCAGATTCTTTTTCTTTAACCTCAAGGTCAGTCAGGGGTTTCAGGAAGTCGACACGAATAGCTGTAAGAGAATAGAAAATGTTTAGTAGGGGGAAGTCTATGCTAGAGAAGTAAAAAATTGCCAACACTGATACTACTGCCAGTCATAGACACTAGCACATTGCCTTTACAGCACCTAGACATTTTGTACAAAACTGTGAATTACTCACGCTCCACATTGAGAAAACATGATGTCTTAAAATCCTTAGCATCACAGGCATATGTTTTTGCATCGTCCAATGTGCAGCCACGGATGATGAGTTTTCTGACCCTGCCTTCAGAAATGATGTCATACTTCTTCGATTTGTGAATTTCTTCTCCATCTTTGAACCATTTAACTTTTGCATTTTCCCTGGAAACTTCGCATTCCAGTACTGCAGTGGCTTCCTCTTCAACAGTCTGGTCCTCAAGTGGTTTAGTAAATTCAACTGGGGGTTCTAAAAGAAACAGATACATTTTTGATTTAAAAGATCTAAATGATAGCCAGTCTTCTGCTTGCACAGAACTGTCCCATGCTGTTTACTGATTTTCCTTGACTGATAATCAAAAAGGCTTATATATGTCCCTATTGAAGGTTTCTTAAAACACTTTCTATTTTAATATACAGACATTTTTTGTTAATTCAGGGTAATTTCCTCATTTTCAGCCTGCTGTAAGATTAGACTGAATGGTATCGTTGTGCATTGGGTTTTTAATTAAAAATCATCACAAAACCTTCAATGCAATTTCTTTAACTGAACCATACCCATATAATCTCAGTGACTCCAAAGTTATACTTTGAACTTAGAGAATGCTTAGGGGGTTTTTTCAATTTTTCCTTGAATTACTGGATCAGTCTGTGCAGTTCTTTTACTTCTCAGTGATAACACAGCTTGCAAGCAGTAGAAGTGGGTATACAGAGAATGTTACACTGTCCATTGACTGATGGTGCAGTTATTCTCTCACAGGTTTCTGGATATTCAAAAGAACAGAAAAAGCCACTGGAAGCCACAAAGGCTGGCATCTGTGGGTCCTCTTGAGGGCAATTGAATGTTCAAGTTTGCAGCAAAGCCCTGGAAGTCCTAATGAACTAGTTCACCTCCCAGATTTGACCAATTTCCAGTGTTTTCCCTTGTTCAGCTCTTCTGTGAAGTGCAGAGATCTTAAGGTGGCTTTTTTAATCAGGGAAGTTACCTACCAGCTGAATATTGTATATACGATCCCACTCATTTGATAAATAGTGTGTATTAGCTTCCTATTCCAGGCTGAATCATGAATGGAACATTAGTGTTGATTAGGGTTTAATTAAAGTGACTGACTTACCTTTCACAAAAAGATTTGCTTGAGTTCTGAAATCTTTTGCTGTCAGTGATACCTCTCCTGCATCTGTTAACTTGACGTCTCTAAGAATAAGTGTGTGAACTCTCCCTTCAGCACGGGTCACAACCTTACAAAATACACAAAAACCCCTCTGTAAACATCTACAACAAGTATTTAAGAAATATTTCATGAAATAGCACGCTATTTATGATTTATGGAGTTTGGTTGTCCACTTTCATGTAAAATTTGACAACTTCCTTTTGTATATGCTAGATATAGATCAATCATCAATACTTTGAGGATTTTGGGACTGACTTGAGATGATGTCTATTTTCAACAGGTATTAATAAACACAAAAAATAAATTTACGGGAAAAGTTTGCACTACTGCTGGCTACATGTAAAGTAANGGAAATGCCAATTTGATTTCCTATTATTAAAATTTGGTAAAGAATTTTGCCTAAAAGAATAGTTTCTGTGATGACCTATTGCAGAAACTACTTTGCAATCACAGTAAACAAAAAATCACTTCAATGAATAAAGGTTATAAATGTTCAGCTGAATGCCAGCCACAGAGGTAATAAACCTGTTTGAATTAGCAACAGCTATAATGGGACACTTGTACAATTAGATTGATTCTTAAAGACAGTTGTAAATGTGTTTCAAGAGGCTATTTTAAATGGGTAGAAAGTTATACATTGTGAAAATATATGTTTTACTCTCAATTTCATCTTGTTCAAATGACAATTTTGACTGTATATGTAAACTACATGAATCTGATTTTTTTCCATGTAATTAAAATGATAGCTCTGACAGAAAAGACCAAAATAATGTTCCATTATACAGAATACTGAACACATAATATTTTTCTTGCCAGGCATAGGCATAACTATACATCCACTGTACTGATCAACAGCTTTTCACATTATTATTCTGAAATTCATAAGTAATTATCTTGATTTATTTAATGACTCATCTGCTGAGTTTCAACTTTATCTGTCCTTAAATAATGTAATAGGGTCCCTCATCATCATTATCTGCTTTAATTTCCTATTTCTACATTCTATTTATTTTATTAAATAGTTTTAATTTATGCAAATTTCTTAAAGCCCAGAAAGATCTAGCAAAACCTGAAAAAAAAAGTTAAAAATTGTATTTAAAAGAAACAGCAATCTGTACCAAAGTATTATTAGCAGCATTATTATAGGTTCTGAAAATTTGTTAGGTCGTGCAATGCCTTGAAAGTTTACTTTGTCTTTTATTTGAATTTGCATTACTTTTTTAGGCATAGTATGAGAAGGAGTCTTACAATCAGTAATATCCATTTCCATTTCCTAATGTATTAATTTATGTTTATTTATTTATTTCCCTTTTCATTAACATTAAACATTAAATTGACTGCAGTCCAGGCTGCTCAGATCTCACAGTTAAGAGCCAGCACTTGATGAAGGGTTAAAAATAGCTAGTGAGAAGTGCTTGACAAGCAAATCTGCCCAGAGAGTTATCTGGAGAGCCAGAACAAATGCCTGAAATGGAATTTGAATCCTCTTAATCCCCTTATATGTTGAATTGGACTGCAACTCAGCATTCAGGAGAAAAAAAGGCTTTTCCTGATGGCACCTTTCAAAATCCTCTCACTGTAACCTGAGCAAAAATTATTCAGTATCCTTGTGGCTGAATCTCCAACAGAAGCAGGCACAAAATCACTGTTATAATGATGGATATTTCAGAACCTTAGTTTCCCTTTGTATGATAAATAATTGTAGTTTCCCAGAATACTGGAATTTCTGGGAAAAACTGTTGGATCTGATTTAGGGACGATTTAGCATTTGACACAGCAGTACTACAACACTGCTGTGCCTTAGTTCTTCACCTGGCAGAGAATAAATAATAAATAAAAAAGGGGAAGAGACTTGAAGGAGAAGAAGGAGGAGGAAACATGAGAAAAAGTAAAGTTTAGTTTCTTTACCTGATCACTGGGCTCCAGTTTCTTTCCTTTCAGGAACCATTCTACTGGGATTCCCTCATAAGAGAGTTCGCAATCGAAGGTTGCTGATTCCCCAGCTGTCACTGTTACATCCTTGAGGGGTCTCAGCAAGCCAATTACTCGAGCTTGGTAAGGAGAAGACATAATTTTTAGATTAGTCACTTCTACCCAAGAGAGAGCTGCTGCCCTTACGTACTAATCTCCATGGTGGCTTCCCTCAAGAGAGCCAGACATCGCAATGCTGCTCTTTAAATTCCCTAAATAGAAGAGGCCACCCTGGGCTCTGAGGGGAGGGCTGGTCACCTACAATTTCCTATTTGCAGAGCGTGTTTCTTTAAATTGAACAAGGTCAGCAGCAAAGTTGCTCTGCATCTGTCTCCTTGCCAAGCCTTGCATGCCTGTTGCTAGATAAGGCATGTGTTTCCAAAATAGCGAGGGCTAGGATTGGAGTGGGAAACAAGTGGTCTTCAACCGTGTAGCCTGTCCCTGTCCATCAAGCTCTTCACCCTATTCCCAGATATTGCTGTTATCCTATCCTCTCTGGTTAACGTGACACTTTGATGCAGCGGAATCTTTGCTTGCAATATTTGATTTCATAACAGCATATATGATGCCAGACCACCAAGCAGCCTTCAAGGCCATTTCCTTAATTTTACTTCTCCTATGTGGATAAATGATATATAAGGTTAAAAAACACATAGGACATTCTTTAACAAAAAAAAAATTAAGACAATCTGAGTGACTAATCCCATAGCTGCTGTTCTGGAAAGGATTGCTGTGGGTTCAATACAATACAGAGATTTGTCACTCATTCCAAAGAGGCAGTGAATACCATGTTTTCACTTAATTAATCCATTACTTCCAGTTTAAAAGACACTTACGTTTCACTCGAAGGTGAGCACCAGACTTTGCATTTGCTGCTTGGAAATCTACTCCACCAGCTTGATCTAAGCGTACATTGTACAGCGTAAGGAAGTGCTTTTTCCCTTCCTCCTTAATTTCACATTCCTGCAAAAACAGAATTGAAATAATTTTTTCAGTATCTTTTTTCTACTACTCACTGAAAGAGCCCCTACTTCACATACCACAAATCTGTTTTCTTCTACTCCATTCACAACTCTTAGGCCCAGGTGAAATATACCTCAGAAACATTCATTCATAGGTCTTTCCTTTTAAACTCTCTTAATACAGTCGGCTTCCTCTTGGAAAGAAAGGGCAAGAGGCAACACATTTCTGTGCTGACTGAGTAGCCAATATATTAATATATATATGTAGAAGTTCAGAGGCCTAGTTCCCCTAAGGAAATTAGAAATTGCTAAGCTTGTGCTGTGACCTTTCCTCGACAAGATCTTTCCTTCTTTTTATCCAAACAGGGATTTTCATGTAACTTCCAGTCTGTGTTTTATTCACATTTGTGCACATAGAAGCCAAATTATTGCCAATTGGGATTGTAATGTTTATTTTCCAGATCCTTCCAGCAAGGAGTTTAGACTATTTGATTAGGCTCTATACCATTTTACACCAATTTTAGCTGTCACAGAAATGAAAAAGAGTTTGTAAATGTGGTTTACATCTATTTAAGCCAAATATAACTCAAAACCCACAGGAAAAAGCATGCAATCTGAAGTTTACATTTTTAAATGCCATTATGTTTAAGTGAATTCCACAAGGTCTTTGCACTTTGGATACATGATTTTTAGGTATTGTTAGCAACGTAGAATGTACCATTTTATGTAAAAATAATTTATTATTTAGCTATTTTGGATTACATTTGTACTACATTAAAAACATTATTAATTAAAAATCACACTATTTTTAATATAGTGACTCTTCCTGAAAGCAGAAAGAGATCAAATTTGGTTTCTGCAGTCACCCTCTCCCTCACCCCCCACCTCCCTGTGAAGTGTTGAGACACACATAAAAAATATCATTAAATATTTGCTTACAGCTGATTCAGTCAGGGGTTCTCCTTTTAGCTTCCAATTGCCATGGACGCCTTCCTCAGAGATTTCAATATCAAAACGAGCAGTCTCTGTCTCGATCACCTCCACACTGTACAGTGGCCGCACAATCTCAATTTCCCGGTCTGGAGAAGAAAAACGCGATTAACTCCCTCAGAATCTAGCAGATCCCAAAAGATCTCTACAGAGCAGCCTATTAAAATAAACATACCTTCAATATCAAGTTTAGCAGAGGTTTGATCAGTACCACAGTCACAAGTGTACTGTCCAATGTCTTTCTTCAAAGCTTTCTTGAGAATAAGGATTCTCTTTTTACCATCAGCCTTAATAACGACATTCTTTGATGCAGTGATTGGATTGCCATCCTTCATCCATTTCACTGGGGCATCTGCTTTGCTGATTTCACATTGTAAGATTACTTCATCTTTCTCCACAGCAGTGTAATCTTGCAGCTTCCCAGTGAAATAAGGGTCTCCCTCTGCAAGCAAAAGTTAATACATATTTCAGTCTGAAGTTTTAGTCTTCCAGACAGAACAATTAGTTTCTACCATAAAGTCTATTTCCTGTTTATATCCTGCAAGAAGGATTAAATATCGTCCTTTTTCACAGTTCTGTTACAAAAAAGAAATAAACTCCTAAGAAACAATTCAGGGCATTAATAATATTACTGACAAAATTATTTTGATGCTCTAGGAGTTTTAGAGCACTAAGGATGTACTTACTAACTTTGCAACTTCCCATGAAATTTTAAAGTTATTGTAATCATCCTTCATGAATAAGTAAATGAAGACCCAAGGAAGAAAAAAAATTGTTAGAGTTTCAAAATAATATTTTAGATTTAGGCCAACCCCAAGACTTTCTGACAGCTATTTTTTATTAATAAAACTCTTCTGATAATAGACATCAGGTAAATTCTTTTGGAAGGTATTCTTACCAAGAACAGTGAGTTTAGCTTCTGAGGATTTGCCCATAGCTTCCACTTTTATCTGAGAAGTATCATCAATAGTAAGATCTTTGATTGTGAGTGTATGGAATTTGCCATCATCTTTCATTGAAACCACTTTGCTGGTATGCAGTCGTTGGTCATTCTTGAACCAGACCACAGTGATATTTTCATGGGAGAGTTCCACAGTGAACTCTGCAGTTTCTCGCTCCTTCTTTGTTACATCCTTGAGAGGAGTGATGAATTTCAGACGGATACCTATAACAACGTAACGTGTCATAATGTTATCAATATAAACTGAACAAGTATATGGTGCAAAACTTTCCCAGAAAGACAAAGTCTAACAAACCTTCAATAATGAGCTTGGCACTTGTTCTTTTATCCTCAGCTTCAAATGTGTATTTTACTTCATCCTCAAAGGCAACTGACTTAATAATCAGAGCATGCTTTGTTCCGTCTGAAATAATTTCAAATCTCTCATCAGGAGTGATCTCTTCTGTTCCTTTCAACCAGCGGAAAGTCTTGGGTTCTCTGGATACCTCACATTCAAACTTAGCTTCATCCTTCTCAAAGACCTTCACATCACTTAGTGGTGTGATAAAGATAAGAGGCAGCTCTGAAATCAAAGAAGAGAATCTTTCAGATCAGTTCATACCGTGCTTTCTTGACACTAGATTTGTTCTGATGCCCTGAAATACACATGGAAATGCTGGCCAAGTGCAGACTGTACCTTTCACTTTCAGATTAGCAGCACTTTTAGCATTGGCAGCTTGGAAAGACACTTCTCCAGTCATATCAAGTTTGCAGTTATGAAGGACAAGAATATGCTTCTTCCCATCTTCAATGATTTCACAGTCCTGGTGATAAAGAAACACACCCCGCACCAAATATTAATATTCTTAGAAACCACTAAGAAAACGCTATTATTAATCATGTTTTTCAACTGGAAATAATGGTCTAAAATAATGAAGAATCCTTACAGGTGAAGGTGTTAGGGTTTCTCCCTTTAGCTTCCACACAGGATGGACATCAGGCTCAGAAATTTCAATTTCAAAACGTGCTGTTTCACCAACAAATACTTCCACTCCATACAGTGGGCGCTCCACTTTAATTAAGCGAGCTAAAAAACCCAAAAGAAATCAAAAGTTTGCATCTGTTTACTCACAAATTGTATACTGTAAAAATGTAATACTGGAGAGCATCTTAAGTCTCACTCTTTTCCTTCTTTTGGGCATTCAAATGCTATGACCATATGGTGTTTACCTAACCTCTTCCTAAAAAGCAGCAAGCTGGCAGTCTACAACCTCCTTCTATGTCTGAGAATGTAGTTATTTTTGGTAAGACTATTTTTCCTAATAATTAACCCAGATATCTGTTACAGTGAATGAAACTGATTTTTTATCCTGATGGTAACTGGATAGATAGAGTCACAATGATAGAGATCATTAGTATCGTTGTAACAGCCATTTATATATCATCAAATATATTGTCTCTTGTAATAACTTGTCTCTTTTAATAACTTTAAATTAGGTATTTCTGCCATTCATCATAGCAGCATGCTTTTCACAGGTACATTTTTGGTGTTGCTCTCTAGGAAGTGTCTGTCTGTCTACACTGGTGTACAAAGATTTCGTTACTTTCCCTGAGCGAAGACACGGCTACTTACACTCAACGCTGATATTGGCACTTGTCTTGTCGGTTCCACAGTCACACTCATAAACACCTTTATCACTCTCTGCTGCCTTCTTGATCTTCAGGATACGGCGCACGCCATCCGTTTTTATGGAAATTCTGTTGGAAGCTATTAGCTCTTCACCATCTTTGTACCATTTTACTGGCACATCTTTGCTAAGCTCACACTCCAGAGTAATATCATCTTTCTCTACAGCACTGTAGTCTTGTAATTTCACAGTGAAATACGGATCAGCCTCTGCAAAAGCGATAGTGGATAAGACAACTTAGTTATATAAATATACTAAAATGTCAATATTTTTGTCACTTTCTACTTATAAAAATGGTTAATATTTATTCTACAGCAGGTTTTAAATTATTTATGTAATTACCTAAGACTTTCAGGTTGGCTTGTGTGTTCAAGTCCTTGACTACGGCCTTTATTTCTGAGATATCATCAAGTGTTACTTCTCTCATTTCTAGTTTATGAACTTTGCCTTCTGAAGTAATTAAAACTGTTCTGCTTGTGTGAAGTCTCTTGTCATTTTTGAACCACTTCACGGGCATGTCTTCATGAGACAGCTCAAACTGAAAGTGAGCTGTTTCCCCTTCTTTCACTGTTTGATCCTGTAGAGGTGATATGAACTTCAGCCTCACACCTGTAATGGAGACAAACACAATCAGAAACAGGCTAATGGAGTCCTGAAAGATATATTCTTTATCCTTTTTTTTTGTTCTTTTGTTCAAGAGAAAATACTTGCCTTCCACAAACAGTCTTGCTGTGCTCTTCTTGCCATCAACTTCAGCAGTGTATTCTCCCTCATCATCAAACTGTGAATCATTGATAACAAGAATGTGCTTCTTTCCATCTGCAATGATGTCAAATTTTTCTCCGATCTTGAGTATATCAGTGCCCTTAGACCATATAACATTGGCCTCTCTGGTAAGGACACATTCAAACCTTGCCTGGCGCTTCTCAGGAACAGTGACATCTTTCAGGGGCACGGCAAAGTCCAGTTCGATTTCTGGAAGCAAAAGACAACAGGTCATTTGTAAAGTGCTGCGTGTGAATGGTGTCAGAGCTGGTGTCACACTGGGTGGGGCAGTACCTTTTACTGTCAGGATAGCTGTAGTGACAGCATTAAGGGCCTGGTAAAGGACTTCACCAGCTTGCTCCAACTTGACTTTGTGTAAGGTTAGGAAACGTTTTCCTCCTTCAGCTTTGATTTCACATGTCTGGAGAGATGACACACTTTGTTAAATACAAATACCAATGTAATGCAAATGCCTTGCTGCTAGGCATTTTTAATAAAGGGATTTTCATAAGCATTGTATACATGGTAAAGAATCAGGTCGGAAGAATGAAATTGCTTTTCAAGGAAAGTTAACACTTTCACTCAATAATTAAAATACAGAGTACATTTCTTCAGCATTCCACACTTCTTTAGAATGTCAGAATCATTCCTACAGTGTATGTAGGATATTTCTATTATTGCTTGAATTATGTGCTGTAATACCTTAAGAAAATGAAGGCTTTCAAAACTTAGCTTTTATAAAATATAATCCCTACTTAGAGAATCAGTATTTTTAATCACATATTCCGGACTGAGTAGCAATGATACGTGTTAACATAAACATACAAGGAACCAGTTCACAGTATTTAATTTAAATAAATTTTGCTTTAAAATTCAAGGATGCTTACAGGTGAAGGTCTCAGGACTTCTCCTTTCAGCTTCCATTCACCAGGAATATCCTCTTCAGATATTTCTGTATCAAAGTTTGCTGTTTCCTTTTCATAAACTGTAACATCCTCTAATGGCTTCAGAAGCTCAACTTCACGTTCTACAATGCACAAATGAACACATATATGATTAGATCAAGTTTTGATAGAGCTTTATAATAATTCAGGTTACTTTTTTTGTTTGTTTATTTAGATGTTTTTCAACATTTCCCTACAAGCTGATTAAATATAATAAAAATAAAAGCTTCCTTACCGCCAAGGGTCAGTTTAGCTGGGTATCTGCGACCTTCAACTTCCACTGCATATTCTCCAACATCAGCAGGACCAGCATTCTTGATTTTCAGGAAAATTTTATTTCCTTCTTTCACGATTTCTGTCTTGTCAGTGGGTTCAGCAGGGATTTCCTCATCTCCTTTGAACCATTTAATGTTTGGTGTATCCTTGACAATGTCACAGCTGAAAGTAGCTGTTCCTTTTGGTTTAACATGCTGATCTCTTATAGGTTTTACTAACCAATCCCTTATAATTTCTGCATGACAAAAAGTTACACAAGAAAACAGCTTAGCAAACCTACTACAATTAAGACATGTCATAAAAAAGAAGAATAAGAACTAAGAGATTTTGTACTACAACAAGCTTTTAATAGCTGTAAAAATCTTATCTGTCCAGTTATATTGTAAGACAATGAGAAAAGGTTTTCATAATATTAAAGCAGCCCAAATATCCTAGAAAGAAAAAAGATTTTTGGTTGCTTACCTACTACCTTAACACAAGATGAGCATGATAGTTCAGAGTCTTCCACAGTAACAGTGTAAGTGCCAGCATCAGAATCATCTGAATCAGTGACTGTGAGGGAATGTGACAAACCAATAACACCAAGAGCAAATTTCCCAGGCTTGGCTTTGATGATTTTACCATCCTTTCTCCAGACCACATTTCTTTCTTTGTTAAGCTCACATGTTAAGTATAGTGGCTGGGTTTTAATGACTGTCACTTCTTCTTCAAGGGTTTTCACAAATCGCACTGGGAGTTCTGTGGGAAACAAATTACTTTGATTTGCCTCTTTTATATATAGAACATGTGATGCAGAAATACCTTATATAATATATGTAGTGATTGAGGGAAACAAAAGGATGCATCTACCAACTACTGTGCAATTACAAAGCACCAGTTCTAGTTTGAGAAGTGGCTAGTCTACTGATAAATTTGAAACAAGGAATACCTTCAACAATAAGTTTGGCTGTAGAGGTCTTCTCTTTGTTCCCCAGTCGTAATACACAAGTATATTCACCAGCATCAGACAGCTGGACATCAATGATATGCAGCTTCCTATCTTTGCCATCAGCAATAAACTTGTGTTTTGGGCTCTCTCGGATGTTACTTCCATCTTTCATCCAGCTGGTAATTGCAGTGGATGGGGAAATAAGGACTTCAAAGATTGCAGAAGACCCAACAGACTCAGCTTCTTTTAGCACTATATCTTTCATCTCCTTGACAAACTTCAGTGGTACAGCCTTGAGCTGGTAAGTAAATGGAGGCTCTTCAGGAGGTTTTTCACCACCGCTGCCTGGCCTGAGTTTCCTTCTTTCTGCATCTGCTGGTGAAGGTGTCTTCTTGGCTGTAATTCAGATTCATAAATGAATAAACTAATCCTGATTAATTGCTTTTGATTGTAGGCTGTGCTGTTTTTGGTTGGGGTAGATTTAACAGTCTTCTAAGTAGCCAGCATGGGGCTATGATGTGGATTTGTGTTGAAAGCACTCTTGATAATACAGAGATGCTTTTGTGATTGCTGAGAGGCGCTTGCAGAGCCACGGCCTTTTCTGCTTCTCACACAGCCCCACCACTGAGAAAGCCAGGAGTTCACAAGAAAGTGGGAAGTGATACAGCCAGGAAAGCTGATCCCAACTGACCAAAGTGATATCCTACACCATATGGTGTTATGCTCACCACCAGTATATAAAGCAGGGGAAGAGGAAGGGGGGCGGGGGAATATTCAGAGTTATGACATTTGCCCTTCAAGGGATGGAAACCTGCTGTCCTGCATATGGGTGAACACATCCCTGCTCACTGGAAGCATGGAATGAATTCCTTATCCTGCTTTGTTTTTGTGCTCTGCTTTTGCTCAACCCATGAGTCTTCTCACTTCTACCCTTCTTATTCTTTCCTCCTTCCTACCATAGGGGAGTGAGTGAGCTGCTCTGTGGGGCCTGATTGCCAGCTGGAGTTAAATCATGACAAGGTATTGCTTGTAATATCCTACCTTTGACTGGACTGATACCCTTCGGAGATTCTTCTTTTGGTGGCTTGGCCTCTGAAGTAGAACAGCAAGATTATTAGGAATGTAGTTAAATAAACATACTTACTAAACCTAAGACAAGCATTTTTTTTTACTTATCAGATTTTTTCTTCTTTTAGTTATCTACATGTAAAAGGGGAGGAAAGGATATAAACATATCACTATTTTTATAGAACTTATAGTGTCTATATCTCAATAGTAAGTTCAATATCCTGAATGGACATATTCAGCAGTAGAGTCTAAAAGGCAGCTTAAAAGCTCCTATTTCTTAAAAGCTCCTATTTCCTTAATTTCTAAAATTTCTCATTAATTTCTAAAATTTTTTCATTCCTTGACAAAATAGTTTAAATGCCTATTAAAATTACATAAGGTTGTCTTTTTTTAAAAAACCCACACACTTTACTAATGAACACCACAAAAATATAAGCTGTGTAAATCAAATATATGTTTCAGGACAATGTGCTACTTTTACAAGTGGGGAATGTCCTGTTAGTAACCTAATTTGCGATGAATCATCACAGACTTTTGAAAATATTACCCGTGCTATGAGGCCTCTTGTTACCTTTTTGTGAAAGGAAATATAAAAGATACTTTTAATGGGAGAATGATATGAATGAAATGCAGGACAGATTTTATTGCAGTGGATGGAAAAATGAATACTAGAAAAAAACCCGTGAGTTTTCCTGAGAAGACAATGGCACACAGAACGATTTATGAAGTCTTAGAGAAGTGTAAGACTGAGACAATGAACAGTGATGACACAGCTGTGTGTACAGACAGGTAAGACAAACAAGTGAAGAGTGGCTGAATGCCAGTAAAGCCAGCTGACAGACTGGATGGAATTGCGGATGGTGTTACCAAAACACAGTGGCAGCAGGTGGCACCCTCCTGAAGCAAATGGTACAAGCACTTCGTGGAAGAATTTGGCATCAGTCTTCCTCACCTCGCTTTCTGTGAGACTTTGCTGGAACATCCAGAACTTCACATAGTTCTCCAGGTGCATCCAAATTCTTATTTTCACTTGAAAGTATAGTGGCCTGCTCAGTCAGGTGAGCAGGTTCTGATTTCTGGTGTTCTTTCTCTCCTTCTCCTTTCTTGGAAGTTATTACCTTACCTATGCTTGAGGAGTAAGTATCTTCTCCATTTGCTAGGATCCCTTTGCTTGATATTTTGTCTAGGAGCTCTACCTTCTCTTTTTTCATGGTACCAGATGTGCTTTTTCCAATGTCATGTTCAGGTGATGTTTTTTCATCTGATATACCTTCTTTAGGTTGTTTTTCTTCAATTTTATCTTTTCTGGTTTTGTAAGCTGGAGTTTCTTTATGCTCATCCTGAATGGTATGAACTTCTTGAATTTGTTTATCATCTTGACTTTGTGGTGGCTGAATAGCAACTTTCTTTACTGACTCAGATATGATTCCCTTTTCATGTTCTCCCGTGGAAACTTCACTTTCCATTCCTCCTGTAATCACTGTACCAAATTCTTTTTCCACAGGCAGAATTTCAGGGGCATTTGACTGTCTAATTTTGCCTTTTTTAAAGTGGGTGCTGAAGATAGTTTTTTCTTCCTCCTCTGGTATAATCTTCTTGCCTTTCTTTTCATCACTTAGGAGTGCCTTCTCAGTCAACAATTGTCCTGAACCCTCCTCATAATGAGCTGCTTTCTCTGTAGAGGATTTTTCTCTTGCTTTCATTTCTACTACTTCTGACTTGAGAACAGATGGTTTAAAGATTGTGTGAGGTTTTTCTCTGGGAACCTTCTCATCTTCAATGGGGTGTTCTAGGTCAACATCTTTTCTCAATCCTGGCTGAGCCTCCTCAGACAGGTCGAAAGAATGTACTTCTGCTGATGTAAAATCCAGATTCTTACCTTTCTCATAATCTTGAATATCTTCCATTTTCTTTGCTTCTTTGCTAAGAATCTTATCTATAGGAATTTCAGGTACTGTGCTACCAGATTGCTTCTGCCTCTCAATTTTACTTTGTATGCCCTGTCCCTTCATGGATTCTCCAAGAGGAACTTCAGATTTCTCTGGAGTAAAACCTCCTCTCTCATTTTCATTTTTAAGCTGAGGAGTTTCAGCTATGCCTTCCTCTATGATATCCTGTTCAAATGAAGTTTTATCCTTAATGTGAATTTTTTCAGGTTGCAAACTTGTTTTTGATTTTTTCTCTTTTCCTAGAAGTCCTTTCTGGTCCCTGGGCTGATATGGCTTTCTGGCTTTAGGTACACAAGTTTCTGCTTCTTTTTCATGGCCAGAAATCTCTTTTTCATGGCCGGGAATCTTTCCTTCATGAAGAACACTAAACTTTTCAGAGACCTTCTCTATGGCATCTTCCCTATGAACAAGCAATTTAATGTCATCCTCCTTTTCTTCTCCAGAATCTCTTTCCACATGTTCAGATTTTATAGAAATCAATTTCCCTTCCTCATCAGGTAGTGGTAGCTCCTCCTTTGTGTAAGTAATGTGATCCATTTCAACTTCTAATTTCTCCTCTGTAAGGGTAGCCTTTCCTGAAACAACAGGTGTCACTTCTGGTTCCTCTTCTTCAGAAGCCAGGATGAAATATTTAAGAGATACTTTCTCCTGCTCATCTGTCTCTGAATTCAGTATTCCACCAGCTGTTTCCAGTGAGATTTTATACTCAATTGGCTCTATCGCCGGAACTGTCTCCTTAGGACTTACTTTCTCTTCTACATGCAAGGTTTTTTCAACCAAAATCTTCTTTAACACAATTGACTCAGGCTTTTCTTCTTCCACTGAGGGCATTTTACCTCTATGCTTTAGTACAGATGGCACATCAGGCTTTTCTGCAGCTACAAAGGTTTCATAGGTAATTCAGAGAGTAAAAATCCATAAGAGTAAGAATAAGGAACAATATATTTAAGACAAATTTTACAGCTATACCTGAAATAAAATGAACATAGAACACTTTTTCTCTACACAACAGAAACTTACAACACAACCACAAAAAAGGTAAGAACACCACACATGAACAGAAAACCTAAGTAAGCCACTATTAGTAGTGTCTCGTTAGACCACCAATTTAAATCCAGTGGTTTAAAGTAGGTTAAAAGTAGCAGAAAACGACAGCTATCTGGTCACTGACATAAAATAGGTTAATTGTGCCATTGCAGACTACATCACCAGATCAATGGCCGAGACACTAATGATTTGGCTTCTCAAATGCCCAAGATCTGAGCTCTACTGCAGCATGAGGCCCTTTGAATGGTGGGTGAGCAGAATGGCCATCAGCTCTGCTGGTGGAGCACAGGCTCAGAGTGTTTCAGAGGAAATGGAACCATCACAGCTCTTTTTTTTTTCACAGCAGGCTTTGTTCCAGGGTACTAAGCATAACAGACAGAAGTAGCAATACTCTTAATTCTTCAACATCACTGTCAGTTTTTCTCAGGGCTTCAATGACAAATCAAAAAGCAGGAAACCAAACAACACAACAATTGTCTAGAAACATGTGTTGCTTCTCTTTTGTCTACACAGAAAATACAAGATGCAATTCACAAAACATTTATCAGGACATCAGGAACATCAAGAAAACAACAGAATATGCAAATTTCATAGCAGGACAACAAATAAAGACACACATGCTACCATCCAGACAAAGAGCACAGATTGGTCTCCATAGTATATCAGAGATGTTTTGTTTTAAATTACGTGACTCTACTTAGAATCACAAGATCCTTCAACTGGATCTCAAATACTCCTGCAATGAGTAAGTTATTCCTCTTCCTCTTCCCTCTTTTTATACTGAAGGTATTTAGGTATGTCATAGAAAAACCTCCTAAATAGCATAGAATAAATATAAATACCTGCTTTCTTTCCAACAACTGGAGCTGTCACTGGAGCAGTAACAGCGGGTGCTGGTTCTTCAGCTGGTTTTTTCAGAGCTATATGGGGAAAAAAGTTTTAATACATTATTTTAAGTATGATATTCTTTAAAATGTTTTGTAGATGGTAGGAAAGTTCTAGTCTTATTAATTCTAAAGGCCTTTGTGTGGACACTTTCAATATTCAGCTGCACAAGGTGCTGAGTTATCGTGTTGAGACTGTGCTTTTGCCAAGAAAGGTTGGAACCCTTGAAGTCACCTTCCAACCTGGTATTCTATAATTCTACGGATGTCCTTTTAGCAAGAAATCCCTGGATGGAAAACACTGGACACACAAGAAAGGCTTCACCAGTATCCATGACTAAAGAATTCTTACCTACTACGGGTTTAGGTTCAGGCCCAGGAACTGGGACAGACGCTTCCCTAGTTTCTGCCATTTCAAACACAAAAATTACAAGTAGGTTAGTTTACATTTTTTGCAATCACATTGAGCATTAGAAGTTAGGAGTAACAACACAGAGAGAGCTAAATGAAGACAGAATTTATTGGTTTCTATTTTATTTGGCCAAAAAGCAAGAAATTACCTTGAGATTAACTCTTGTAAAGCAAGATTGCAAACAATGGAAAAAAAGATGACTTTTTCCAGCATCAAAGAATAAAGACAACAAGAAATCCAGAAGATTGTGAAATGGTTAATGAGGACACAGTAGTCATGACAGACTGGAGGACAGTAAAGCATTATGTTAATATAGCATGATATTCATCACTGAATATCATTTAGTTGCTGCAATAAGGAAAAGGAGCACCACACATCTGTACCTTTTGGTGGTTCAGGCACAGGTTTCTCCTCTTTTTTAAAGGCAGGTATCTCAGTTTTCTTCGTAGGAACTTCTGGGACTTTAAAAGAATATTTTTATTTTGTAAGATACATTAAGACACCTTAATCCCTAAACAGAATACCCTCAAGTGTATTTAAAAGCTTTCATTGTTTTTACATGTAAACAGTTTCAGATGTTCATAAGATTTAGGAACACATATTTCTTAGAGCAAGATTTGAATAAATTAGAAACTATAAATGGGTAAAAGGACACATATTTGTAAAACATTACCTAAAAGAATGCTTGGATTAACTGTTTTGCTGTAGTCATATTTTTATCATACAGAATATTGGTAAATCACTTTTCTATACACAATGAAGATTGAGAAACAATAAAAATATTCAGATTTCAGACCCAAATGTGAATGTCAAACTTGGTTGTTCAACCAGGCAAGACTTAAAGTGCACAATTAGGCCAACGCAAGCTATCTTTTAAGATACCAGTTTCATTTCTGAACTTAAGAAAATACTACTTAAAAGTAGAATTTTTAAAAAGAAATATAATTTAATAAATAGATTTGATAGTAATCTAGTACCTTCAGGTTTCTTAAGTTTTTCTATTGGTGTAGGTACTGGTTTGACTTCTGGTTTAGGCTCTTTTTCTGGTTTAGGTTCTTCCTCTTCAGGTTTCTTTTTAAGAACTTCAAAAGAAAAGAAATCTCAGTTTTTAAGGCACAGGCAAACAAAAGAATAAGTGAACAAGACAAAGATTAAAAACATCAATCGTAAAGGAACAGGAAAATAAAATATATAGCTCAACAGAAATGGAAGATTTGTGTAACTATTCAAGATACTATTCTGAAAGTAATTTAAAATTCAAGTCCTCTAAGGAAAAAAGATATTTTTATTAAGAGCAGTCCATCTGAGAGAAAATATTTTAATGTCTTTTTTAATGTAGCTTTAATGTAAATCCTAAAGTACTGTATTTGGAGAGCTCAAATTTATATAATGCCTGTTTTCCATTTTATTGATTTCACTTGGTTTTGTCCTTTCAGTTCTCCATCTTGGGTTAATAATGACACTGTCATCTGAAAAATGGAGTATTATATTTTATTATGTTTGAAATTTGAAGGTACAAGGTACACAGGCAGGAATCATCCCTCTGTGGTATTTCAAAGAGAATTGGAATTAAGTGCTGCAGTTTTCTAAGGAACAGTTGAGCACAGAATGATTCAGAATGCCCCAGACCTTGCAGGAAATGGGACTGATGTCCAATAGTTCTGTGATCTGTGCAGTACTTCTAAGAAAACCATAAAAGAGAGTACACAGACTACACATGTAACTTTAATAACATTTACACTGTGGGCAGTGAAGGACTCTCAAGTCTAGTATAAAAAGATAAGGAAAATGGAAAAGAGAGAGAGGGAAATCGATTTTCATTGTTCTGCTCTGTTTTCATTACAGACCCTTTGTATCTGAGAGACTTTCAGGCTACAACCCCTTCCTCCCTGCAACTACAGCTGCTCTTCCCAAGAAACAGGCATCAGATAGTATTTGATCATGAAATGTTCCATACCACATACTTGCATACTTCCATTCCACGTACTTCACATATGTGAAACAATTTTACTTAGGGGAATATGCTGGCCAATGTTAAAATGCTGGGATTTTAAAAACAGAGCCAAGTTACTATACCTCTTTTCAAAACAACTTCTTCTTTTGGTGGGGGAGTAGCCTCAGGAATTACTTTGCGAGGTTTCTTTACGAGTCCAGGCACTTAAAAGAATATTATTCCAGATTTTATTATAGGCTCAGAACAGCAGTAAGAGTTAACCATGTCCAAACACACAAATCTAATACTAGTCCACTACTGAATATTGAAATCAAAGGTAAAACTATTGTTATTGAAGCCAATAGTTTTAATATATTTTCTATATAATTTGCATACAGCTGTCATCTAAATTTATGTATAAAGAGAAAGTTTTCATACAAATCAACAGAAGATAAGTATGGTTTGAGAAAACCATACAGGTTGTGTATTCAAGAAGAATCATCATCATAACATTTTTATTTCCTTGTTCTCTTTCACTACAGGCTTATGTTACACATCTATTCGTATGAGCTATCTGTCATATTCATAAGGATCCACTTTTCTAAAATACTCTAAATTTGGAACAGCATTTGGAAGGAATGTCCACTGCTTAGCTGTTTAGTTTATCTTAAACTCCAACACATATGAATGATATAAAGGCATACCTCTGAAGTGGCTTGTGCAATACATTATTAATTCTCATCTCTAGGAAGTGTCCTCTCACAAAAATAAGTTACATTTCAGAAAAATAATAAACTAAGTATGTTGGAACAATAGTGTATACATTTAAAGAGTATTTTGTTTTTTATTTCTAGCTAAGCAGAAAACCCAAGTGAGCACCTACACAAGTGATAAAACTCACAAAAACTCCCTCACTCTTCTCTGTTTCTGTCTCTTGCATCTCACGGATTGTATGATGGGCGATTAAAGTGGATATAAATATAACACAAACATATATGCCCAAGCCGGAGGTGCAAGTTGAGCATAACCTAACATAGACAGTGTTTTGAGGTATTTGAGCAAATTAAACAAGAAGATACTGAGAACTACAACTTTGGGCTCATGAGAGGTTTACTTTAAGCTAGATTCTTATATTAGCTAGGTACCTTTAGCAGGTGGGGGTTCCAATTTCGGAGGCTCACCAGGTTTTGCAGCCACAGCTTTCTTCCTTGCATCAGGAGCTTTGAAGAAAATTATTTGAATTTTACAACACACATTAGACTCCAAAAAAAAAGGAGTTTTCTAAAAAATCCAAACACCTCATTAATAGTATTGATGTAAAAGAAGGACAAAAGCTGCAAAGCAAAGAACCTTGCTGATTAACTCTTAAGAAAAAAATCAGATGGTCTGTAGGAAGCACAATTGATCTGAAACCCACGATCATATAACACCAGCAAATTATTGCTGGGGATTCTTTTCATTTGTAAGAATATGTTAAAGAGAGAATTATGTTAAGGATAGAAGAATGTGTTAACTTGATTAAAATGGTTTAATTTTTTTTTTCCTGTAACTATTGAAAAGAACCCATGTAAACACTGATAAAAAGTCAGGATGGAGTGAGCATTAGTGAGGCGCACCATTAAAGTATAGTATATTAGAAAAGAAATAAAAAAAGACACAAAATTATAGTCTAAAAGCATGCTTTTCAAGGTTCATCAGTATAATTTTAAAAGATTGAGTTTCCACCATTATTTATGGCTTCAGATGATTATACCTTTAAGTAGATCTTTTGCCAGTTTAATATCTTCTGTTGGAGCAGGTGGTGGTGGTTTTCGCTTTTCGGGGATCTTCTTTTCAGGTTGTGGCACTTTAAATAACATTAGGTAGATTTAGAACAAATTTCCTATGATGGTGGTTATGAGTAGAGTAATGTACAAACCTAAAGATCACCATTTTCCATTTCCAGTGAAGCCAGTGAAAAAATGTAATTGAATTTAATGGGAGCATGAAAGAGCCTTAGGTTACTGCTTCATAGCATGCACACAATACAAATACCCAAGCTGACTTAAAAAAGCGTGTTAATAACATGAGAACAAAAGAAGAAAACCAAATGATGGGAAGACTCTTGTGGACAAGAAACAAAACGAAAGCATTTTAAATAATCTTCAGGTCGTACTTAGAATTTAATGATCAGAAATAATTTCCAGAACACAACAATGGAAGAATCACAGAAAGACAATGTAGAGGTGACCTACAACACACAGGGACATGCATGAAAAATGAGACAGCAAGAAAAATCTGTACATGATGAAAGAATGAAAGAAAGGTGTGTGGCAGCCTCTAGGGAAGCACTTTGTATACCTTCAACTAGTAAAGCTTCTTCAACTTCTGCAACTGGAATTTCTTCTGCTTCTTCAGGCTCAATCTCCTTTAGGATTTCAAATTCTTTAAAGAATATTGACAACTGGTGTAAATTTTCAATTATAAGATTGTTTCACATGAACAATTATACAGATATAACTAAAAGCAAAATTACTTCAACAGACACAGACAAACACACATTAGGATAAGTAATTGCTCAGTATCTGTTACCTTCACAATTAATGCAAGATTTTGAAAACTACTTTAATTCTAAGCATGAGTGAGGATTTTGTGAAGAAAAGAATTTTTTATATATACAATATAAAATAACCATTAAATTTGTGGATGAGTCATTGTAACTCAGGAAAGAATAAAAACGTCAATGCTCTCAATTAATTTAAGATTATAACAGCAACATAAATACTAACTTTTGAGAGACTCCAATTTAGTGAGAATTTAATATTATCTTAGAAAGAGACATATCCTGTGCAGGAGCAGATATTTTTATTTCCAAATATGAAGATATACTAACAGATACAAGAGATATTGACTAGTGAAGTGAACAACTTACAAACATCACAATGGAAGAAAAAGGAAAATGTCTATTTTAAAGCTTATACTCGGAAGAACAGACAAAGGATTGTTCTTAGAGTAAAATCTATGGTGGCACAAACCTTCACTTGGTAGTGATTCAGGTATTTTAGGAATAGCAACAGGTACTTTCTCCTCTGAGACAGGTTTCTTGGGTACCTCAGACACTTAAAAAAAAATTAAGTTTCTTTTATTTTTGTGTATATGAATGTACATATGAAACATAAAAAGACAAAGACATCTAGCACACACAAAATCACAGTGACAGTGGCCATAACCATGAAAGACTGCTCCAGCCTTTCTCAAGATATGCTGCATTCAACTGACAAATTTTACAGACTCAGTTATGAACAAAGAAAAGAGAGGATATAGAAAACATTTGTTCTCAGGAGATGCCTCCTGGCAATATGTACCTTTGGTTGGAGGAAGCTCTGGTTTTTCTAATTGTGACCTTTTAGGTGTTGTAAGAGGCACTTTCTCTTCTGGGACAGCTCTCTCTTGCACTTCAGTTTCTTTAAAGATATTAGTAAATTTTCATTTTTGTGAATATTAAGACACATATATACACATAATAGTGAAAAGTGCAATGACTAAAAAGAGGAGGGCATACAAAACATGAAGAATAATAAATTTAAGCAGCAGATTATTCATCTGGCAATGAATCGTGAAACAAGGGGAAAGGTATTCAGAGAACAGAGAAAAGGAGATGGTCAGTCACCGATGTATGTACCTTTAACTGAAGGAGCTTTATGTTTTCTAAGGACAGGCAGAGGTTCTGGTTTTGGCACAGCAACAGGCTCTGGTTTCTTGGGTACAGCCACAGGTTTCTTTGGCACAGCCATGGGTTTCTTTGGCAAAGCCACAGGCTTTTGAGGAATGACCACTGGCACCTCCTCTTCTGCTTCTTCCTCCTCAATCACCTCAGGTACTTTAAAGATATTAGATCCATTTACTTGACTGAGCTTAAGGGCAGGCACTTAGAGACACAAAATGACAAAATGCTGCTCTCACTCCTCCCCACAGAGTGCAGAGGGGCCGAGAACACTGAGCACTGTAGAAATGTGGAGGGCAAGTTTCAGAACACCACCCTATACCTTCAGCTGGAGACACTTCTGGCTCTCCAGGCTCAGCAACTGCTGCCACCTCTTCTGCTGCTTCCACCTCTTCTTCCTCTTCCACGACCTCAGCTTCAGGCATCTCAGGCACTTCAAAGATATTAGTGCATTTCATGTGACGGGGTTCAGAAGACATGGCAAGTAGGAGCAGCAGCCAGGGTGACACAGACACGGGACATGGCAGCAGCCAGCTCAAACCCCACACACCACGCAGCAGCACCCTTGTCCCAGCACACACAGCCCCCACAGTCTCACTCAGGGGACACAGACAGGCCAGGAGAGGGCAGGACAAGGCTTAGGAGAAGAAGATTCAGTATGTTCTCTGTGGAGTTATCCATAAGGACAGGTACCTCTGGGTGCTGGAAGCTCTGGTGCTTTGGCAGTGGGCACAGGTATTTTTTCCTCACGAGCAGCCTTCCGGGGCACCTCGGGTGCTTCAAAGATATTAGTAGCAGTCAGTTTTGTACACACAACAGGAGGATGCACACTGAAATGCAGACTGCAGATGCACTCATGAACATTGCCAAAGTGGTCTCACAGCATCAACCTCTCTCTCTCTCTCACTGGCTCACACACACAAACCCCCACAGGGCACAGGCACAGAGCAGTGATGCCAGGTAGGTTCTGAGAGAACTGCTGGCTATGCATGGGCTTGAGGGTGACGTGGGAATTAGGGTCCTTAGCAGCCTTTCCTTCCTTGGAGGACAGCCTTTCATTCCCAGCCCTGCTGGGATCTGGCTTTTCTCTGGGAGCATCTTCAGCCCATATCTTATCTATTACCATTCCTCGTCTGCTGGTGCTTTAAGCTCAGCAGTTCAGCAGTTTGGGCAGTGACATGATGAGGAGCACAGTTTTTCCCATTTTCCCCTATTTTTGTCCTTCTGTATATCCATTCTTCCCTTATGCTTTTCTTTTTTTCTTTTTTTTTTTTTTTTGACTTATTTTCGTATGCCCAGTATCTGTCTTGCTTCAATTTTCATTTCACTGTGGCAACTTCCACAGTCTGTACTGTGGATTTTAAAATGATTCTTTTTTATTATAAGCCCTTAAAGTGTCAGCAATTTCTTTAAAATTTTCTATACTGACAATTCCTACTGCACTTCTGCATTGCTGAGTAAAAATTGGGTTTTAATTTCAAAAGATTGATGTCTATTACATACACTACCTGAGTCTGCCAGAAGAGTTATGCAGACTCTTGTCTATGTAAGATAACAAATTTGGGTAGCCATATAAAAAACTTATGATTACTTGCTAAAATACAACTTTTTAGTGTGTACTGATTCAGAATAAGAGATCGATATAGTAAATTCAAAATATATTTTGAGTTGTTTATATAAAAGGCTACATTTTCAAATTCCTAAAGGATACACAGCAAGAATGTGGAAATTTCAGGAAATCACAAACAAACAGAACAACAACAGACACCAGAAATGACATGTAAGACAATAAGGACAGTCTCATTTGGACTGATGCACAAAGCCACAGGTACCTCGAACTGCTGCTGGTTCTGGCTGTTTGGGCACAGCTACAGGTGTGGGCTCTTCCAGGGCACCTTTCTTGGGCACCTTGGGAACTTCAAAGATATTAGTGTATTTTAGTTTAGTGGGCACTGCAGATGGCTCCGTAACAATAAGACAACCAGCAGTAAATGCACGCAGTCTTTTGTGAGAAAGTGCAGTGGTTACATTCAGTCATCAGCTCTGCTTTGCTTCCAACCTGTGGAATGGCCAGGGTGTCCAAGACATCCCACAGGAGATGGGAACTCTGTGTGTGGTCTTTGTTTCTTGGTCAGGGTGGAAATGTAGAAAATAGATCTGGCTTCTTAGGTGATCAGAGATTTATTTGTGGAATCCTAGTGTATTTGTGTATCAGCCAATACAATTCATGACTACTTTGCCACTGTAATTTTTTTTTTTAGAAAATAACATTTGATTTATCATCACCATAGGTTTTTTTTTTTCCTATCAATCACTTCCATTCTTTACACCTCATCTTAACTTTCTTTGTTCCACAGTTCCTTTCATTTAAATTCTACTGTAGAAATAGATACACTTCTTGTACTTCTCTCTTCTCTTATTGGTTCTATTAATGTGTTAATAAGATAATCACTTGATATATCCAGTCCTTTATTAGCAAAAATTCCTCATGTATATCGGCATTACCTTACTTTTAAAGAGGTAGAGAACTCATTCTCCTGCTGTCATCTATTAAAAGTTTCAGGAATGCAATGTTTTGTTCTTTAAACTTACAGACTTATTTTCGGGCTCTTCTTCAGAATAACCATGCTATTCTCTTTAAACTAAACAGGAGTAAATGTTAATTTTTAACTTCACTAAAAGTTGAGTAAGGTAGAGATATTTTTCAGGGAACGAAATTTAGTTTTTCTGCAATGTTTTTGACATTCCACATTGCACTTTGTATTTCTTAGGCACCTATCTCTGATAGGTCACCATCAAAAAATTAGTTAAACTGAAGTCCAGAAAAGCATGATTTTTTTCTAATGATGATACTAATAATGACCTATACCTTTGGCTGGTGGAGGTTCTGGTTGTTTGGGTACTGCAACAGGCGTCTTTTCTTGTGGGACAGCTTTCTTGGGCACCTTGAGCACTTCAAAGATATTATTTCATCTTAATTTCACAGTCAAATTAGTAGGAAAGATCGTAACACTCAATCAAAGAGTTTAGATATTTCTAAGCACGGTAATGTTCCTCTATGACTGGTATGTTAGTCATGAAGAAAGATTGGTACAGCAGAGGTTAAGGGTCACTGACAAACAACAAATCTTACACAGAAGAAGGGATAACAAATGAAAATATTAATCAATACAGTAAAATAAAAAGCACCTCTCTACAGAAGATATACCTTTAGCTTGTGGAGGTTCTGGTTTCTTTGGCACAGCCACAGGTTTCTTGGGCACAGCCACCGGTTTTGGGGGAACGACCACTGGCACCTCTTCTTCTACCTCTTCGGCCTCAACCACCTCAGGCACTTTATAAAGAAATTAGATCCGTTTACTTGACTGAGCTTAAGGTCAGCAAACAGGTAGATGGCAAAGCAGGAAAAGAGGAAAGTAAACACTTGACAGACTACCAGGGTGTTCTCTTAACCAATCACTCCTGCCTAAGGTGGACTCGCTACAAAGAGCACAAGTATGGGCTTATGGAGAGGGGAATGTTTATGTTTCTGGAAACCCCACCCTCTCCTGAGGGGAGTGTGCAGGCATTTAGAGACACAAAATGACAAAATGCTGCTCTCACTCCTCCCCACAGAGTGCAGAGGGGCCGAGAACACTGAGCACTGTAGAAATGTGGAGGGCAAGTTTCAGAACACCACCCTATACCTTCAGGTGGAGACACTTCTGGCTCTCCAGGCTCAGCAACTGCTGCCACCTCTTCTGCTGCTTCCACCTCTTCTTCCTCTTCCACGACCTCAGCTTCAGGCATCTCAGGCACTTCAAAGATATTAGTGCATTTCATGTGACGGGGTTCAGAAGACATGGCAAGTAGGAGCAGCAGCCAGGGTGACACAGACACGGGACATGGCAGCAGCCAGCTCAAACCCCACACACCACGCAGCAGCACCCTTGTCCCAGCACACACAGCCCCCACAGTCTCACTCAGGGGACACAGACAGGCCAGGAGAGGGCAGGACAAGGCTTAGGAGAAGAAGATTCAGTATGTTCTCTGTGGAGTTATCCATAAGGACAGGTACCTCTGGGTGCTGGAAGCTCTGGTGCTTTGGCAGTGGGCACAGGTATTTTTTCCTCACGAGCAGCCTTCTGGGGCACCTCGGGTGCTTCAAAGATATTAGTAGCAGTCAGTTTTGTACACACAACAGGAGGATGCACACTGAAATGCAGACTGCAGATGCACTCATGAACATTGCCAAAGTGGTCTCACAGCATCAACCTCTCTCTCTCTCTCACTGGCTCACACACACAAACCCCCACAGGGCACAGGCACAGAGCAGTGATGCCAGGTAGGTTCTGAGAGAACTGCTGGCTATGCATGGGCTTGAGGGTGACGTGGGAATTAGGGTGCTTAGCAGCCTTTCCTTCCTTGGAGGACAGCCTTTCATTCCCAGCCCTGCTGGGATCTGGCTTTTCTCTGGGAGCAACTTCAGCCCATATCTTATCTGTGACCATTCCTCATGAATCTGCTGGTGCTTTAAGCTCAGCAGTTTGGGCACAGACAGGGAGGGGAGCAGAAATACCATCATTATTACTTTATTATTATTACTACTCTCTTGTATTTCTATTCTATTTTTTCAATTCTTCTGCAGTGATTGTGGTAGCTTTAGAATCAGGTTTCAGTGCTTCAATAATCTTGTATTTAGACACTGCATTTGGTAAGAGTAAGAATGCACAGCGAGCAACTGTGGTGCAGAATTCTCATGCACAAATACAGAAGATCAGTGGTCTTGTGCAATATTTATGTGCAGTGCAATTTTAGATTTGAGGAACCAAATCTCTTGGGTCTCCCTGAGGTTATGGTCAGAAGAGAATTATGTCAGACCATCCTGATGAACCACACATTTGATTAAGGACTGTATTAATTAAGTTTGGGGTGTTCGTTTTTTTGGGTCTAGGTCTGTATGCCTAAGTCTTAAAATACTATTGTCCTGTCTGGGTATGTTCCTCTTTTTACTTTGAGCCTTCTTTTCCCATAGTATCTTCAGTTAATTCACAGTCCATTAAACCTCTTTCCTGCTTATTTTCACACAAGTGATCAGTTTTTTTGGTGTGTTTTTCCCTGTTTTTAATATTGCTGTATCATGACTGTGTCTGGTAGTTACCACTGCACAATAGGACAGGCTCACCAGTTCATACTGGTTAAACAAAAACACTTTTGATAAAAAAATTATATTACTTAAGATTCTTGGAAAAATCATAACAACAGAAGTTTACATTAAAAATTCTAATTAGAAAGCTTTTTCCCACTCTAATAGTAGAATTTCTACACAGCACAGAATGTGGAAATTTCAGGAAATCACAAACAAACAGAACAACAACAGACACCAGAAATGACATGTAAGACAATAAGGACAGTCTCATTTGGACTGATGCACAAAGCCACAGGTACCTCGAACTGCTGCTGGTTCTGGCTGTTTGGGCACAGCTACAGGTGTGGGCTCTTCCAGGGCACCTTTCTTGGGCACCTTGGGAACTTCAAAGATATTAGTGTATTTTAGTTTAGTGGGCACTGCAGATGGCTCCGTAACAATAAGACAACCAGCAGTAAATGCACGCAGTCTTTTGTGAGAAAGTGCAGTGGTTACATTCAGTCATCAGCTCTGCTTTGCTTCCAACCTGTGGAATGGCCAGGGTGTCCAAGACATCCCACAGGAGATGGGAACTCTGTGTGTGGTCTTTGTTTCTTGGTCAGGGTGGAAATGTAGAAAATAGATCTGTCTTCTTAGGTGATCAGAGATTTATTTGTGGAATCCTAGTGTATTTGTGTGCTGGCCATGTTTCATAAATTACTCTGTTCTGTGCTGATTTAGGCAGTCGTTACCATCTTTTTACTTGCCACTTTACTATTACTATTTTTATCCTTCAGGTTAATTTCAGCTTTCTTTTTCTGTCTCTGCATTTTTCCTCTCTTCTTTAACTTCTCAAATTTTCCCTCTGTCATCATCTGGCTTTCATTCTAATCACTAGATGTTGCTTATAACTGTTTCCTCTCATATGAATTTCAATTATTTAAATAATTATATCATCACTTTGAGATGGTACTTCACTTGAGGAATGCCATTGTATTTCAGATGGAGAGAATCTGATGGCAGAGGGAATGTTTTCTCTGGCCAGAGATTGGGAGTTCTAAAGGAAATTATATGATTCATCACTGCATCAATGTGTAGTGTCTTCAGTTTAGTGTGTCTTTAGTATTTTTTTTGTATTTCAATAGTAAATGCCTTTTTAAAGACTCACTGTATTACATGCTTACAGTAACTTTACAGCTTTTTAATGCTACTTATACAAAGTAATAACTTTGCAAATCCCATAGTCAAAAATCTTAAAGTATGACCAAAGTATAGACAAATTACAAATAACTGTTTAAAGAAAATATTCTGCTCTATGATACAGATACATAGAGATATTTGTGATTATTTTGCTCTATGTACTAAAACTGCTACTCTCTGATGGAACCTTTAGTTTCTGTCTAATTTGTCTTTCCTCATAGAATCATCTAGGTTGGAAAAAAAATTTTAGGATCATCAAATCTAACTGTAAATATAATACTGCTCAGTCCCCTAAACCATGTATGAAGCCATCCCTACTAATACTGTGAACAACTGTTTATGAACTCCTTCTCTTGCATCTATAAGATTTTGGCAGTTTTTTGGTAGACAGGAATTTATCATACCTGCTTGATATGACATAAACCCAGTTTAACAAAAGTTTAGATGGTTTAAGCTGAGGAAATATTTCACACCCCTGCAGAGCAATTCATATTTGGCACATCTGTCCCACATTTTTGATATAAGAGTATGCAGTGAAAGATGAATTTAAACTGAGATTCATTTAAAATAACCCTAAAAAGCAAACAACACTCTTTCTTACGATGCTGATAGTGGTGACGTGTACCTTTAGGAAGTGAAGCTTCTGTTTTTTTAGATGGAGCAGGGGGCACTTTCTTCTCTGGAACAGTCCTCTCAGCCATCCCAGGCACTTCAAAGATATTAGTGCATTTCATTTTACAGTTACAATAAAACTCAGTATTAAATACAAAGACTGAAACACAGAGGATAACACACATGTTTTGAAGTAATAATTTAGCACACACTCATACGCAGTGTAATTTGTTTAGCAAGCATCATTTAAGACAGATCAAAAATGACAGACAGAACAAAAGAGGTTAAAATAATTCTTAAAAGAAGATTCAGTATGATTGTCATGTATTCATGATAACACAGCTTTGACTGATGTAGGTTTTGATTTTTCAGGAACAGCTAGAAAAATTTTCTTTTCTGGGACAGCTTTTTGGGCATTGCATGTTCTTTGAAGATATTAGTATCTATTAGTTATGTGTGTTAAGCCTTAAAATGAGCAGTGAAACAATATACTCAAGGGAAGGGAAAGAGATCGTATGCACAAGAGATACCTTTAGGTTGTGCAGCTGCTCTCTTTTTAGCAGCAACATGCTGTTCCTTTTCAGCCAGCTTGGCTGGTGGTGCCTCCTCCGGTGCCAAAACGAGCTCCGGTTCTTTGGGTGCCACTTCAGGCTTTGGTTTTCGAAGTGGCGCAGAAGGCTCAGTTTCTGGTTCCTCAGACACCATGACAGGTTCTGGCACAACAGGCTTTGATTTTCTGGACACTGCAGTAGTCATTGACTTCTGGACATCGGCAGCAAAGTCTGTTTCTTCAGCGGCTACAAACTCTGTTTTTCGGGACCGCACAAAATGTTTTGTTTTGGGGGGCACCACAACATGCTTTGATTTTTGAGTTGATTCAACTGTCTCTGACTCCTCAGACACCACTATGAGCTCATATTCCTCAGAGGCCACAAATGGTTTTGGTTTCTGAGATTCCAGAACCGGCTTTTGTTCTGGGGGCATCACACCATATTTTAACTTTTGGGGTGGCACATCCGGCATGGGTTCCTCAGGTACTACAACAAATTCTTGTTTCTCAAGCACAACATGTGCTACTTTTTGGGTTTCCACAATGGGCTTCTGTTTTGGGGGCATCACGCCATATTTGAGTTTTTGGGGTTCTACATCAGGCATGGGTTCTTCAGGTGCCACAACAAATTCTTGTTTCTCAAGCACAACATGTGCTACTTTTTGGGTTTCCACAATGGGCTTCTGTTTGGGGGACATCACGCCATATTTGAGTTTTTGGGGTTCCACATCAGGCATGCGTTCCTCAGGTACCACAACAAACTCTTGTTTCTCAAGCACTACCACATGCGCTAGTTCTTGGGATTCCCACAATGGGCTTCTGTTTGGGGGGCATCACACCATGTTTTAGTTTTTGGGATGCCATGTCAGGCTTGGGTTCCTCAGGTACCACAACCAACTCTGGTTTCTCAGGCACTACAACATGCTTTGGTTTTTGGGATTCTACAACAGGCTTCTGTTTTGGGGGCATCACGCCATATTTTAGTTTTTGGGGTTCTACATCAGGCATAGGTTCCTCAGGTACCACAACAAATTCTTGTTTCTCAAGCACAACATGTGCTACTTTTTGGTATTCCAAAATGGGCTTCTGTTTTGGGGGCATCACGCCATATTTGAGTTTTTGGGGTTCTGTGTCAGCCATGGGTTCCTCAGGTACTACAACAAATTCTTGTTTCTCAAGCACAACATGTGCTACTTTTTGGGATTCCACAACGGGCTTCTGTTTTGGGGGCATCACGCCATATTTGAGTTTTTGGGGTTCTACGTCAGGCTTGGGTACCTCAGGTACCACAACATACTCTGATTTCTTGGGCACCACAATATGCTCTGTTTTTTGGGATGCTAAAATAGATTCTGATTTTTGGTGTGTCAGAACAGTCTCAGGCTCCTCAGATGTTAGAACATGCTCTGGTTTTTGAGCTGCCTTTACAGGCTTTAGTTTTCGGGCCACTCCAGCCACTTCTTGTTTTTGCGGTTCCACCTCTTGAGGCTTTGGTTTTGCAATGGACTTTGGTTCTTGAGGAACTGGAACAGGTACTTTCTTTCCTGGCAAAGTTGTCTTGGTTGCTTTATGTACATAAAAGATATTAGTTCTAAATACAACAACTGCACTGACAATCATACCAAAGTTAAGCCAACCATAAAACATAAAAAGACAGTTGTACTTAAAATATTAAAAACATATCAGGTATCGATTATTTATGTTGGATTTAAATGATGAATATAGGACATTTTTCTTTTCTCTCTTTTCTCTCAAGAGTACATACACACACTCTGCCTCACAAAACTCATGCTCCCATATGGAAGTACACACATGCACTAATAATATAACTTAAGATATAAGTAAAAGACATGATAATTGTCAACACAATGGACAGGACAAAAGATATTAATTGCACTGCAGGCAATAAGGTGAAGATTCTTTAAAGAAACAGCAGTGATGGCATCTAGTTTTTCTTGGTGGAGCTTCTGGTTTTTCAAATAAAATTATAAATTCTCCTCTTAGCTACTAGAATAGGTACTTTCTTTTCTTCTCCTATTATAACTTAAGTAATTAGCTGTGGTGGTTTTCATGAACTCAAGCAGGTAGAATAGTAAGAATATGTAAAAATAGTAAGAAGAACTGAAGTAGAATAATAGTAAGACCAACATACAGGCAATTCAGACATCCAAGATTTGTCACTATTTTTTCAAAAGCAAACATATGTGTCTGTTTCATACATATATGTAGATAAATGGAACAAGCGTAATTTAGAATTTCAGGAAACAGAAGGCTTGGATAATTACAATGTTAAAGAAAAGAGGATAAACATTACTTCTGTTATTTTATTAGTGCTGAGATTTACCTTCCTTTGGTGGGAGTTCTGGTTCTTCAGGTGCAGCCTCTGGTTCTGGGACAACCACAGGTTCTGGTATTTTTTGCACAGGTATTTTCTTTTCTGGAACAACTTTCTTCGGCACCTCGGGTTCTTTAAAGATATTTGTTTGTTTTAATTTCAGGAATTTGAAGAATAGGAATTAAAAAGACAATAATATCTCCAAAGTAAAAAAATACCTTACAGAATCAGAAGAAAAGCCCACCCTTATAAATAATTTGATTGTTGGTTTTTTTTTTTCCATATTGCTTTACACACACTATTAGTAGCCACTGTTACTGGGAGCTATTCACAAAGGAAGAAGACCACATAGTCTGTAACAAAGTACATTAAAAAGCTACTCACACAAACATAAGAAAGATAATATTTAGAAAAACAGATTAAAATCTGTGTGCAGTCTTATTATTATTGAACATATACCTTTGGGTGCTGGAGGTTCTGGTTTTTTAGGAGCTTCAATGTATATTTTTTCTTCTGAAATCACTTTCTTGGGCACCTCAGGCACTTTAAAAAAAGCAGTTAATTTTATTTATGTATGTCTGCAGTGTTCAGACATTAAGAAAAAATAAATCTCAGGGACATCAAAAGCATGAATGGTTTTGGATGTGAGTATGTAATTTCTCCTTTCCCTAGACAAAACTCTCTGCCTCACTGAGTTACAGATGCAAAAACTACAATTGAAACAACAAAAACATTTTATAAGACATTAATAGTAAAATTAAATTACCGTGATGTTATAATGGTACCCTAGAAAATTAAGGGGTTTTCTTTCCTTGCATACAATTACTTTTAGTCTCTGGATGTTCTGGTTTCTTTGATACTTTAACTTAAACCTCTTCTGGGACCAGTTCCTTTGGTACCTCAGACACTCAAAAAATAGCAATAACTTTATATTATCAGAATTTCATAAATGCTAAAGCATAACAGCAGATCATCTTGGTGAAAACACCAACTACAAAGATCTATTTTTTTCATTCAAAACATTTGCTCACTTGAAAAACTTTTAACAGAAGAAAATGGTAACAGAGGTCTTGAATACTGTCTTCTATAATGTTAAAACAAGAAAAGAATACTTTTTTTGATTCTGTACTTTTCTCATAATGTCAAGTATTTTTAGCTGGTATAACTTATGAGGTTTTAGGCACAGCAACTTTGATTTTTTGTTCTACTTTCTTGGGTCCTTCAGGCCCTTTAGGAAAGAGATTATTTTCAGTTACTATACAGAGTTTTACAGTTATGTTCAAAACTTTTCAGAGAAATGACCAAGGTTCTTAATAAAACTTCTGCTTTGACTTGTTTATTATCTTAAGGTTATTTTACATTCCTGTTCTCAGGAAACACCTCAGAGTCTTATGTAGTTTCTTCATCAGATTATTTTTCCATTTTATTCAAACATCTCCCAGATCTCTATTTGACTGAGACTGACATTGTCCATTTTGTATTCCTTGCCACGTTCTTCTATGTGTGATGAATTCTTGATATCAATTTTTTATCTATGCACACAAGTGTTCTTCTATAGTAAACATCTCTATCACTCATTCTATGCTCTCTTTTGGGGCTAGTTTTTCATTGTCAGTCAGGACTATTTCACATCACAGAGGCCCTCTGTTCTCCTCTTAAGATTTCTGCTTTTGTTCTCAAGTGTCAATCTCATTTCTGCTCAGCCACATCAATATTTCTAACACGCTGGTACAGACTACAGCTATGATTCAAAAGAGAAGAATTTTAAACACACTAACATGTATAGAACTATATGGGCACAGAAAGTAAAAGTAACAGGAAAACACAAACAAGCAATCAGATAATCAATCTGCACAATCAAGATAGAGGTGTTTTTTCTCTTCCAAATTTTAGCTTTCTGTAGTGCAACATACCTTTGGCTGGTGGTGGTTCTGGCTTTTTAGGGACAGCAGTGGGCACTTTCTCTTCTGGAATTTTCTTGGGCACCTCTGGCACTTTAAAGAAAACAGCATTCATTTCTTAAAGTTAAAGCATTTAAAATATGTACATTGTAAAGAAGAAAGAGTATCACAAGAAGCATATCAGAGGGAAATGAAAGATATAAAAAGAGAGATGTCATGCGAAAAGCATTGTATACTATTATATACTAATAGGATTTTGATAAATGAGTTTTGCTATAAACTGTAATGCTCAAGAGAAAAATCTCCTCTTCCAAAAGACACTATTATTGACTTATAAGCTTTAGGTAGTGTTACTCTTAGATTTTTAGGTATAACAATATTTATTAATTTCTTAGGTACTTTGTACAATTTAAAGATATTAGTGTGGTTTTTTAAATTACGAAAATTAAACATTCAATACAGAGACAAAAGACAAAACATAGATATATAAGGATGTGACAAAACAAGTAGATGGATAAGGATGCTTTGCTCAGAAGTTACAACTTCTGAGAAGTCTTCATGGTTCTACCCCTCTGGCAAAGAATAAGTTGGAAGTGACTTTGCTTGGGAACTGTTGTCAGGCAGTTTTAGATTTGCTGTGCTCCCCACAAAGATGAAAACAAGCTAAAGAAGTCATGGAAAAAGTTGAACTTCAATGAAATGCCTTTTAAATGTCACACAACAGTTCTTCACTGATTACTATGTGGTAATGGCCAGGGTGGGATAAGCTGTGCTGCCATTGGCTTGACAATTTTTAGTGCCACTAAAACTCCTAGTTCAGACAGACTTTTAAAATACCTGAATGAAATGTAACAGCTGGTTTCTGTGCAAATTCCATTTCAATTCAAAATGAAATCAATTGACCCCTAAGTTTAACATGAGCAATGTGAAACAGAGGGATGGGATGTCCTTCTTGCTAGAGTATGATCAAATTTCTGAGGCTGTACCCATGGAGTGAAAACGTTCTGTAAATCTCACTGCGTGTTAACATGGCTAGAGCTTTCCTTATTTCTAGTCCCTTTTACCAGCTTCTGATACAATTTCTGGGTTATTCTTGGGTAGAATAAATAGATCAATTCAACTCACTTTTAATCCTCTGACAGCAACAGTACAAGGGGCAGAAGAAACTTGTAGAAAAAGAATGAAGGATATGCTGACCTATACCTTTGTCAGCTTCTGGCTTTTTAGGCAGAGTTTTTCTTCAGGAGTACTTTTTTTAGGCAATTCAGACACTTGAAAGCTATTTACTGATTTTAATTTTATGACTTAAACACAGCTTAAGAAACAGAAAATAGGACATATACAACATGAACACCACAAATCTGACATGTAGACCACGAACTCCTAAATCAGAAACTATGTAATAAAGAGTAAAAAAGTAAAGATGTTTATCAGTGAAGGACCTCAGTTCTACCAGGCTCTCAAAGTACCTTTAGATGGTGGAGGTTCTGGTCTTTTAGACACAGGAGTAGGTTCTGGTTTTTTAGGCATAGCAATAGGTACTTTTTCTTCTGGAACAGCTTTCCTAATGGCTGCAGGCACTTTAAAGATATTAGTTCAATTTAATGAGAGGAAGACATGCCACATAAAATCTCAAATTTTTCATATAAGTAAGGTACTGAAAGAATGACTACAAATATGAATTATGCTGAACAAGGACTAAAACACAAGCATGAATAATTTAATTTTCCTGGAGTTCAAGACTTAGCAAATTGTAGGAAGAGGTGATGAAGAAGTCATATACCTCTAGATGGTGGAGCCTCCTCTTTCCTATGGACAGTAGAAATTTCTTCTTCTACGTGAATCTCCTCATAAACTTCGTGTACTTGAAAGATATTAGTTTAAACACTTAAATTAACTTAGAATATCTTCAGAAAACAAGATAAAATGTTAGATAAATAACAAATATAATCAAACAGTCAAGCTCCTCTGAAGATAGACAAGTCTATTTTATATCCAAAATTAGGATGCTTTCAAATAAGGGCTGAAAAACCCCTCACATTCTACCCTGACCTGACCTCTGCAGTTTGTCAGAAAAATGTGTGATGTGTCCTAAACTGAGCTACTGCCTTAAGTGCAGAGATAGGCCCTGTCTAAGTTCTGTCACTTTTTATTTTTTTCCCCTTTGGACTGATCTCAAGTAGCACTTAATTTTAAGAACAACTACAGATGATATTTTTTAAATTACTTTTTACTGCTGCAAGTAACCAAAGCTGTTAAGTAAACTCTAGTTTGTGGTAAGCAGAATGCTCTCAAAATAATTTATATACAAAAACATATTTTTTATCCTTCAAATCATACTTAAAATTTCTTATACCTGTAAAGTGTGAAGGTTCCTCTTTAGGTACAGCAGGAGGTATTTTTTCTTTGTGGACAGCTTTCTTTCGTACTTCAGGAACTTAAAAATATTGGTTTATTTTAGAAATTTGCATAATGAAATAAGTAATACAGTTTTGTAAAAAAAATAATTACATCTTCTAGAACAATAGGAAAAATATGTGGTATTAAAATGTGATTAAAACTTAACAACTTCATATTCTGGAGTTTGTTATATTTTTAACTCGTATTTATGGTTCTGAATATGCTCTTCTCTGAAATGATAGTAGGTCTTTTTTATGTTTGGGTTTTTGTTTGTTTTTGCTGGTTTTGTTTGTTTGCTGGTGGGATGTTTGTGTGTGTGTGTGTGTGTGTGTGTGTGTGTGTGTGTGTTTAAGGACTTTTGGCACTAAAATAGGGTTTTATTTTTTGAAATTTAAAAATTGCCCATAACAGCAAGGTACAAATCCAGTTCAATTAAATACTAGGCTTCCAACATATATAGAGCTGTTCAATCCTGGAGTCATGTAACAAAATTATGTTTCTATTAAAAATTTCGTGGCTTTCTATTTTGTCCTGATTTAAAGTCATGCCTTAATCTTGACTTTCTTTAAGCCCTTGATATGACTACAAAGAGTCCTTTAGCAAATAAGCTTCTCTCACAACCTTCTAAGTTTTTTCCCCAATATATTGTCAGAGAAAGTATGTTGAGAAACAGAACATGAGACATGAAGTCAAAAAATATGAGAGTAATCCCTGGATCTCCTGCTAATCTCCTACTAAATTTCTGTGTCTAATTTAATCTTCCTAAATTTTAAATTCTTGATGCTGAATGTATCAATCTGTTTAAGCAACTGCTTAGAGAAAACAAAACAAAACAAAACAAAAAAAAACCAAAAACTGCTAGTGTCTCTAGCATCTGGTTGTGCTGTTTAGGGAAAACAAGCAAGCTGGGTTTCTCACTTGGTATCTCACTTTCATGAGAGGTTAGAAAGAGTTAATTTGGAGGTAATGTACCTTTAGCTGGAGGAGCTTCTTCTGCAGGTACAGCAACAGGTATTTTCTTAAGTGGGACAGTTTTCTTTGTCACTGCAGATACTTCAAAGATATTAAATTTTTTAGAGAACATTATAATACACAAAGTGCAAGTAGCAAAGAAGCACTGACAGACACATAGCATCTAAGGATACAATAGAATGAAAACATTAAATTACAGATTAGCACACAGATGGAATGATGAAGATGAATAATTTGTAGGAACGTGCTGCTTTACAGGGTACTTGAAGGGTTGGTTTACCTTTAGCTGCTGGAGCTTCTGGTTCACTAGGAGTAATAAAAGGCATCTTTTCTTCTGTTGGAACTTCTTCATAACTTTCAGGTTCTTTAAAGATATTAGTTTATTTTACATATTTTAATATTAGTTACAAGACAGGAGTAGAAAGACAAAATAAACACACAGACAAATGCATGTGGACAAAGAGCTGTTTGAACATAAGTTATTTAAATATCTTTCAGCCTGATAATTGACTTACTACTGCTAGAAGCTACCATTCCCAATTAATAAAATATATGTTTACAGAAGTATTTAATTTTATTTTCTAGTTTCTTAGTTCTGTGTATTAGATAGAATTTTAACTGAATTTCCTATGTCTTCATTTGGAGTTAACTGTCTCCACTGCTACTCAAAAATCAGGTGCTGCTCAGGATGGCTCTTAAGCCACTGTCTACTTAAGCTCATTTCTTTCCTCCAGTGTGATTCAAGGGCTTCCTGAATCAGAAACTTAGTTTCTCTCTCATTTATGTATCTTTTTCACATTATTAGAGGAAAAAATTATAGCATTTTTAAAATGCTAAACTCCATTTTTACATTTAGTGTAAGGTTTTAAATTTAAACTTTTTAAAATGCTGAATTATATCTAAATTTTTGGACATAGATGGTCTAAAAGACATGGATATAAGCTTCTTTTAAATAGTTTTAAAAATTAATTAAAAATAGCTCATATTTTACAGAACAATATAGAGCATGACTTAATATATTCTCTTCAATTTACTATTTGGTGGATGTGTCATTGGTGTACCTTCATAAAAAGGAGGCTCCTCTTCTTTAGGGATAATGGTAGGTACTTTCTCTTCAAGGACAGCTCTCTTATGAAACTCAGGAACTTCAAAGATATTAGCTTTTTTTTAGTAACTTCAAAGTAATTTTCAACTTTTAATATCCCAAACAGAAATAAACCCAGAAAACTAAGTAGTTTTGAGGTCTTGGAAACTTTTCAAGAATTAAATATGATACAGTTCTAGAACCGCCTTTCTGGAACAATGAAATATGTGAAGAAATTTATAGTTTCAGCTCTCAAAGCAAGAGCCATTTGCTTTCCTTTCTGCACTGTCATGCTTTTCCTTCTGGTTGGTGTAACAGCTTTAATAGCTTTAACTCACTGGCTCTTGCCCTATTACTTCTTCACCAATATCATGACCTGTGTATTGGTATCAAAACCCCAGTTTAAACTAAATTCATAACTATATTATAAATAGAAAAGCTCTGAAGCTTTACATACTTTAAATACTGGTTGTAAGCAACAATACCTCCTCAGCATGTTTTCATTCATAATTCAATGATTTACTGCCTAGTATGCATCTGAAATATGCCCCAGGGTTTGGGACTTATTACAGATTTCAATCTCCACTTAGAGACTGGGTACTCATGCAGTGGTGTAAAGAACATGACAATTTTTCATGATGTTAGCTGGGAAAAATGGCACAAATATTTCCTTCCCATAAAATCTCATATCAAAGGCTCCTTTACCTTTCTTTGGTGGAACTTCTATTTCAGGTGTACGTGTAGGTTTCTTTTCTTCAGGGACAGGTCTTTTGAAATCATCTGGCCCTTTAAGATATAATTTACTTTTAGGGCTTTCAAAGCTACTTGAAAGAAGTTAGAAAGAAGAAGAGCAAGTCTAGCAAGGAAGATTCTTGAAACATCAAAGAATAAAATCCTTCCTGACACAACATTTATGTTAATAAGACAGAAGAATAACATATTTAAAAATACATTCTTGAAACATTCCTTTTCAGAAGAAATAAAGATATTATTTCCTTCTGAAATTTTTTCATGTGCATGTTAATGACAAAACACACATTTTTTTAAAGTGACTCTAACATGTTTTCAACAAATGACTTGAAACCAACAGGCAAAAAAGGCTCAATGACAAACAGATGAAAAGAAACCACTGTGGGGACATAAAACACATGCACAAATTTCTCAACAAATAATGAGGACAAAAGACAGAAATTAGAGTTCATGTTTCACAAGGACAATGAAGAGGAAGTATACCTTTAGTTGGTGGAGGCATTTCCTTTTTAGGAACAGCAGGTGGTACCTTTTCTTTTGGAACAGGTTTCTTCGGCACTGCTGGCACTTTAAAAACATTGGTAGTTTTTTAAGAACATTTGTAGTTTAAGTATTGTGTAAGAACAGAAGTTAAACAAAAAGCAAACAAAGCAAAGATCATAAAACTTAGCAAAACACAAAAATATTTCTCAAATACATAAATACATGGTATAGGAAAAGGCCACCTATTTTACTTGTATTAATGCAGCCAGAGTTTCAGTATTCAGTGAAAGAAAATCACTGCTGGATTGTTGGATAAATTTTAGATAGGGATAAGCCTTAACAATTAGGTTTCATGTACTATCAGCTCTAATTAATGGCAGCTGGGAATACAGTAAGATTTCAATTTCCTATTAACTAACTCCAAGCTTTTCTGTAAAAACAAACAAGCAAACTGATCTACATTTTCCCACTGATTTAATTCTGAAAATTCATATGAGAAATAACTATAAAAGTTAGCACAAAAGGAATTTCTGGCAAATTTAGTGCTATGAACAGAAAATTACAGAACTCTGGACTAGTGAGGTAACTTCTCTAGCCCTGTCTGACAAGTGCTATTAATAACACTTAAGTTTCATAAAGCCTGATACAGGGAATACCTATTAAGATAGCACACACTCCAGCACATCATTAGGTTAAAGAAAGTTCTAGGTTTTTAGGATTCTGCAGGGAACTAGAGTTTCAATGATTAGCTTTAAAATACCCTTTATGTTGTGATGGCAAAATTTAAATTAAGGCACTAACTTCATTCCCTTTGTCTCCAGGAAGTAATTGGTTTGATTTTTGTTTTGTTAAAGATTTTTTTTTTTTTTAGTAATCTGTCTTTAACCGTAGTGTAAAAGAAAGCTAAGAGTCTAGCAGTCAATTCAGAATAGGTAAAGTATGGGATTTGGGGGTTCAGAGACTCATGCAGAAGGCTGTGTTTTCAAATTTATCTGATGTATTATGTACCTTTAGCTGGTGGAGCTTCTCTTTTAAGAGCAGGTACTTTTTCTTCTGGCAGAGGTCTTTTGGGCAACTCAGGCACTTTAAAAAATATGTCATTATGGATTATAAGTTATTTATGAAGAAACAGATACAAGGACATCAAGCAGAGCAATCACTCATTTGTAGAGAAATCATATAATAATTTATGCAGAAAAAAGGGAGCAGTCATCTCAGAATTCTTGAATAATGAAATAAGAAATATCAATGTACATGTTTTTGGTACATTGTAGATGCACTTTCTGTTTGGTGTGAGGGATCCTATGAGCATAAATGATGGGAAGGAAGGTTCTACATGAGTCCTAATATCTTTGTAACTCAAAGGAGCAAAACTAGACAAAATAATTAAATATTAATGCATAAAAAGTAATTCAGGTTCAAGATTAATTACATCATCAAGATGTAAGATTAACAGAAGATTAACATTTTCTCTGCCTGTGTTTTATCTCCTCTAGTTCACTCTTGGGCAGTCAGATAAGAAACCCTCCCGTTTTACACAGAAGGGAATTCCTTAGGAAGGACTAGGATAGAGACAACCTTTGAATGGATTTATCATTACCAGCAAAAGACAAACATTGGACTACAAACAAGGCAAAATATAAACAAACGCCCATAGGAGGCTTAAGCAGCAAATGAAAACTCAACAGACAATAAGAACAAACAAGTCATGACTTGATTTACCTATGGCTGGTTTGGTCTCATAAGATTCCTCATATACCTCCTCATATTTCTCATAGATCTCTTCCTTCTCCTTAAACTCATACTTTTCATAGACATCTTTCTCCTCAGCCTCTGCTTCATATTCCTGCTCCAGAATTTCCCTATATCCCTCAGGTTCTTCAGGTTCCTCGTACGCCTCAGGTTCTTCAGCTTCCTGAATCTCCTCAAACTCTTCAATGCTTTCATATGCCTCATACTTCTCATACTCTTCATAGGCATACTCATACTTCTCCACCACAGGTGCAGGAGCAGGGACTTTTTCTTTCCGTACAAGTTTCTTGGATACTTCAGGCACTTTAGAAACAGCATTATTGTTACTACCTGACAAATATTTTTAAAGTTTCTTTACAGTTAGCCAAGATAATTGACAAAGAACAGAGAATGTGCATGATAACCTCAAGCATAAGTTACATTAAATGATAAAACTATGCTTCTGAAAAAATATATATATTATAAAAGATTTTAGTATGAGGAGGAAAAAAAATATTTGGGAAAAATAAGAGGAAATATATCTGTACCTTTGGTTGGTGTCGGTTCTTTGGGTTTGGGCACAACAGCTTGCACTTTCTCTTCTGCCACAGCTCTTTTACGCACCTCGGTGACTTAAAAGATACAGATTTTGTTTAGGAATTTAAAAACAAGAAATCACCTTAGAGCAGCATAAGTAGAAAAGCACAAGAAACAGAGCTTTATGGTTCAACAATGCAAACATTGAAAATGAAGAGTTTTGACATAAATTCAAACAAAGATCTTGTACAACAGAGACAAAAGTTAGAAAGAAGAAGGTCAAGGGTATTCCTAGCATAAGTGTTAATTATAAGGAGTACATATACCTTTTGCTGCTGGAACCTCCACTTTTTCAGCGGGAGCAACCAGCACCTTCTCTTCAGGAGCAACCTTCTTAGGCATCTTGGGTACTTTAAAGATAAAACCTAACTTCAGTGTACTTTTGCACAATTTTTAAATGGACACAAAGCCAGAAGTTTATGAACAACAGAGCAGAAATGTACAAACAAACAAACACTATTGTGACAAATACAATACAAGACAGAAATACTAAAGTGTCCCTTGCTAAACTCAACTTGGATCAAGATTATCCAAGAAGTTAACCATAACAGCATTTACAATCTGCAGTACCTTTGGCTGATGGAGCTGGCACCTTTTTAGGAACAGGTTCTTTCACTTCAGGAGTGGGTTTCTTAGGCATCTCAGGCACTTTAAAGACATTTTATTTTAAGAATGTCATCCACCAGTAGTATGAGAAAGAGAATAGAAAACATGTACAAAGAGACACAACAAGAAGTGATCTGCAGAATATATTTTTAAAAGATGAAACAGAAATTCAAACAAAAGACACTTCACACCCATGGGCAGACTTCTTGAGCAACTAAAATAATTTTAGAGCTTGTTTTGTGCTAGGAATTTGACAGGCACTCTGAGATATCAATACAGAAATGCATCAGGGACACAAAGCTAACATAAATAACAAACAAACGAAACAGAGATACTGAATGAGAATAACAACACATGGTTAATTTATGCACCTTTTGCTGGAGGAAGCTCCAGTTTCTCAGGTGGAGGTACAGGTGTTCTTTCTTTTGGGACAGGTTTCTTAGGAATCTCTGGTTCTTTGAAGATATTATTTTGCAAACACGTGTTAAAATTGCTTTTGAAACAGTAAAAGCGTGAACATAGAAACAAGATAAAAACATAGAACAAGGCCAGAAACTCCCCCCAAAACATATATAAGAGTTACATAAAACTTAGAACAAGAAATAGGGATGAATTTTAATGAACACAGAAGATGTCATGAGTGACTTGCAAGAAAAGATCTTTTCCTGTACCTTTTTCTGGTACAATTTGCTCTGGAATAAATTCCTCTTCTTCTTCCTCAGGAACAAAAATGGGAACCTTTTCTTCAGACACAACTTTCTTTGCAACCTCAGGCACTTTGAAGATATTATTTTAAGAACTTTACTTTCACAACATCATGAAGAAAAATCCATAACACAAAACACAAAGACACCAATTTTAAAGTAACAATAGAAATAAAAATAGGGGAAACTATTGGGTAATTTTTTACTCCCTGAAAACAGCAATGTGTAATTGGGCTACATGGATGATATGAGGACTAGCACTTTTGCCCAATTTTTAATTCCACAGTGTCATTGCAAACAGAAAATATTAGCAAGATATGCTACAAACCAGAGTTAAAGAAGATGATTAGCGTTAAGGTTTTTTACATAAAAACCTTTCAGGGTCTGATTTTCTTATTTTTTTTCTTTTCTTTTTCTAAAATACTTAGCTGCTGAGGTAGAATCTGCCTGGCATTCAACAGTGGCCTTTGCAATAGTCTACCTCCACTTTGAATTTTACATTTAGGGTATAGGATCTGGTTATCAGTATGATCAGTTTTAAATTGATGTTATTTTTGTATAAGTTTAGCTAAAACCCTTGAGAATCTAGCTTATTCTCGAGGTACATGTAAGAGTGATCTCCCTAAACTGAAGAATTTCCAGGTAAAGGGCCATAAAATTTAATTTCAGCTATTTTGTTAAATTTAAATTACTTTAAAAATTATTTCTGGGTTATAATATCACAAGGAATTATTTCATTTGCAGTAATCACTTAAAGTGGAAAAAAGCAGATAATTCAAGGCCTGATTCTCAGCTGGCTGCAGACAATAACAAGGCAGACAAACCCTGTGTGAGCCCTAGCACTGCTCACTTCAGGGAAGCAGCAGGGTGCTATAACCAAGGACCTGAATTCACATGAGTATAAATTGAATGTTAAAATTAGGTTCCACTGAAATATGGAAATAAGAGGGAGAGGAATTATCTGCATACACCACGATGAGATATACCTTTAGCTGGTGGAATTTTCTTTACTTTAGGAACTGCAACAGGTACTTTTTCTTCCGGGACAGGTCTCTTGCGCACCTCTGGCACTTTAAAGATATGGTTTTGATAAAAAATTGGTAACTGCTTTCAGAGCATCAAAACTACTAAAACTACAGAACAAAGTCACAAAGACCAGAAAGAAGAAGAAAACTCCTCTCAGAAGGTTAGATGAGGTTTATACCAAGCTTAAAACAATCACTGGAGATGAAGATCTATTAATGAATTGAACAAAGCTCCCATAATCTTCAAGAAGAAATGCTGTACCTCTTGCTGGCATTTCTGGAACCTTTTCCTCTTCTTCTTCAGCAACAAAAACAGCTGCCTCTTCACTGGGACGTCTTGGTATTTCTTGCACTTTAAAGATAGTTTTTAATTGTAGAAAACTTAGACACAACTTACACAGAAGCCAAAGAGTGTGAATTAGCAAGTACATTTGTCACACACTGCTACAACACTTCAGTTAAACTCCAACAACAAATGCACAAAAACAAGAACAAGCACTATCCACATATTCAGCTATAAGAAGTGATACCTTTGGCTGGTGGAGGTTCTGGCTTTTTATGTACAGGGACAGGTACTGCCTTTTCTGGAACCTTCTTGGGCACTTCAGGCACTTAAAAGACATTTTTGTTTCGGGAATTAATTTTCAATGTAATATAAAACCTAATAAAAAGATAACTGTATATCTGATATTAAGGTAACTACACAGATATAGTAAAATCTAGTTGTGTGGAAGTTAACATTGATTTTATCCACAGATTTATACACAGATGCAAACTTACAAATGTACAGAGACTACAGAACTACAAACTGGTGTGGTAAGGCTAAGGGGGAAGTCTGGCTGTTTAGGTAAATTTTTTCTCTTTTGGACCATCTGCTTTTGAAACAGCAAATCCTTTAAAATGATTTAGATATATAAGATTGAAAAGACAGAGACAATACCAAACACAAAGACATTTTCAAAGCATAGAGTAAGGATAGACCCCATGACTGACAGAAACAGACACAACAGTGTCAAACAGCTCAGGGAGTGGTTCAAACACATTAAGCTGAAGAATGGGATTGCTGCTGGCAGTAAGAATCTTCTTATATAAAGATGAAGAAACAAAAATAGAATCACACAGTTGAACCAGAAAATGGCGTACCTTTGGCTGGTGGAGGCTCTTCCACTTTTTTAGGCACTGGGACAAGTACCTTCTCTTCTGGCACAAGTTTCTTTGGTACTTCAGGCACTTGAAAAAATATTATTTTAGCTTAAGAATTTCATTTTTGAGCCATAAGGTAAAGAACATTGATATGAATCAATAAAGCTGGATGACAAAGAAGAACTGTCAAGAACAGAAAACTTCCTTCACTCTACATCACATACAAAAAAAGACTGACTCTTAAATTATTTTTTTTATAAAACATTCAGTCAAGAGCTATATCAAGTCATATACCTTTGGCTGGTGGAACTTCCTTCTTTTTTGGTACAGAAACAGGAACCTTCTCTTCTGGCACAGGTTTCTTTGGCACTTCTGGAACTTAGTAAGATATTATTAAATATTGAGCTTGGCATGAAAATCTAAAGCAACGTGACACACAAACCATACAAACAATTAAACACAAACAAAAAGAACCACACTCCTTAAGAGTAACAATTCTTTTGATATCCTAGTTTTTAACACAAGTGAGAAGATAAATGAATGCTAGAAGATCTTTCTGATCACAGAGAACTACAAGTGCATATACCTTTAGCTGGGGGAGCTTCCTTCTTCGGCACTTGGACTTTCTTTTCAGGCACAGCTTTCTTTGGCACCTCGGGCACTTCAAAAACATGATTTTGGTTAAAAAAAAGTAAACTATAAGCCACTCAAACAGAAATTAAACAAAAAAGACAGCAACACAAATATTTCATATGAAGACCCGTCTCCAAAAAGAACAGAAAAAAGTAATAAGCAATTAAGGCATCTGAAAAATAACGTGAATTACATATTCAGAGGATGTCTTCTAATAAGAAGAGATATATATAAAGAGATGATATATACCTTTTGCTGGAGGAGGTTCTTTTTTCCTCTGAATAGGTATCTTTTCCTCTGGAACAGGCTTCTTGGGAACCTCAGGCACTTGAAAGATACCATTAATATTTTAGGTATTTACTTCCATAACAACATAAAGTGCAAACAGACATCACAAATACATACTCATGCAAACAAACATCACATACTACAAAAAACCAGCTACAATTTAAAAGAGTTTTATCCCTAAGACAAAATAAAATAACAAACACATCAAATTAGCTGCTATTATGTCCATGCTCCCTGCTTAGCCATGGAGGCCATCAATAAAAATGTTTCCAACTTCAAGGACTTTTTTGTTGATCAGAAGATTAAGTCAGAGTTTGACTTTTTCGAACCAGCTATTAAAAACATGTTCCCAGTGCTTGCCAGGCATGTAATAGGTTGCATCTGATCATATTCTTTTATATATATTAAATATAAATTGCTGACTGCATTTTCTTCCTGAAAAATTTCCAAGAGCTTTCTACATGCAAAAAAGCCCAAGCAAATCTAGTTTATCAACTGACTGACTTCAGGCACAGAACTGTCATTATAAGTACCCAGCAGTTCATACCACAATTTGTTGGGTAAATGAAATGCTTTTTAAAAAATCCCTTTACTCTTCTGAAATCAACACTTTTCCTTTAACTGCAGTGAGGCAAAGGTTTCAACTAAAATGTATCTAAACTTTTGTTTGTACTCCAAACCCCAGAAATGTCCATATAAATTTTACAATGACAGGAGAATAATTCCACTGGCTCCAAGCATACTGAAGAAAGTTTGGTGCACATAGGAATTAAACTTAGCTGCTATGAGAGATTCAATGGAAATTTCAGCCAACACTAATCTTCCTGTTCAGGATTAACCTGGCTTTTACAGTGCACAGCCTTTTCTCATGTTTATGACAACATTTCTACTGCAAACATTAGATATAATTTTGACATTTATTAATTAGTCAAAAGAAATTCTGAACTTCTTTGATGGAAAAATACACTATGGAATGATTTGGATCAGGATTGGAGAGGATACTCTTAGATGATTATGTAATTTTTGAAAATTACACAATTGATTTCTCTGTATCTTTATATTATGATGCAGGAAGGCTTTATTACCAAGATTTTGGATGACCTAGTTCTCCTAAGTAGTGAATATTATGTTTATCTTGTACCAACAATGTAGAAAATGTATACCCATACCATAAAAATTAGTCTTAAGGAAAACACCTGAAACAAATATTATTTAAATATGGATATTTTTCTTTTTCATGAAAGTCTATTATTCCCTTCAAGACAGAAATAAATATCAACCATCGGGCTTTCTAAGATTTCTGAAAATAATTCAGCATGGCTTGTGTTCCTAGATTACTTATTTTCAAGTACCCCAGCTATTTTCTAGATAAATATATTTTTTGTCTATGATTGCAGACTTTACATAAGCATTTTTAAGTATTTCAAGCACGGTCTGATAGCAAAATTGGACCCCAGATGAGGATGAAATTAAGCTTGGTTAAATTTTCATAGTGGGTTACACAGAGTTCATATGAAAGAGGAATGAATATGTGTGACATGGAACATTTGAATTTATGGAGGTAGTAGTAAAGAGTAAATATACAGCCATCACATGTTTTCTGCACTATATAATGATCAATAAACATCTTAAAAATGCACACTGTAAAGCACACTGCAACATTTTAAAACAAAAGTTTGGTATTTTTATATAATGAAAAGACACTACTTTTTCTCACACAAACCCTAACGTTAAAGTATACCTCTAGCTGGTAGGGGAGCCTTCTCTTCATACTGAGGAACCTGTGGCTCTTCCTCCTCATATTCAGCAACTTCCTCTCTGTAATAAGCAGCTTCTTCTTCATAATGGATGGTTTCTTCCTCTTCGTACTGAGGAACTTCCTCCTCATAGTGACTAACTTCTTCGTAATGGCGAACTTCCTCCTTGTAATGGATCACCTCCTTCTCATATCTGGTGGTTTCTTCCTCCTCGTATCTTGGAGCCTCTTCTTCCTCTTCATACTGAGGAACTTGGACGTACGCCTTTTCTTTTCGGACAACTGTCTTGCGTACTTCAGGCACTTGAAAAGATACCAATTAAAAGAACCTTAAAATTTAGCACATAGATCTTACTAATAATAAGGATCACAAGGCATTGTCAACTAAGAATTAACCAAAGGAAGAACATTCCACAGAAAACAAATCAGTACTCACTGTACTCACAGTACTCACATGGAACATACAAGACACAAAAAACATTGACACCATATTTGAATACTCTATCCAGTATACCTTTGGCTGGTGGTCTTGCCATTTTTTTAGGAGGATAAATTGGTACTCTTTCTTCAATGATAGCCCTCTCTGGTACATCAGGCACTTAAAAGATACAGTACAATTACATTTAAGAATTTTTAGATGTAAATTGTTTAAAAGCAGAAGTATTCTTGGCAAGAAACAGAAAAAGATATCTTACAAACACATGGCTGACTTGTAAAAGACAAGCATGCTTATTGTCACTGGACATGTAGCTAGGAAAGTCATTAGGCTTCTTTTCAATTAAGAAACAATAAACTTTTCAAGATACCAATATAAGCAGCTGATATGATTCCTGCTTTGTCCGCTGCTGCCAACAGTGGATGGGCAGAACTCAAAATCCAAAGCCATCCAATTACAAAATCAATAAACCTCATTGTTCTCTGTGGCAGCTCCTCTCCAGAAGAGTGGCACTTTGCACTACTATCTCTCAGTAAGAGATCAAGAGTCCTCATTCCCTGACAACAAAAGATTTGTGTAGGAAACTCTAGATGAAGGTGAAGGAACACACGGAGAAAAACTTTCAGAGTGATAAGAGTTCTGGTCTAGTTAAAAGCAAAAGAATGGCTTCCTCAGTGAGGAAGGTGTTTTTCCTCTTCCACCAATTACTTTATGAAGTGACTTGTCTGTTCTGACATGGCAAGGAGCCGTTCCTTGTAAAAGCAGGAGCATCTTCAAAAGATTAAGATGTGGATATGTTCCATTTTTAAGACTTATTCAGGAAAGAATGCTATGTTTAAGCAGCATATTCTCTTTTACAGAAGTGTGTGGGTCTTGTCTTCTGAGGCAGGTGTCTTGAAATATTTTTGACCAATATAACTGGAAACTGCACAGCAAATTACTCTAGCATTTTAAGATCTGGAAGATGTGCCAAGTTGGAGAACAACTGTGGCATTTTCTTAACAGATTTGAGATTTTTTCTGACCTTAAGAAATGGGATCTGTTCTGTCACTGACAGATTTGAGAATTTCTAGAAGCTTTATTCATGACAAGCTACAGTGAGCATAGATGAGTGGCTGCCACAAGTCTTGATGCTTGGTGTTATTTTTCGGGCAATGTGGAGACTCATTAGCTCTCTAAATATTTTCTGGTGGAGTCCTCCTTGATATTTAATTATAAATGCCAGGTACATTTACACTTGAAATCTTAGACTAAAACTGGTTGGAACTGGAACTTTGGTGGATTTGAAAACAAAAACTGCATTATGCATGAGTGCTATTTTCAGAAAGCTCAGGTTCCTTTGGATTTTTTTTTTCCAGCTAAAACACCAGTGTTTGGTACCCTATTGGAGAACTGTTGCATTTAATGTCTTTCTGCTTTGACCCTTTTCTTTCCAGACCAGATGACATATAACACCTGCCTTACAGAGAACTAAAAATGGTCTTTCATCTTACTCTTGCTACTCACAGTATGCTTGTACCCCCATTTTGGAGGCTAAATAGATAATTTAACTTCACACTGATTTGTCAGTATTAATCTTTCATTATATGAATATGACAATGCTGTTTATCAACAGTATCAGATCTAAAAGTAATAAGTGTGAGCTATCCTGTGGGTCATTTTTCACAAATCAATTGATGGTCTGCAAAAGTGAAAGAACAATAAACTTTCCTTTAAGGCTATGGACTGTTGAGCAGGCAGATCTATTACACTGGATTAAGTGTCTCAGCCACACAGGCAGAAGTGCTAAAGATTTTTTTCTTTAACCTTCAGATTTAGGTGTGGAGTTGCTTTTACAGAACAGGAAAGGACTATCTGTCTTTTCAGAATAGCAAAGCATGCTACTTTAAATGAAAACAAAAGCTGTCTCTTGTTTCCCCTCAAAGGTCAGACATGGCAAGATTTAAACAGGACGACCTAATGGAATTATTTGTCTTCCACTGTGAGAACAGCAGTAAGACAAGGGAAAGAATGAAACATTTTGTGAGAATGAAGTACTGTCCTGTGTTATTCTACAAGCTTCACTTTCATGATAAACTGGCAGTAGCAAAGGACATGAAATTTTGTTTTATTCTCTGTTTTTTTTACTAGCTGATGTATCTTTGGATACAGAATCTTTTTAACCTTCATACCTGTGTATGAAATCTCCTTTTCTGTGTGGAGAGAAACGGATACTTCCTCTGACATAGCCCAATGTTCTTCTTCTGTTGATACTTCAAAGACAGAGTCTAACATTAATATTTTTTTCTGGTGTAATATCATGTACAATAATAAATATCCCATTTGGAGTTTCTTAGGAAAATAACTACTGTTTCCTGACACCACCCACAACCTGAGTAATTGGGAAAAATGTCTCTAGTATTTCTCAAAGGCTTTGTAAAAGTTCCTCTGGGACTACAGTGGATCATAGTGATGGACTTGGCATTGTAAAGTTAATGGTTGGACTCAATGACCTTAAGTGTCTTGTCCAACTTAAATGATTCTGTAATTCTAAATTTGAACCTCAGGAGACATGCCAGGCCAATAGGCCTGAAGCTCTGGTAGTCTCACATGAGCACAGTCTGTTCATAGATAAACCTATGGGCAGGACTACCTTCTGGTGGTGGAGACACTTTTCTCTTTTGAACAGCAATGGATACTCTTTCTTCTCTGGCAGTTTTCCTCTGTGCTTCTGGCACTTTAAAGATAGTAATTGTAAGAATTATAGCTTCTAAAAGAAATCACACACATTCTGAAATTCATGTGAAAGAATTATAGACAAACAATTAGGAGCAAATGACACACCATTTAAAGGAAAATATAATAAACATAACATTCACATGGGACATACAAATAATATATAGTAAAATAATATATCTAATATTAGTAATAGATATATAGACAAAAAAATGGAACAGAACATTCACATATTGTGAAGTAAGATGGAATGAAGATGAAAGTAAGAGGTAAATTGTCTCTAAACTCTTCAGACACTCAGTTAAACCACATAACACCACACACAGGGTACATAACAAAATCAAACACAAGAAAAGCACAGAAACAGAGAACATATTTGTAAGTTTGAAACACTTCACTGAATATTGACAATATTACAAACATTGATTTTTTTAAATTTTGTGTTAAATATTTTTTCACTGACTAAATGTTGTCCCTCAGCTTTGCAAGCACTTAAGCATCCAGAGTGATCAATGAAATTAAATAGTAGCTAAAAAATGCAAAGAATGAAGGTGCATGATTATTCTCTGTTACACTCAGCAGTATTTTGAAGGGGAAAAGACAAAGGTCCTTTTTGTTTATAGCCAAATCAGGAGAGACAGATTTGATTAACTAGGCAGACTGTGAGTATGATGCACATGGATGTCTGATATTTAAAAGCCATCTCTACTTCCAAAAGGACTTGTATACCTTTAGCTGGTGGAGCTGCCACTTTCTGTGAAATTGGAACAGGCACTTTGTCTTCTGGCACAGGCTTCTTGGGCACTGCTAGCAGTTTTTAAAAAAAAAGTTTATTGTAATAGATGTTAAATTAATCACAGTATACACATAAGCAGATGACAAAACACAATCAAAGACTTGACATTTCTTCAAGTAAAAAAAAAGAAAAAAAGACAGCAAACACTGAACATTAGAGTCTGTGTTAGATAACTAGACATAAATACAAACCACTATACTGAGACAAGACTTCTCTTCTGTAACTCTGAAAATTTATATACCTTTCTTTGGTGGAGCCACTTCTTTTTTAGCAACCGCAACTTTTTCTTCTGTGATAATTTTCCTGTGCACTTCAGTCACTTAAAAATAATGTGCAAGGATATTTAATTACAATATTTGAAATGCATATATATATATATGCTTCTTTTACTTATTCTGATTGTTTAAAAAAAAGTGCTGAGTGAACTTCAACAGCAACAAAAATAAGACACTGCTGAAGATCATCCTTTACATCCATAGCACCAAAATGAGCAGAGTCAAAAGAAAGGGGAGATCCCTACAAAGGTTACAGATACTAACAAACAGAACTGTATTTAAGTAAAATGCCTAAACACAAATACTGCAAGACCTAACTAAAAAAGTCTCCATGGTAATAATCTGTTTACCTTTGGTAGTTGGTGGTTCTTCAAATTCTGCCTCAAAAGTGGGCACCAATGCCTCTTCAGGTTCTTAAAAAAGATTGTGTAACTTTAGAAAATTTGTTTGATTTCGTCAACAGGTATAAGATAGAAGATGAAATAACATAAAAATAACATGTAATAACATATAAATCTCATCAAGACAGCACAGGTCACAGGTGTCATTGTAGACAAACAGACTTAAAAACATGGTTAATGTTGAAGAAATTTGATACCAGAGATATATGTTGTAACAACAATACAATTCCCATATATGGAATTATGGCATATATGTTAAAGATGGAATGCAGCAAAAAAGCTTTTTTTTTTTTTTTTTTTTTGCAACAGGAACAAACCACTGATATACCTTTTGCTGGTGGAGGCACCATTTTTTTAGATACAGGAACAGGTACTTTCTCTTTAGGAACTGCTTTCTTATGAACTTCAGGAACTTTAGAAAAATGAGCAAGATGAGAAGGAAGATGAGAAAGAATATTAAAGTGTAATATTTGCAATTGCCTACTACACAATGCATTTTACTGAGTTGACACAAACAAGAATTTTCAAAGTACAAGGTGGAATTTGAGACAGCATTCATCACTGTGAGAAGACACCACCTATGTCAACATGTACAAGCAAGACAGTAAGACAAACACAATCCCTTTGGAGGCACATCAACCAGATGAGGAACTGGTTTATACCTTTAACTGCTGGAGCTTCCTTAGGAGCAGCTGGAACTTTTGGCTCAGGGACAACTCTCCTGGGCTTCTCAGGAACTTTAAAAGATTACAATACATAGTTTTACATGGAGGAGTAGTATCACTATAGCACAAACACATACAAAAATGCCAGAAATGGACATAAACATGTAGTGGCAACATAATGTTAAGAACGATGAAGCAACTCAGATGTTGTAGTGAAATGAACTTATACCTTTTGTGGGTGGGGCTTCCTTTCTTTTTGGAACAGTTACCGTCTCCTCTATGTAGTAAGACTTTTCTTCAGTCACTTTTAAAAAGAGTAAAATATAAAAATACTTAAGTATTTAACATATATTAGTCTTTATGGCCCTGGTAAGAAACAAAATATTTGTAAGACAAAAATAAACAGTGTGCTTTATTAACAGACTCTTCTGGGATGACAAAATCTACATTTGAGCCATCCTGCTTCCTCTGAGGCCAATGGAAACACTCCAAGCAACTTAAATGGAACTGAGAGACTGAGCTCTCATCTTGTACTTGCATGGAATCTGAAAATGCTCCATTCCTCTGTCCACTAACTCACAAATCTGAAATTTGTCCATTTTGAGAAACCTTCTTTCCCAAATACAGAGAAAATTCCTTGACTAAAGATGTTCCTGGAAAAATTTGTGGTGGCACTATGCATGGAAACTGAGTCAGTCAGAGTTACTGTCCTTCACAGTATTATGTGACCACCAATAAACTTACAGGTGGAAACAATATAGTTATTTTACAATGAAATTATCTGAGGAACCTGAGTGCATCATGCTATTCAGAAGAACATTTACTTTATCCAAGCAACCTGGTGAAAGAGGAATTTCCAACAGAGGATTTTTGTAAACGGAAAGAAATCCTGATAGATCTCACTATCAAAGAGATAACTTATTATTTTCATTGTATTGAAACAGGATTAGCTACTCCACTTTTCAAAACCAAGCAATAGAAGTTGTAGAAATTAAAATTAAAATTTGTAAGTTACAAAACATATTTATATAGTAGTAATTTTTCCTTATGAATAAAGCACATATTAATCCAAACTGTCTATTTGGTATAGACCAAATATTACTTTTTTCCTTTTGCCTAGTGTTCCCAAACTGTTTTCATACCTTCAGAAATCTCTTCTCTTTGAATGGAAAAAGATACTTCCTCTCTTTCTTCTTCAGACCATTCTTCGACTGTTGGTTCTTTAAGGAAAATTATTAGTTTTAGTATTTTTGGTGGATGGATAGATGGAGAGAGGGAAGGATTGAGGGATAGAGAAGATGAAGATTCAATTCTTAGAAGTTCTATATGACAATGACAGATATGCATACAATCCAGAAATAGCTGCACACACACAAACATATGTATGATTTGTTCTAAATTATGTGGTTTGTCCATGTCCCAGGTTCCCTATTGTGTGTTGCTGTATCTAATACCATTCACTGTTCAACTGTCAGTTCATCAGAATGCCTCAGCTCCCCAGATTTCCCTATCACAACAGCTCAAGTGGGGGAACAAGACTCAAAGAATTAGAGATTTCTCCTTGATCCAACTGTAGGAAAGTAAGGAAAGGAAAAAATGAGATGGATAGGTCAAGAACTGAAAGGAAATCCTGGCATGTACTTATCTACAAAGTATTCGGGAAAACCTCAACTAATTCTGGAGAAAAGGTTAATTTGTAGGAGACAAATAGAAATTAACACTGCGTATATCCATATGGATGTGTATTTGCAAATTCATATTTTAGATAGACGTGTTCTAAATTTTCTTCTAAAAATTAATTTATGGTTTTTAAAGGAAAGTGAAAATTGTCTTGACTGGGTAGTTATTAATGGGATATAAAAACAGACATAATGCTGATTTTAGTTGTCTTGAAGCAGATGTTATACGGAATTATACTAACTTAAAACAACAGATCTCAATCTTCCCTGAACATGAGAATGTGAACTGAAAGCTGGTGAGAAGCTAACACTGCAGAGGGAAGCAGTATTTTATCTTCAGGGCTACAGAGAGCTTTGTAGTGAGTATGACAAATGGATGGTTACAGCCCTAATTTGTGGAGTCTAAAATAAACAATACATCCATATTTGCTACTGTAAATTTATGAGGCCCTGATCTGAAGATCATTGTATTCAGTAGTAGAGTTTCCATTCTTGTCAATGTGGTGGGATCCTGACATTCAAGACTGAAACGGCAATTTAGGAGGCTTTTAACTGCCTGCAGTTCAACACAGAACTCATACAAGGTAACAATCAAAAATTTTTTGATGTATTTTCATCTTGATATTAGAACAACAGACTTGGAGACATAGCATAAGTTTCTCACTATTGTCTGTTTATAGTGTACCTTCAGGTGAAGGGATTTCCTCTGGAATGGCAACAGATATTCTTTCTTCTGTAATAAGCACTCTTTCTTCAAAAGTGGCTTTCTTCTGCACCTCAGGCACTTTGAAAGATAATGATATTGAGTGTATGCTTGTCCAATTCCATTGTGAAAACATAGTTTCGAAATGCTAAATCAAGGTTCCCAAAGAACGAGGACGTACCAAATAACAGACTTTCAATATTTAGAAGGAATACTATACAAGTATTGCATAAGAGATACAACACACTGTAATGACTCACTGTCTAAATCAGAACAGTAGAACTCACAGGAGAAGCACAAACCAATGACTAATAGCAACACAGAACTTATAGACAGAAGCTGAGAAATAGCATATTCTTGTATTCTGCTGGAAAGCATACCTTTAGCTGGAGGAGCCTCAATCTTTTTAGGAACTGCAGGAGATACTTTTTCTTTAGGGACAGGTTTCTTAGGAACTGCAGGCACTTTAAAAAAAGTATTTGTTTTAGAACATTTGAGGAAAAAACTGGCACATGCATCACGTAAGAGAAATGTGGTGCTGAGAAAGATTACACATGGGCATGTTTTGCTTCCCAAACATGACAGCTGACCAAACTGAGATAAATGCAAGGTTCTAAAGATTACAGTAAATGATACTAAAGTGAGTTATATTGTACCTTTTGCAGGGGGAGTTTCTACATTAGAAACATATGGCATTTTTATTTCTGGAACTGGCTTTTTAGGTACTTCTGGCACTTCAAAGACATTAATTGTAATATAATCAGCTTAAATTAGCAAGTTTCTAAGGAATAAATCTACAGCACACCTATACACAAAACTGACACAAAAGATACACGTTAACATAGATGAAGTACCAGTAAAAGCAGATTAACTTAACAATCAAACCCAAAATTTGACATAAACAAGATGCTTAAGATAATAAGAAAAGAACATTTTTTAAAGTGTACCTTTAGGTGTTGGAGCTTCCTCTCTTTTTGGAACAGCAACCTTTTTCTCTGGAGGAGCTTTCTTAGGAACCTCTGGCACTTAAAAAACCATAAAGTATAAGATAACTGAATTCTAAATTTCAGAGATTTATTGAAGTATAATAGATTTCATTAATCCATTTTTAAGAATATCAAGACACACCAAATAACACATTCATACACTTAACATAGAAAGATATATGACAAGAGCAACATATGTTTGATAAAAACCAAAACCAAACCAGTTGCTGGAAGACTATCAAATGCTTTAAAGACTGATTTCTTAACTGAAGAATTAGCTACTCAAATATATTACCAGGTTTTAAAAAATCTCATGGATATACAGAGAATTATACATAAAATATAAATTCTAACACAAACATGCTTACATACAGACTAACAGGAAAATAAAACTCAACAAGTATAGTACACTCCATCAGAAAGTGTATCTTGGCATGCAGATGTTCTCCTTTGGGAAAAGGGACATGTACTTTTTCTCCAGGCACAGCTTTTCTAGGCCCTTCAAAAACTCTAAAGGTACTAAAATTCATCTAAGTAATCTTTCTAAGGCTTTTGAATGCCTTAGGTGAGAACAGATATCCACATATAACACACAAAGATTACATTTATTATAAGTATTGAGAACATAAGAGAAGTTAGGAAAAGAGGACAATAGCATAGAGCTGGTTAAAGCCCACACTGAAAAGATGCTGTACCTTTTGCTGGGGGAGCCACCTCCTTTTTAGCAACAGCAACTTTCTTTTCTGGAACAGGTTTCTTAGGGGCTTCAGGCACTTTGGAAAACATTGTTAAAGTAAGAGATCTTTAGTTTTTGGAACACTAATCCAGATTTGAATAGTCCAAGATTTTTTTATACAATGAACACAGTGCTTGGACAAGGAGCAGAGCACTGCAACCAACACAATACAATGTACAGCCTTTTGGGCAAAAATGTGGACAATACAGGAAAGACATTATGATACAGTATAAAACTCCTAAGTTAAAATCCCTGCACAAGCATCTTTCATTTTATCTCTTGAAGTAAAAACACTCCTACACTTGCCTGCAAAAGCCACACAACTCAAATAGAAATAAGAAGCACAAGATAGTTAAGAAAAAGAAGGGCCCAAACTGAGACAAATTCAAGCTGTAAGCTAAGTTGTAGCACAATTGAAAAACTGAAATTGTGCAATGGAGACAATGCAAAATCAAATAATGCATACGGAGATAGTGCAAAAACAAATACACATAGAGACTAAATTCCTAAATATATTCAAGAAAACATGAAACATAAAACAAAGAAAGAAAATTTGTTTGGGCTTGGCTTCTTTCTTTTTCACTAGAGCAGTACAAATACCTTTAGTTGGAGGAGCTTCTGTTTTAGGGACAGGAATAGGCTTTCTTTCTTCTGGGACACGCCTCTTTGGTAACTCAGGCACTTCAAAAGACAGGTGGTGATCATTTAGGAGACAGTCAAAATACCACAGTTACTGTGGTAAACCACAGTAGAATACTCTTAACATGGTGCATAAGCAAACCCTAAATCTCAAAAACTAATCAGTTTTATCTAATATACAACGAACCTATCTCACACAAAGCTATTAAAGAAATTATTTAAAGCAGTCATGAAGAAGAATAAACTAAAAATGCAATAAGGCTTGAAGTTTTGAGAGCACAGCCATAGAGAAATTGAAAGATCTCCATTCTGATATGCTGTCCTTTGGTAAACAGTGTTACAGACAGATAATGGGAAAGTTCAGAAAAACAGGCAAGATGTTGATGCAAAGACTTTATTCACCTTCAACGTGAGAGATCTCCAGTTCTGTAGAAATTACTTCTTCCTCTTCCTCAATCTCTCTATGTGCTACAATAGGAATTTTAAAGATATTAAATGTTGAGATGGGAAATATCAATGTCCACAGTAAATCTGAAAAACTTTAAGAAGATATTATGTGTGTACAGTCCACAATCATCACTGAAACCCATATGTTAATATGTAAAAAAAATTAATCCTGAAAACAAACAGCATGGGCAAATCTCACAATGAATTTTGATTCAAATTAAAACAAACAAACAAACAAATATTTATTAGACTCCCATCCTTAATCAAACTACCTTCAATTGGGTAAACAGCTTCAAAGAATCTTTCTTCAACTGTTTTCTCATGCTCTGTTGGCTCTTCAAAGAAAAGTATTTAAACAATATTAAGATAAAATAGTTGAAGTGTTTCCATCTATTAGGCTATATAAAACTAAAGCTACATAACACAATGGACAGAAAAAGCAAGGCATACTGAAAGACAAATGTACAATATGTCTAAATATGTAATTTGCCATACATAAAAATAGATCAAAAGAAAGTATAGTAGGATTGATAGATTGTTTTGATTTGGGGTACACAGACTTTTGGTTTTGTACATACCTGTAGCATCATATGAATACTCTTCTTCTCTGTGGACAGAAACTGACATCTTTTCTTCTGAAACAGTCCATGTTTCTACTGTTGGTACTTTAAAGATAGGATTTTGTTTTAGTATTTAATATTCTAGATCCACATTAGTGGTAGTCAGCATGTGAGTTTTTATCAGATCTTTATCTGTATTGCACAATAAAGTCTTAGACATATTTAGACAGTCAGTATTCATTTTCTAAAATACTGAACACAGAACAAGCACACAAGTATAATATTTAGTATTTGTTAAAGACTAAAGACACAGACACCTTTAACCCAAATATTTGAAACAAAATGCATGCACAGGCTTTTGGAAATAGTATATCAGAAGAATCCTAAAGGCGGTTCTTCAAAGACATTTTTGGGCATTGGGACACAATTATGCTTATTATGTAAGTATGAGCCAGCAAGCAGAATAGATGAAGAAAAAGCTAAGTCACACTACAGTGTGACTGTAGGCTCTTTAAACAAGAACCAAAAGGCTATCTACAAATATGTCAAAATCAGACTTTATAAACAAAAGCATGGCAGACATACTAATGAAACACTGAGAGTAGTCACACTGTCACTATGGATCCAGATACATACACACAGGCCCACATATCCAAAGAAGCACAGAAACACATTGGGTGCTGAAAAAAAGTGTAAACTGCAATTCAAAGATGCTGATCTGTACCTTCCTTTTTCATAACTTTTTCCTCAACGACCATTGGTGTAGGTTTTGGTGGCAGAACTTTCTTGGTAACTGTTGGCGTTAGAATTTTATTACTCAGTCAAACATTTAGCAAAGAGATAAAAATAAGTTTACAACTATCTCTCAATGATGAAAATACAAACAAGACAATCTAACTCAGCAGCTAAGTCAGGCTTCTTGGAATCACACAAAGCAACATAAGGAATGTGTTTGTTTCTTTTTATTGCTGTGTTCTAAAGGCACTCAGGGCATTTAGCACACAGGTGATTTCCTGATACTTATTGAATTGCAGGTGACAGAATCCTGCTCCAGAATGGGAAATGCTGCACAGAAGGAAGTAGCTACTAAGAGAATAAAGGGTGCATCTTTATTTTATAACCAAAGAATTAACCAAAGCATCTTGATAGATGGGTCAAAACTGAAAGCTAAGCAAGATGGGGATTTCACATCTTCAGCTTAGAATGAAACATTTCACCCCATGCAACTTTATACACACTTCCTTTCTTAAAGCATTGGTAGTTAGTATTTGCATTTAGTATTTTGCCCTAAAAATTCTTTTTAAAGAATTCAGCAGAAGCTTTAATTAGATGTTTCAAAGACTGAAAAATTGATCAGACTGTGTTAAGTAAAGACAAAGCATATACAGATCAGCTAAGTAACAACTAAGCTAACAACAGCTAAGGCACAGCTTTCACGGAAAGATGACATTAAGATAACTAAACAGTATTTACCCTCAGCCCTTTTGACTTTTTCTTCTGTAACCCTCTGAGTCTTTACCTCCACTTTTTCATCGACAGGTTTCTTGACAACTGCAAGTAATTCAGATAGATATATTGTTTAAGTGATCTTGCAAATTGTTTTCTGGATACAAACCAGATAGAACTGGCCATTTTTTTTGTTTGGGATGTTATAAACCTTGTGCATCCTGTGCTCTGTTCAGAGCATTGTTTACTGGTGGTGAACAGTGATGGCAATGAGGCCCACCCTACCCTGAGAGATACGCAGTCATCCAAGTGGAAAACACTGCTCAGAAGGGCAGCATTTAATTTCTTAGAAGTTACACCCATGTCCAAGGCTAATATACGGGGAGAAGGAAGGATAACTGAAGCTCAGTTTGATTTTACCATCAATTCTTGTTTTGATTCAACCACCTTTGAGCAGAAAGCTCAGAAATACGAGGTGGGCAAAGAGAGTTGCCATGACCGTTGCTCACCTCACTGTCCAACATAAAGAGAGTTTTCTACTTTCCAAGGAAATGTGAATAACCAGCACCATTCAGCTTGAAGGAGATGGATGAGATATCTTAATCTGCATATCTTAATCTGTTCCTGTTAGTTTTGTGGGAAAGTCATACCTTTTTGAACAGTTACTTCCTTCTTTTCCTTCTTTTCAGCTATAATGGCTGGTGGTTTTCGCTCAGGCACGGGTTTCTTAGGAACTTCGGTCACTTAAAAGAAAATAACATCACTTAATGATAAAAATATGTTGTCTAAAGGCTCTGTAGACAGAAAGGTATTAGTTATGCCATTATAATTTTATGAATTTTAAAAACACAGAGTTTTGGAGATCGAATTGTTGAAGTGAAGTGTTTTGCTTATTTCCAAGTTTCATTTTTCACATCAAAGCCAATTTTCTTCCAAGAGGCATACATGTTACTAATCCCCAAGACAGTTATAGCATGCAAGAAATTGCAAAATACAGCCATTAACATCAATCAGTAAATGTGTGAAACATTTAAGTAAATCAAGTTTATCTAGAGCACAGGAAAATGATAGAAGAAATAGCCAAAAAACTAAAAATGACACATAGCCTTATTACTAACCACTAACTCATGTTAGGTTTTAAAGACCTGCAAAGTTCATTGGCAATGACTTCCTAACGTATCCATTCCTATCTGCATCCATACCTTGTGATATCTTGTGTTATCATCAAGTGTCACTTACAATTTATCAGCATATTATGGTTCCAGATATTTTAGCAAAAACAAAACCAAAACAATGTTGCCTAGTTCAAAACGTTGGGGCCTTAATAATAAATATGAGAAAAGAGAAGGAATAAAATGACATGACAATTCAAATACCTTCTTCATGAATTATTCTTTTTTCTTCATAAGTCACTTCTTTTTTCTCATAAGCTTCTTCCCAATCCTCTTCCCCTTCATCATAGCCCTCTTCCTTGACATAATAGTCATGGTCTTCACCATAATCTTCTTCCCATTCTTCATAAATTTCTTTGGGCGTTTCATGTATTTTCTTTTCTTCGTGTACCTCTTCTCTCCTTGCCATGGATGTTATTTTGACCTCTTTGGGCTTCTCTGGTGGCATCTCAGGAACTTAAAATAAATAAATTGATTATTCATATCATAGTCTGGAATTGGCAAGGCATATTGGATGTTCACATTTAGTGAAAGTATTTCACCCTCACAGATGGTTTAAAGAAGGGACTATTTGTTAGGCAGTCACAATCAGCTTGGATTTTAAATGTGTGTTTTTAACATAAAGCCAGAAATCAAGCAATTGTGATAGATTCAAGTTATTTCAAAACAAAACACTTTGTTTCCACAAGGAAATTTTACTCTTTAAAAAAAGTTTTCAAACAAAGGAAAAAGGTTACCTTTAGGTGGTAGGACTTCTTCAGGAGCCTTTTTAACCACCTTTTGGGGGACTTTCTTTAATGGAACCTTTTTCTCTGCTTAAAAATAATAGATTAAAAAATTTTAATTAAAATACCTTAAGAACCCCTAAAAAGCCAAACAAACAAAAATCCAAAAACCAACTGTCATAACAAAACATGAACATAATATTCAAATACTGTAAGGACTTTTACCTGGCTTTTTCTCCTCTGGAGGTGGAACAAGAGGCAGAAGAATGGGAATAGGGGCAGCTTGTAGGAAAAATAAAATGTTTTAGAGCAAAATTTAAGTTTGATATTTCCTTGTAAATGAAGAAAAATCACTGTTTGGGAAAACAGGTTATATGATTTCATTGCAGCTGCAGAATAAAAGCAAACATGGTGCTTATTCTGAGAGTTTACAGAGCTGAATAAATATAATTTGAGTGGGAATCCCCAGTCTACTTTATTTGAATCCTGAATGTCCTCAGCTTTATTTTCATTGCTGCCATCACTCTCCTATCTTTGCTGATGATAATTAATCTAAATATCAGATCTTTTCCTTCCTGCTGCCACTGCAAGCATTTACCAAATTATCCTGGAAATAAACCCAAGGATTTCAAACTGCTGACATTTATAGTAAGGTACTGGGTGTAACAGAAGTATAAATATCGTTTGTAGTCTGTAGTCCAAAACCAGCGCCTGGGGGCAGACCATTGGCAATAAACATGAAATCCAATGTATGGCTTTAAAATAATACTTTGTAAAAGGCAGTAATTCAAACAGCTTGTTCAAAAAATATTTTTTGTGGCAAAAAGAAGAGATGAAAATGAAAAAAAAATTATCAGAGAGGAAGATGGAAATAAAAGGAAGATCAAATGAGCAGTAGGCTTATTGGAAAACATGATGGAAAAGACTCTTTTTAAGAGAATTAAATTAACTCCTTTAGCTGTGTAGAGTTTTCACCTTCTACACATCAGAAAAGCCTATCCAAATCAAGTCTTGCTCACAGGGACAATTGACTAGATCTTATTGCTGAGCTAAGGTTTTTCTCTGAGGTTCCCACTGGCCTTCTGGTTCAATGCAGATACAAAACAAGTATGGCTTGTTACCCTACCTTCAGCTGGTTTCTGAGGTGGAACTGCAACCTTGGCATCAGGAACATCTAGAAAATCAAAATGTTTAATTGACTTAATAAACACTACCAGTAAAAAACCTCAGTGTGCTCTCCTCAAGAATAGTAGTTGATAGTGCTTTAATCCTTCTTTTTGTAACATACAAGGATTGTAGCTTGCTCCTCAAGTATAAGCTAGCCAACCAATAGATAGCTAATTGTATTAACTTTTCAGTTCAGCCAGCCCATACATAGTTATGTTATAGTTATAGTTATGTTTTATTTCTAAATAATTCTTGAAACATTTGGATAGGCTTTTAAGAACATTCAAAAAAGAGGATCACTGCACATCATGAGGTGATTTTTACCTATTTTACTTCTTTGGTTATTTTTTTTCAGTTGCACAGAGAAGCTCCTATCTATTACTTGGTACATCTTCATTGTTCTATTCCTTATCAATTCAAACAGAATAAATTTGTGTGTTTTAGAGAATGGGGCATTCCCTATTGTACAAAATTCATTGCCACTACTTATGAGAGTAATAGTTCCACATGTCTGTGGATGAGGAATACTTTTTCAGGATGTAGGTTATACTTACTCTAACTAGGAAAAAAATATTTGAAAATGATAAAAAAGCAGAGCAATTCTTTAATTCTAGGACAGAGTATAGACCAGATCTTGTGCCAATCGTGCTTGAGGACTTTACCTGGTGGTTTCAACTCCAGTTTGATTTCTGTAAAGGAATATTAGATTTCTTTTAGGACTATTGATTTTTCCAGAGTCATGTTTCAAACAAACAAATTTGCCCATTGTTATGATCAAAAATTTGCTTAGAAAATTTGCTAACCTTTGGTTACGAGATAGAGCTCTGCAGTGCTTCTTGCTTCTCCTCTTGGTTCAAGACGAGCAATTACAGAATACACACCTGCAGCAGCCAAGAATGTTTGTATTTATATTATTTTATCATTTAAAATCAGACAAAAAAAAAAAAAAAGAAAACCCAGATAAAAAAAATGGCACCAGCACAGATGTTTCATGCATCTTTACCTTCATCTTCTGCATTAACGTTGTGAATAGTCATGTAATGACAACGACCTTCGCTTCTGAAGCTGTACTTGGGACTCTCTCTCAGTTCAGTGGGGCCTTTATACCACGTCACAACTGCATCATCAAAAGACACCTCACACTCGAAGGTTGCAGACTGGTGCTCACTCACAACGATGTTCTGTATGCTCTTGGTGAACTGAATTGGTTCCGCTGTTTTTAGAAAGAAAAAATACGTCAGCTGTTATGCACCACCACGGCATTTACTCTATCTGAATCCTTCTCACTGTTGTCATCAAAATCGCTAAATTTTAATGAGATAATGGCAATAGATCTTGAAAAAGTAGAGTAAGAAAAAGGGATTCCATCTTCTACGAAGTTTTATGCATAAGAATGAAGATCAGAAGACATAAGAGTTCAACTATAACAAGACTGCTGTGCAGATACAGTTTGTAAGAGAAGCCATTAAGGAAACTAAACATAGAGAATAATTAAGAAAAAGTCCAAGGAAAATGTAAGATTCCCGAAGAAAATAGAAGCTAGTACAACTCAGATTGCTTGTGGGCTACAGGACATTATTAATCATGGTTTAGTCAAGAATCTAAATTACACATGTCACATGTTGTTCAAGGAGAAAGGACAGTACCACTTCTTATTGAGTCCGTTTCCAAGTTTTGGAATCTGTCTTTCATAAATTATTTTTATTTTCATTTGCTCTGCTAATGAAACCTCCGGAAAGTGTCAGTATTGTAAGAAAGAGATTCTATGTCTTTACAAACCTTCAATGGCCAGATCTGCCGTTGTTTCTAGACTGTCAAGCTTGCAGGTATACTGTCCCTCGTCTTCCGTTCTAACATCCTTGATGATGAGTTTGTGCACTTTGTCAGAGACTTGTGTTGAATATCTCCCTCCTATCTTAATGGGTCTGCCATTTCTATACCACTGAGACTTGGCATTTGGGATAGAGAACTGACAAGTCAGTGTGCATGTTTTTCCTTCCTTGAAAGTAGTGTCATGAAGATGCCGCTCAACTGCAGGTTCTATTAGCATGTTAAAACATACATTTTATCAGAGATCAGAGAGTGGAATAAATAAAGTATAAACTAATTCAAATATATACTTCAGAAGTAGACTTACCAATCACAGTTAACTTGGCACTGGCAATATGTGGTCCACACACTATTCTGAAATTTCCTTGATCTTCAGGCTGGCAGTTTCTAATTCTCAGTATGTGGCGATCACCTTCAATTCTAATTTCATATTTGTCATTGGAGTCCAGTTTTTGGGTTCCCTTGTACCATGACAGTTTAATTTCTGGATAGTTAATCTTAATCTCACATTCAAAGATAGCATCCTCCTCTGCTAAAACCGTCTGATTTTCAATGTCTCTGATCAGAGTAATAGGCTGGAAAATATTAGTTTAAGTTAATTTCAAGTTCCCTTTTATAGGTTTGAATATTTCATAAATCAGTCCAAAAATGTTTTACCTCTGTTTGTGTGAGTCGTTGCTGAATAAAAGCTACAAGTTCGTCAAACTCCTGATCTTCCCTTTGAGCTCTCTCTGTGAGCTCAATTTCCTATAAAAATGCAGAATATACTCTAAGATTAAAGGATACTAAATGTCAAGCTGTCATGTTTATCCAACACAGAATTCATTCCTACATCAAATTTTATGTAGCTCTACTGTACCAGCATGTCTTCCCATTCTAACAATTGCAGTCAAGTTATGAAGACAACCTACTTAGCAAGAAGGACCATTTTTTCTTCCTTGATTTGCACATGCAAGAAATTGAGAACTGCCAGTAAAAGATATAAAGAGGAACCAGAGATTTCTCCACACATCATAACTTCAGAGCTTCAGAGCGTGGACACCACTTCTGTTCAAGGGAAACATATTACTCCTAGGAGAACCAATGCTGCAGTCATGCTATATCTTACCAATCTATGGCTTTCTTCTGCCTGGGTTTGCTTTAGTAACTCAAAGGCTTGCAGGAGGCCACGGAAATCTGTAATTCCATACATGCGAGCATATTTCTCATATTCTTTGGGGTCTACATTTTTGAGAAGTTCCAAGATATCAATAGGTTGCTCTTCCTCTTCTTTCCTTTTTGTCGGAGTGCTATTCAAATCAATAACAGAAGTTAACTATGCAGCATTTCATTCCCAGAAAGCTGTTTAATGAAATATTGAATCAGAGCTGTTCTCTGCAGTAGAATCCTTTAGCTTAGTCTAGTCAGGTACTTTTATTTTTAGTAGAGTTATTCCTATTTAATGATTTTTTAAAAATTATATCTTGTTCTGAGATGTATAATAAAAAAGTTTCTTCTGTGTTGAAAGCAAATTAATCCATAAAAACTTTCAATATACCTTTTTAGTTTTGCCCTGAGATCCCCTTCAACAACTTCTTTCTTTCTTTCTTCAACTTGCAGGTTTACACTCCTCTCAATTTCACCATGTTGGTTAAAAGCTACACATTTGTACATGCCAGAATCGGTTTTTATTGTGTCCTTTATTTCTAGTTTGGCTTCATCTCCTCTCTGTTGGATTATAATGCGGCCTCCCTGGTTGAGTTGCCTCCATTTTCCCTTCATCCACTTAACATTTGGAATCGGATCTCCTCCAACTTTTGCAATAAATGTTGCAACGGTCTCTGCAGAAAGATGCAAATGAGGAAGCTAAGTCTTTCCAGTTGTTTATGACAGAGGGACAGCATCTCAAACAAAAGGTGTAGGCAAATAGAAGACATTGTACTGTTCTTAAAAGTGTTCTTACTTTCCATGACTTTGATGCTCTGAGGCTCTGACACAAAGTAAAGTTTGCCTTCCACATCTGCTTTCTTAGCTGCTGGAGCAGCTGCCGGTTTTTCTAAAAAAACAGAGTCAGAGAATTATAACAGATGGCTTCACGTAATAGTTTCTGTTCATAGGTGAGGATGCTTCTGAAGGAATGGTAAAAAAATTAACTAATTCCTGAGATGGAACAAAATACTATGCAAGAGATAAAAATGCAAAATACTTTAATATTGTTTTAACCAACTTGCAGCTTACTTTCCAGATGACACTGTCCACAATGGGCCATACTGTGCTGCTCATTTACTTCAGTCAGGCCATTTATACTCTCCATGGATGCAAATCCATAGGTATGCAAATATAAAGCCTCATTTTCTAAAATGGATAAGCTTTTTCGGTGAGGTTTTCTATTTTCAGTCTGTTTCTGGATATTATGCCGTAAGAGTTACTTGCAGTTTTTTTACCAGGGGTCTGTTAAATTCTCCTGTTTTTCTTTGACTTAGTCCTTAGCCTAGCAGCTAACCATGTAGTGAAAAAGACTATTTCTACATACTGCTGGGCTCTTGTGTCCTTTATGCTGTGGCAAAGCAAGAACTAAACAGATGGACTCATGTTTAGACACTATTTACTTTCAGCTAAAAGACCAAAATGTCTTAGAGCTGTAATAGTCTTAAAACAATTAGCCTCTAAGGCCACATGCTCAAATTCCTACTGTATTTTCCTTTAATAAACACCACTTCTCACATGTTTTTCCATAAAACATGCATATCCAAGTAATTTCACCCATTTAGCTTGCATTTTTCTTAAATTTGGTGTTTAGATTTAGAAAATAAATTCTTAATCTCTTTGGTAGGGATGTACCATTGATTTGACATCTTTCAGCATTTATGTCTCTATTGATATATAAATTATTGTTAAATACTCTGTTTTACCAGATTCTATGATTTTACAAAAAACTAGAAGTAAATAATTGTTATTAGATTATTAGCTTTTTTGTTCCACAGGAAAAAAAAAAAGTGGGATAGAGTTCTGGTTGACATTTTTGTCATATGCCTTATTTTCTTCATGCTACTGTACCTTTGACTGTCACTTTAGATTTGCAAGTATCAGTGCCAGCTGCATTTGAAGCTTTGCATACATATTCTCCTGAATCTGATTTGGTAATTGCAGCAAGTTCCAAAAGAGCTACTCCATTAGCAAAGCTGAAGTTGCATCTGTCTGAAGCTCTTATTTCTCTTCCTGCCTTCAGCCACTGGATCCGGATTGGCTGCGATCCCTGGACATGACAGCTAAGCTGTAGGGTATCACCTTCTTCTGCTGCTGCTGCTGGCTGAAGAGGCTGGTCAAAAACTGGAGGCTTTTTAGGTTCTGGAATATGAAAACGCTTGAGTGAATACTCAGGAAAGTATGATCAAGAATTAAAGAGAAAGAGAGAGATACATGTGATTCCTAAGGAGGCAGTGGCAAGGAATGGAGGATGATAAACAGAAGTCTGAGAATGTCAGTGATAACGTTATAAAATGGAATAAATACCAAGAGAGCATGACAGCATATTTCCTATATAAACATGCAAGAAGTATCTTTATCCTGTCAGCAAGAGCCTTTACATGCAAAAAGTAGTATGAGAACAAAAGCACCATTAGGCTGCAAAACTGTATAAAAATCTTTAAAGAAATAAACCTGCAATTTCCTGCAAGACTATTATGATGAGGTGTTATGGTACCACAATGCAGTGTCAACACTGCCTAAGCTTAGATTTCATTGCACAAACCCCCTGTTACTCCACTGAAACAGAGTGATTAAAAATTCAACAGAAATTTCACAAAGATTTCAATGTTCGCTTTAAATCAGTCATAGCAAATAGTGAAAAAGCAGCTTCTCCTTGAAAAAATTAACCACAAAAATAAAAGAATTTCTTGACTTTGTGGTTTATGTGATTTATATCCATCTCTGTCAACAAATCACTGCTGTTAAGGTAAGTAAAACCAGCTCATAAGAGAGAAGCTATATACTTGCAGTTAAATAAAACAAAGAAAAGCGGGAAGCAAAGAAAAACAAGACTTCAACCAACCTCTGATAACAACAGAAGATGTACTCAACACGCTTCCTGCTTCATTGGACACTTTACAAGTATATAAACCAGCATCTGATTGCTCTACGGTCTTTATATGCAAAAGCAGGGCATTGTTTTTGAAAGATATTTCACAGTGAGCACTTGAATGGACTTCCTGATTGTTTTTATACCAAGCAACAGTCAAAGGCTGAGAGCCAGAAACACGACCCTCAAGTTTAAGTTCATTCCCTTCTGTTTCTTCTACTGCTTCAGACAGTTTCTTAGTAAAAGTAGGAGGAGTTTTTCGTTCTGTAAAAAAGAACATAAATTCCATGAATCTATCTTGAGATGAAAAATCCTAAAGACAATGCTTCAAGAAAAATTTGAACATTGGGGAATTGATAGTTATTCATTTAAACTGGATATATTTTTTAAAATGAAATTATGCTAAGATAAACAGCAGGAGTCTTGCTCTTACAGTCACTGTCACTGTATTTTCCTGTTTGAAAAAAAATTTCTCTTACATTGATTTAAGTCATACACCATTTAAATAACCCCAAGAGTTTTGTCAAGTTCTTAAGAAAGAAATATTGAGAAAGTAGGCCAAAGAAAATGTTTTATTTCTCCTCCCATTGTTGTTAGTGACCCTTTCTAATTCCCTTAAAAGATTCATAGGCACATTCCAGATAGGTACTCTCGGGCTACATCTCAAAAGTTTTCTCGAAATTATCTTGCAGTAATAAATCCAACTTCCTTTATAACTGAAGGAAGAAAAATGTAAATACTATGCATTATCTATTCAATACCTTTAACAGCCAGTTGAGCTGTACAAGAGTCCTTTCCAACTTCATTGCTAGCATAGCATGTATATCTTCCAGAATCTCCCCTGTCAACTCTCAAGATGGTCAAATGGGCTGTGTTGTCTACATAACTGATCTGATAGTTCTTTCCTGTTCTAATTTCTTGGTCATCTTTTGCCCAAGTGACTCTAATAGGCTGTGTTCCAGAAACGTGACACTCAAAATCAGCACTTTCTCCAATAATGCCATCCACAGGTGTAAGTGGGATGTCAAAGAATGGAGCAGTCTTCCCTTCTGAAGAGTGAAAGAAATAAAAAACCATCACTTAAAAATGTCAATTTACTTTAAAACTGTGTGAAATAAGAATCTCTTGTACAATATGAAATCCACATATAAAGCAAAACTCAGTTTTAAGACATTTCCATTAAATATTTCACAGCCCACCAACCTGTAAGGACAAGCCTGCCACTAGAAGAAGCAGTCCCAATAGCATTGACAGCTGTGCAGGTGTATTGCCCAATAAGGCTCCTATCTGTCTTCAGGATCTGGAGAGTGGCTACATTGTCTACAAAGGAGGTGTGGACATTGTAGTCCTCTTTCACACGCACACCATCTTTAAACCAAGACACTTGGATGGGTTCTGAGCCAGCAATGCCGCAATCAAACACGACTGGTAAGCCAACAGTTTCATGAACGTCTCTTAATTGTCGTGTAAAAGAAGGAGGAAGTTTACGCTCTGTAAGAGAACAAGTATTGTACAGTGAAGTCTTTCAGAAGGCACGCACTTCTTGCTGTACTCGCCAATAATCACTGACTAACATGCTGTAGACGATGGTGGAATTTTGCTCATAACTTCCAATTAAAAACACTATTTAGCATATCATTTATTTTGAACTTGCTGTAAAGAGCCGTGTGCATATGGTTGCAGGAAGAGAGGTCTCTTTTTTTTTTTCTCTGAGACCCAATGAGCCTCAGGACTGCTAATACTGGAAACAATCAAAGCCATATCCTGAAGATACAGAGGCTTGTAACACTGCAGAAGAGCTGTGGTCAATAAGTGCTGTATTTCAGTTAGCTTGACTGGTAGGCTTTTGTTAGTAGAAGACAGTGCCACAGGGTACCTTACACATCAAGAAACAGTAAAATGTTTTACGACAAAGAGGCAATTGTTGCATTTCAAAATAGTAAAGCATATTTAAGAAAAATAGACCATTTCCCTATATTTAAAATGAAATATTCACCTTGAACTGTAAGCAAAGATGATGAAGAAGTCTCCCCAACAGAATTTTCTACTTTGCAGATGTACTCCCCACTGTCACTACTGTCTACCTGGCTGAAAACCAGAGTAGCAATTTGGTTCCTAAAGTGCATTTTCACAGTAGCAGTTCCTCTCAGCTTTGTATCGCCTTTGTACCATGACACAATCATTTCTGGTGTTCCAGCAACCTGGCACTGTAAGGATGCAGAATCCCCAACAGTCACCTGCACTGGCTCCAAGGGTGTAATGAAGTAAGGTGGTTCTGAAGGACAAAGACACACCATTAGCATAAAAAGATATTGCATGACGACCTTTAGCAGTTCAAATAACACTCGTGGAAGTGCTGCTGACTTGACGCACCTAGTATCGTGATTGTAGCATGACAACTATCTTTCCCAGAATCATTTTCAATGTGACAAGAATATTGCCCCTGATCTTCAAGTTTGCTGCTAGGGATTTCCAGTATGGCAGATGTGTCCGTAGTGGTGATGCTACACTTTTCAGAGTGCATTATTTTCACTCCATTTTTCTTCCATGTCACTGAAATCGGTGGAGTACCCACATATGTGCATTCCAAGATTAAATTTTTCCCTTTCTCTACACTTAAGTCATTCACCTTCTTCACAAATTTGGCTGGTTCTACAATGAACGACAGGAAGAAAACAAATTAAATAAAGCCAAGAGGTCATCTTTAAGAAGCATAAGAAGCAGTAGTCTGGACAAACCTTTGACAAAAAGATGTGTTGTGCAAGAAATTTTCCCTGCCTCATTAGAAACCTGGCAGGTGTAGTCTCCACTCTCAAGTGGATTTACATCAAACAGCTCCAGCTCTGCAACTGAGTCTTGCAAGGTGATATTGCATCTGGGTCCTGGTACTAGCTCAACACTGCCTCTGAACCATTTAATTTCCAATGGAGGGGAACCTTTTACAATACTAGTAAAGGTTATGTTTGCCCCAGATAAAACATCCAGTGGTTCAGGCTTCTTCATAAAAGATGGTGGTTCTAAGCACATAAACAAAACAGACAGAAAATAAGTACATTTGAACTTCTTTTGAAGATCACAGTAATCAGAAATATTCAACAAAGAAAAAATTACATCTTTCTGAAAATAAATTTGGACCCTCTGATTCTGGCTTCTTACTGATACTGACCTATAACACTCAAAAATGCGCTGCATTCATCAGACCCAGCTACATTAGTAGCTGTGCACAAGTAAGTTCCCATATCAGACTCCTGAAGTCCATTCACTTTCAGAGAACAGGTATTGTCTGTAAGAGTAGCCTGATACTTCTCTCCACCGGTAATCTCTTGTCCATCATGAAACCAGGAAACCAGAATGGGTGGTGACCCATAAACTTTGCACTCCAGTACAGCAGAAGAACCCAGCTGACCATATGTTTCTTTCAGTTTTCTTGTGAAAGAAGGAGGTATAATACGATCTGCATTTGTTTCAAAATGAAAAAAAAAATATAGAAATTACCACACAGGGTTCTTAAAATGCAGTAAGTTCTCTGTGCATAATAAAATTAGTGACCTTTTGTTGTATCTGCTTTGGCAATATACTCTGAAACATCTAAGTATATAAAAAATAGCCAGTGGTTAAGGATTTGCTGGAACTTGCATTCACAATCTTTGAGGAACACCTTTTGTTTTTTCCATTCTTTTTCATATGCAGCAGCTGTCCAAGACAACATGTAGATTAAAGCTGAAGAAATCAAGTCCTTTCAATAATTCCTGTCCCTCAGATTTTAGGTAGGCATCTGTTCTTGATAGATGTCAATGTCAAACTTTGCATGTCAAAGCGGCATGCAAAGTACTCCTAAGATTATTCAACTCTCTTAGGTTGCCAATCACAACAACCACTTTGCTATCTGAAGGCTTTGTAAAGGAACTAAAGGATCAGAGGTGACTCAGAAAGAGTAGTCAACTAACCTGAAACGTGCACTGAAGCTGTGCAGCTGCTTTTACCAACACTGTTTTTCACCTCAAAAGTATATTCTCCACTGTCTTCTAGTGTTGTATTGAGGATCTTAAGCCCAGACACTTTGTTGAAGAAACTGATCTTATATTTATGGTCAGTGGACAGTTCGTTACCATCCTTAAACCACCTAGCAGTAAGCTCTGGTGTGCCATCTACTGTGCATTCCAGAGTACAAGAGTCTCCAGCTGTAACTTTGACTGGGCCTGGCTTCTCTACAATGACTGCAGGCTCTGCAATGAAATGCAAGTCAGAAAAATTTTTAGAACAACGAAATAAATATTATTATGATTAAAATTTAAATTTCAAAACATCTTAAAACATGTTGTGTTTTTTCTCATGCTACCAACCTAGCACTTTCAGCATGGCAAAGCATTCCTGAACTCCAGCATCATTTTTTATCTGACAAATGTATTTCCCAGCATTGGTTGGTTCTGCATTTCCAATCTGCAGAGTTGCAATATTTTCTGAGTAGGAGATCCAAAGATTATCACTTTCTCTGATGATTTCCCCTTTGTCTTTTAACCACAGAACAGAAATTGGCTGTGATCCTTGTACTGCAGCCTGCAGTTCAATCGACTCCCCAACTACAACAGTGAGATCATTCAGCTTCTTCACAAAGGTTGGTGGTGCTATTTAAGAGAAGATATTTAACAGTAAAGAACTCTGCCAGGAGCGGAAAGGTAGGAGAAGAATTTCAGGAACAAAGAAATGCCAAGAAGATGCCAATCTTTGTACAAACCTCTTAGTGTTACAGAGCCAATACAGGAATCACTTCCCACATCATTTACAGCCTTACAGTGATATTCACCAACATCTGCAGTATCCACACTGAGAATGTGAAGACTAGCTATGTAGTTCTCAGACATGACCTTATACTTCTTGCTGCTCCGAATTTCCCGTTTGTCTTTATACCATGAAATCTGGAATGGAGGAGTGCCCTGAAGCTCACACTCCAGATGAATATCAGACCCTTTCAAGGTCTCAACTGGATGGGGCTTCTTGGTAAAAATAGGGGGTGCTGGAAAAAAGAAAAAAGAGTTATCGTTTGTGTTATTTAAGCAAAAGAGATTAAAGAAGATAGAAGATTGAAGTAACTCTTCTGACGATAAATATAAAAGACAAACAACAGATAAGAAAGATCAGCCACAGAGATCAAAAACAGACAAGAGATTTGCTATCTACTCAGGCAGGTTTTGGCCTCTCTGACAAAAGAAAGTGGGATTTAAGAGCTTTTCCTAAAGGAGGACCCTTAATGTTAGAAAGGGAACGAAAGAGCTGAGATTCTGACCTTTTACTCTCAGTGTAGTGCTGGTGCTTGCACTACCCGCTGGATTCTGAGCTTCACAAGTGTAGTCACCACTGTCTTCAACACTGAGGTTGTGCATTTCAATGACCGCCACTGAATCCACAAAGGACATTCTGTATTTTTCACTGGGATGGATTTCAGTTTCACCTTTGTACCAGGTGACTTTGATTTCTGGAGATCCACCTATCTTGCATTCATACGTTGTGGAATCGTGCTGTTTCACAAGTTTTGAGGAGTCTAGTTTCTTAATAAATCTTGGTGGTTCTGGAAAGCCAAAAAGGGGAGATGATGCTTTAAGCTGCTCTAATGGTTTGAATAAGCAGGGAGATATGTAACTGAAACTGTAAAGTTTAGGGACTTAAGCAAAAATTCTGATTTTGCAACTGCTATGACATTTTTTTAGATGATTTCAAGTTGCTCCAAAATCCAGATTAAGAAGCAAACAAGTTTTCTATATGCATTTGAGTGAGTTTCTCCTTAGTTTACTGACGCACTGTACCTCTCCTTGTATATATTCAGTAAAGATTAGCTGATATGTGTGGTTTTCTTTACAAAATATGCTCTTGTTATACATGAGTAATCAAAATGCCTGATGCAAATGCAAGAATCCAACTGTTCAGCCAAAAAATGTTATTAAAAGCATTTATGTTGAGTATTAGCAATTGCTTTATATCCTGTGCTTAATAATTAATATAGTCAACGAATGTATCTGCATTATAAACCCTCACACATTTAATGCAAAACCAAACATAGAGTTGCACATAAGGAAGAAAAGTTAAGAAGCTTAGGTAGCAAACAGAAGAGCTTAAAAATAAAAATGCTGAGGAGAATTATGAGATGGCTGGTATTAGAGACATTGGTGTTAAATGTCCTGTGATTGAAAAGTAAAACAGATGGTTACATTTTGTTCCATAAGGAGGGGAAAGGAGTGGAAGTTTGATACTTTTCATCAAAAGTACCATCTAGATGATTAGAATCACAAGACTGAATGCTCATAGCATTGCCAAGCTATATACTCAAAGCTACAACTAATAGAACCAAGAGGGGGTAATGTGGGCACAACAAACAAATCTCTCTGCAAACAGGATGAAGTGCCTCTTTGTGTGACTGTAAAGTGTAGGAAGAATATCTAATTAATTGCAGATTATTTCAACCTGTGGGACAGTTGCAGAACATCCTGTGTTGCTAGAAACAAAACTTCCTGAGTTTCTAAAAATAGAAATGATGATTTGGTAATATCAGAACTCTTGGAACCTTATCATATTTCACTTTGAGAAAGAGTTGATTATCTATCTGCATAGTAACAGTTGCTGAGTATTCACACTCTGATTCCACTCCTTTCAAAAAATGAGGGTATACACATTAGTAAGGTATATATTTAGAATGTAAAGCAGTTTTAGAACATAAAGCAATTATTAAAACTACAGATTGGAAACATTAGATGCTAGAGTGAGAAAGTTAATAAAAAGCTGTGAGGTTTTCAAGGTCAATTAAAAGAAAGATCTTAATTCTACAAACAAAAGGCTGCATGTCCTAGAAGTGAGATGAGACAGCATATGCTCAAATTAAACGCATGCAAATCAATGTGCCCAAGAAGACTGCCCTTTCAAGTTCCATAGAAATTGGTTGAAAACAATCAACAGCACTAATTTTACAGCCCTGGGGAAACTATACAAATTCTAAAAAATATTGACACTAAAATGCGTCAGTAAATTCAGGATCAAAAAATAAAATAATAATGCTGAAAAAACTCCTCAGGACTTCACAAATGAAAATTTCAAGAGTAAAAAGAATAAATAAGGTCAGCTGGGATAATTTTATGAATGGTAACTGTGTTCAGATAAAGCTATTAGCAATGATAGAATTAATAATAAACAATTATTGTGGTGGAAAGAAGCTTCAGATCTTTTAAAGAGGTTTGATTTCTTGCTACAATTTTTCAATGCATTTTGGAAGTCAAACTACATAATACTGCAGGCCTACTTATTACTGAATCCATGTAATTCAGTCTTACACACTCTTTCCACCCCAACCAAGAAAAATGCTTATGGCTGGAAAAAACTTTATATATATAAAACATTTGACAAATAATACAAAATCTTGCTACTACTAGCTCAGTTTCCTGTGTTGTCTTAGAGAGTAAAAGGATTTGCTCTTGAAATATTTCCCTCCCTCTTTGCACTCCAAATTCATGCAGAGGAAAGAGGGAAAAAATAAAAAAAAAAAAGAAAAAAGAGGAAAGAAAGCACTAAAGCAACAGGGACCGTTTAACTCAGGCATAATCTAAGCAGTGTATGCTTACATATCTTCTTTTATAAAATTGGTAAAACTGAAATATCTGGAACAGCTATAAATATGCTTCCACCTACATTGAGGAAATTGCACTAATATACAGGTGTAACTTGCACCAAGACAGTCTGAGCCATTCATAAATTTAGATTTTACTTTTAGATCCACACACTATAAAGGGAAGTGAAGTGTTGGGTGGGATGGATATTTGTCACCAAATCTGCTCTCAGATCCCCAAGTTTTTCTGTTTAGAAGAGCAATTTTCAATGTTTTGAATCTGTGAAACAGCAAAGCTATTTGCAGGAGCTGCACATGCAGTAAAAATACTTTTAAGCCTCATAAGTGAACTGAATTTCTCTCAGTTTCCTTTCACTCCCCTGGGCAACCTAGTGACTGTCACTGCTGGAGAAGGACTTTAGAAAGACAGATTTGGCTGTCCAACAGAACCATTCATAAAGGTGCAACAAAGTAATAAGGGAGAGTTGATGCTTCAATGGAAGAATCCCTTTGATAAGAAAAATCAGGTACTATACCAAAGCAGAAGAAATATGAGTAAAACATAAACACTACAGCCCGCAGCAATACCTTGTACAGCCAGCTGAGCTGCACATGCATCCTTTCCAACACTGTTGCTGGCAGTACAAGTGTAGAGTCCAGCATCCCCTTTACCAACTTTTAGGACTTTCAAGCTGGCCGTGTTTTCCACCAGTGTCATTTTGTAGTTGCCACCTGGACGAATCTCTCTGTTGTCTCTGGTCCAAGTAATCCTCATGGGAGCAGAACCAGTCATGTGGCACTTAAAGGTTGCACTTTCCCCTAGTGCCACATCGATAGATACCGGCTTGACATCAAAGAAGGGAGGTTTAAGGTGTTCTGCAAAGAGGAAAGCATGGCAGAGCTCATCACCAAGCCTGCTTCACCATGCCATGCCCATTGTCCCAGCATACAACGGGTAGAGTGGGAAAAAGGGCGGCGAAGAAAAAGAGCAAAGACATACAAAAGATTTTCATTAAAGTGTGATCTACAAACCTGTAAGGAGAAGTTTGGCACTGGAAGAGGCAGTCCCCAGAGCATTTTGGGCTGAGCAAGTATATTGGCCACAGTAATCCATACTAGTTTCTAAGATCTGTAAAGTCGCAACATTATTTAAGAAGGCCGATTGCACGTTATCAGTGTCGCTTAAGAGAGCCCCATCCTTGTACCAGGACACCTGGATAGGCTCTGAGCCAGTTATGCGGCAGTCAAATGTCACTGGGGCACCAACCACCTCCTGAATATCTTTAAGTTTTCTGGTGAATGTAGGGGGAAGTTGACGTTCTGCAAAACAATAATAATCACTACTGTCAGTAGGAAGCCAACCTAGAACTAATTATCTTTGAAATTAGTAAAACCCCCTTTCTGTAGACCATAATGAGTTCCTAAAAACTACCCCACAAAAGAGTGGCTCTTGGCCCATCACCTTTAACAACAAGCAAAGCTGTGGAGGTGGCAAAGCCGATGCTATTTTCTGCTTTGCAGATATATTCTCCGATGTTGCTATCCTCTACAGCAGAGAATGCCAGTGTTGCCACATTGTTCTTGAAGTGCATTTTGTAAGCCTGTGTTGATCTGAGCTTGGTGTCATCTTTGTACCAGGACACCTTGATTTCTGGTGAACCGCCAATCTGGCATTTTAAGGTCAAGGGCTCGCCAACCTTCACCTCCACACGGTCCAGGTGCGTGACAAAATAAGGTGGTTCTAGGGAAGGAGAGAATGTGGTGAGCAGAAGCGGAGCATCACTGAGGTGCATTAGGGGTATCAGGGGTGATGAATACCTAAGATGGATACAAGGCTGTGGCAAACATCCCCACCCGCCTCATTTGCCACCTCACAGGTATATTCGCCTTCATCGTTCTTGGTGCTGTTGAAGATTTCAAGAATGCCAGATTTTTCAGTAGTTGTAACAGTGCAGCGTTGAGACTGAGCAATGGGCATGCCATTTCTTTTCCAGGTGACAGAGATGGGAGGGGTGCCAGAGTAGCTGCTTTCTAGCACAATGGACTTCCCCTGCTCCACACTGAAATCACTTAATTTCTTCACAAAGACTGCAGGCTCTGTGGGGAGGTATAAATTGATAATAAGAGGGACAGATGTGGAAGAGCTGCAGGCAGGGGGCGAATGAAGGTAACTGTGCATTCATGCACACACCCAAACACACCTTTCACAAAGAGCTGTGTTGTACATGAGGCACTGCCAGCATCATTTGTGACCACACAGGCATAGTCCCCGCTGTGGCCTGGCTCCACGTTGTACAGCTGCAGCTGTGCCACAGACTCACTGAGAGAGATGGAACAGCTCCTGTCTGGCACCAGCTCCCTGATGCCTCGGAACCAGGTCACTTTGAAGGGAGTACTGCCCTTGATGTAGCTGGTGAATGTTACATTTGATCCAGGCAAAACTTCCTGGGGATCAGGTGTCTTCACAAAAGAAGGTGGTTCTAGGGATCATGCAAAGAAGTGAAAGAGGGAGAAAGATGTTAGTAGGAGGGTCTCTGTGGGTAGGAAAATGAGCAGGTTGGAATCAAAAAGAAAAAATAAAAGAAACCCCAAACCCAAACAAACCATGAAAAAGAAACCATGGGAAACCAGAGAAAAGAAAGAGAAGAGGGAAGAAGAATTTTGTTGAAGGCGTGGCAGTATCCTTCCACTGACCTTGTACAGTCAAGAAGGCACTGCATTCATCAGATCCAGCCACGTTGGCTGCCACACATGTATATGACCCTGTATCTGTGACATCCAGGGCATTCAACTTCAAAGCACAAACATTATCCAAGAACGAGATTTCATGTTTTTCTCCACTAACAATCTCATTCCCATCTTGAAACCAAGAGACAGATATGGGAGCTGTGCCAGACACTTTGCACTCCAGCAACACAGAGGATCCCAGCACCCCATTTGTCTCCTTTAGTTTTCTTGAGAATGAAGGAGGAACAAGGCGATCTAAGTAGGACAGGGCAGAAGAACAGGAAGACAAGTGTTGAGGTTTCTTTCAAGGGAAAGAAAAGGGGAAAAAAATAAAAGCTTTCTTTAAAGGCAAGAGTGAACAATAAAGACATAGAGCTGACCTGAAACATCAACTGAGGAAGTGCAGCTGCTGTCCCCCACTTCATTGTGCACCTCAAAAGTATACAAGCCTCTGTCTCCCCTGTCTGCAGAAAATACTTTCAAAGTGGATATATTGTTGAAAAAGGTAATTTGGTATTTGCGGTCACTCTTTAGTTCTCTGCCGTCTTTGTACCACTTGGTGATAAGCTCAGGTGTTCCTCCTACTTTGCACTCCAAGGTAAAAGGATTGCCAGCCATCACTGTGATCGGCTCGGTCTTCTCTAAGATGACCGCTGGTTCTGAAATAGGAAGGGAGGGGTCTGTGTGTCACAGGGAAATCTACCCACAAACCTGTGAGCACGGGATGTAAGCAGAAGGCAAAGGCTGGAGAGCCAGCTGTGCAAGCTGTAAGACACAGTACCTATAGTGGAACAGGCTATACCCACCTAGGACCTGTAAAAAGGCAGAGCACTCCCGCATGCCAGCATCATTTTTGATCTGACAGATGTACTTTCCAACATCAGTTCCCTCTGCACTGGCAATCTCAAGAGTTGCAATGTTGTCCATAAACCACATTTGAACATTTTCACTCTCCCTAATAACTTCACCCTTATCCTTGAGCCAGACAACAGAAATTGGTGGGGATCCTTCCACTACTGCCTGCAGGGCTGTTGGCTCCCCGATGAAGATTGCAATGTCACTCAGCTTCTTGGCAAACCGTGGAGGTTCTGATAGCAAAAACAAGGAGGCAGAGGACAGTTAATCATAAATGCTTGCTTGGAAGCGCGACAGCCAGGAGATCAAGAAAAAAGGGCAGTGGTGTTGATCCTCTAGCATACAAACCTTTGAATTTCACTGGGCAGGTGCAAGTGTCGCTTCCCACCTCATTCATAGCTTTGCATTGGTATTCTCCAGTATCTTGAGATTCCAAATTGAGAATATGAAGACTGGCAACGGAGTGCTTTGCTGTCACCTTGAACTTCTTGCTGCTCCTGACCTGCCTCCGGTCCTTGAACCAAGCCACCTCAAAGGGTGGGGTCCCTGCTATCTCGCACTGAAGGATAACATCTGAGCCTTTAAGAGTGTCCACAGGGCTTGGCACCTTGCTAAAAACAGGTGGTTCTATAAAAAAAGAATCATATCATTATGTGTGAGCTTCCTTTTCTGGGTGGGTTTCTGGATAGTAGCAGGAAGCAACATATTCAGGAAGGGAGCCTACGCTTACATTGTAAACACATATTTAGCTTTTAAATATGTGGCCTCACCTCTAAAAAATCCCAGCACTCAGAGTCCAAAGGGCAGAAAATGTGATACTTCTGCACCTGTTTGGAATCAGTGCTCAGTGTCCTTCCCCAAAAACCATTCTCCTTGTACTCTAGGGTCACATTCAATCTTATATTCCTTCTTACATTCCATCTTTCCACCCTGCTCTTGCTAGTCATGAAAGCTACAGTCAGTGAAGTTCAGCTACACAGCCTCCTCTTCTGTCTTAAATTTCATTCCTGTCAGTATCACTGTGTATAAAAAGGAGGCAGAGGGATGGCTGAAAAGTATTCCCAGCTTCCTCACCATGGCTGGTGTTCCATCTAGTCCATGCTTCCGTTGTGATCTGAAAAGCTTGCCTTGTGCATCCTGCAACTGACTTAAATGGGCAGACAAAGGAATGACTGCACAGTGCTGAACACCCACCACTATTTCCTGCCTGATCTCTACTGCCTAAACACACCAGCATTTAAATGAAAGAGCAGCTGGAGAGACACCGGCCCAGCAGGCACCAGCTGCTGCAGAGCAGTGCAGCTGGAAGCAGGCCTGGCAGCCAGGGATTCTGGCGGAGTGCGGAGCCGTGTGCTGACCTTTCACTGTGACTGAAGTGCTGCAGCTGGCTGTGCCTGCAGAGTTGTGGGCTTCACAGATGTAATCCCCAGCATCTTCAGCGGTGGCACCCAAGATGGTCAGCGTTGCCACGGAGTCTACAAAGGACATGTGCAGCCTGTCGCTTGCCTGGAGCGCCTGATCATTTTTGTACCACACGATTCTGATCTCTGGTGTGCCACTGATTTTACATTCCAGCTGAACTGTGTCCCCCTGCTTCACGAACCGCAAAGCTTCAGGCTTCTTGATGAACTTGGGAGGTTCTGCAGAACAGAATAAGTATGTAGAGAATGACAACATACCTGTCTGCCACATGAAATCTACAGTGCTGAGGAAGAGTTCTGGGAGGCACAAGAGTTCTATAGCACAAAAATAAAATCATTACAGAAGTTGGCTGCATCCCCAAACAGAGATTTCTCTCGAGGGAATACAGAAGATGAAGAAAAGAAGGCAAAGACAACAACTAAAACTGTGTTCTGCCAGCTTTGGACCCTGCTGCATTAGACAGTTGAAGCTGTAAAAGATACACAAAGAATGGTTGCTCCACCCAATTGAAATTTTGCTGTTACCTTTAAGTGGTAACAAGTAACAGGATTCCCAGACCAACATAGAAGATTTGACAAGCCCTTCATCCCAGGGAGCAACAGAAACACGGTAGGGATCGTTTCCCTTGCTTATGCATATTTAAAGTATATTTCTGCATATATAGAAGAAATTAAGTGATTCATAGTCTAGATTAAATCGACAATTCAGAACTCTGACTGAAATATTTAGCAAATTCAAAAGAGTCACCTATGCAGGCCAACAAATGCAAGGTAGAGCTGTATTTACTAATCATTTTCCATATAGCAATTGCTATGAGTGACTACCACAGTGACTATAGTTTAACTATTAAAGTAAAAAGCAGTGTGAGTGCAACTCTCCATACAAACAGGTTCACACAGGTAGCTTTCTCCTTGGAGATTTTGAGGCACACAAGACTTCTGCAGTTACACAGTATGATGGGAGAAGGTCATTACATAATTTATGTCTACAGTCTGGAAAGCTACTTTCTATATATTTCTAAACTAGAAATGGTAGAAGATCAAAGACAAAGAGATCTATTTACCCAAGAAAAAGAAAATGCACAAACAAAGGTGACTTAATCTTAATACCTTTGACACTGAGTTGGGCTGAGCAGAAGTCTTTCCCAGCTTCATTACTAGCTTGGCAAGTATATTGGCCAGAGTCTCCTTTACCCACTCTGAGCACTCGAAGGTGAGCTGTATTGGCTGTGAATGTAATATTGAAATTTCCTCCGGTTCGGATCTCCCGGCCATCCTTGGACCACGCTATGTGTATGGGCTGGGCTCCCGTTACATGGCATTCAAAATCAGCACTTTCTCCAAAAGGCACATCAATAGATTCTGGTTTGATGTCGAAGACAGGTGCTTGCTTGGGTTCTAGAAACACAAGAAAGCCATGTAATACTCATACCTCAGAAAAAAGCTAATCCAACAGACAGATACCTTTGCATGCATGAAATAAGAGGGAGGAGCCTGTGATCCAAGTAAAAGTTTTATAAGCCAACACACCTGCCACTGTGAGCCTAGCACTTGAGGTGGCAGTGCCCACAGAATTGGTGGCTGTGCAGGAGTATTGCCCGGTGTGATTCATCTCGGTTCGCACCAGTTGCAGCACTGCAACATTATCCACAAAGGATGTGTGCACATTGTGGTCATCCTTTAGCAGCACCCCATCTTTGTGCCAAGTGACAGTAATGGGCTCTGAGCCATTGAGCCGACACATAAGCTTAAGGGGTAAACCAGCAGGGTGCTCAAGGTCCTTTAATTTTCTTGCAAAGGAAGGTGGTTGTTTGCGTTCTGGAAGAAAGCAAGTAAAAGATAAATACACTCCAGGAAGCAGCTTTTTTTATAGCTTTGCAAGAGAAAAAGAGTTTTAGCAAGCTAATATAAAATCATCACCTTGAACTGTTAAGACTGCCTTTGTAGATGCAGTTCCTACACTGTTTTCTGCCTTGCAGATATATTCTCCGCTGTCATTGGTAGCCACTTTGTTGAAAATCAGTGTAGCAACATTGTCTTTAAAGAACACTTTATACTCAGGAGTAGACCTGAGTTTTGTATCACCTTTGTACCAAGACACAGTAATTTCTGGTGTTCCAGCAACGTGGCATTGCAATGTTGTGTAAGACCCAACTGTCACCTCAAGAGGTTCCAGGTGTGTAACAAAGTAGGGAGGTTCTAAAAAAAGAGAAGCAATTAGACAGGCTTATTGTGTGCCAGGTTTTGGAAAGCAAACACTTGAAAAAAAGGCAGGGAAAAGAAGCAAAGGGAGCACACACCTAGGGTAGAGACTACAGCCTCACAAACATCTCCTCCTGCCTCATTTTCAACATGGCAAGTGTATTCTCCTGCATCTTCTTTGGTGCTGTCAAGTATTTCCAGGATGCAGGATTTCTCAGTGGTGGTGATGCTACACTTCTGAGATTGTGAGATGGTGTGGCCATTCTTCTTCCATGTCACGGAGATGGGCAGGCTGCCTGTGTAAGTGCCCTCTAGGATGATGGGCTTGCCAGGCTCCACATACTGATCACTCAGTTTCTTTACAAAGACAGCTGGCTCTAATGAAAGTAAGTCACAAATGTTGAGCACAACATGCCAAATGGAGAGAAGGAAACAATAACTTAAGGTAAATGGAGAGACATCATCGTTACAAACCTTTTACTGTAAGGTGTGTTGTACAATTCACCCTGCCAGCATCATTAGTCACAAGACAAGTGTACTCTCCGCTTTGGGGAGGAGTTACATCAAATAACTCAAGCTCCACAACGGACTCCTCCAAGTAGATATTGCATTTGTCCCCTGGCACAAGTTCACTGGCCCCTCTAAACCAGTTAACCTTAAAAGGAGGGGTTCCTCTGACAACACATGTGAAAGTGACGCTTGTGCCTGGCAATACATCCAGAGGCTCGGGGGTCCTCTCAAAAGAAGGTGGCTCTAAATACACAAAAGAAAAAGATAGATAAGACAAATTGCTGCAGCACAGCTCTGGTATTTCCACACATTTAGTGAAGATAAAGAGCAAACTCTTTATTTTTGCTGTCAGTAATTTTCCTCAAGAATATTTACAAAAGACTGCAGATAATTTCAAGAGAGAAAGAGAAAAGAATAGCTCAGAGAGCTTCCTGACTATCATATACCCACCTTGTACAGTCAATACAGCGCTGCATTCATCTGAGCCAGCTGTGTTGGTAGCTTTGCAGGTGTAAGTGCCAGTATCTGAATGGCTCAGTGAATTAACTTCTAAAATACACAGATTATCTGAAAAGGACATTTGATGTTTTTCTCCACTGACTAGCTTAAGTCCATTTTGGAACCAGGTAACAGAAATAGGAGGTGAACCTGACACTTTACATTCCAGCAGTGCTGAGGAACCCAGAACACCAGGGATTTCCTTTAGTTTTCTTGTGAAAGAAGGAGGAATGATTCGGTCTGCATAAGAAAACATAATAAATCCATGGTTAGAGAGAAAATGAGTGAAGGAATGGAAAAAAGGAAAGAGAATGGCCAAACAAAAGATTTTGTAAAAGATAGAAGACAAGATACCCAACCAACCTAAAACATCAACTGATGCTGTACAACTGCTTTTCCCCACGTCATTTTGCACAGCAAAAGTGTACAATCCACCATCTTCCTTTTCTGCATCCATAATTTTAAGTGTAGATACATTATTGAGGAAAGTGATTCTGTATTTTTGGCTGCTGGTCAGTTCTTTGCCATCTTTGAACCACCCACTGGACAGCTGTGGTGTGCCTGCTACTTTGCATTCCAAAGTACAGGCATCTCCTATAGTAACTTTCATTGGCTCTGCTTTCTCTACAATGACTGCAGGCTCTGAAAGAAGAGATGGGTAACATATATGGTTAAAACAGGGTTTGATTAGTATTAGCTGTAAGTATTATAGCACTATGAGATGGGGTTTACACATTTGATACTAAGGAAATTTTGATTTGTTGGGGTGTGGAGTTTTTTTTCCAACTTTTTTTTCCATCCTTTCTGTTACGCTAAACTGCAAATTTCAGATGCTTTCCAATATTAAGTAAGAATATTTTAAAGTATATAGAATTTAAAGTAGAAAATATTTTAATCTCCCTCTCTGAGCAGGCATGAGCAGAAGACATGAGAGAAATACAGAGTGGTTTCTTTCAACCCTATTGCTGGACTACTGGAAATATGGAACCCGACTTCTGCTTGTTGGGGAGAGAAGGATTCTCTGTTTTGTTTGTTTTGAACTCAGAGGCATAAGCAAAGTATACAGATGATACTAAATAGCCAAGTTTCTAACTTTAAAAAGAAACTTCCATGAATCTGTGCTTTTTACCCACCTAGAATAGTTAAGGTAGCCATACACTCGCGACTTCCAGCATCATTTCTGATCTGACAGGTGTATTTTCCAGCACTGCTTATCTCTGTGCGCACAAATTGCAAAGTTGCAATGTTTTCCACAAATGTGATCTTTGTGTTCTCACTTTCTCTGATAACTTCCTCTTTGTCTTTAAGCCACTGCACAGAAATTGGCTGGGAGCCTTCCACTCTTGCTTGTAACTCTACTGGTTCACCAACCACAACAGTCATGCTGTTTATTTTAGTCAAGAATTTTGGTGGTTCTGAAGAAGAAATACGCAGGTACAGTAAATACATTGTTTCTGCAAAGAAGAGCAAGGCAGCACCCTTGGGAGCGCTGCAGAAGACACATGTACCAGTACTTTACCTTTCAGCTTCACAGTGCAAATGCAAGTGTCGCTTCCTACATCGTTCTGTGCTTTGCACTGATATTCACCAACATCTGCAGCTTCGACATTAAGAATGCGAACACTCGTGTGGTAGTTTTTGGCTGTAACCTTGTACTTCTTACTACTGCGGATTTGTCTCCTGTCTTTGTACCAGGCAACGTCAAATGGAGGTGTTCCTGAAATCTCACATTCGAGGCTAACCTCAGATCCTTTGACAATGTCTACTGGAGAAGGCTTCCTGCTAAAGACGGGAGGTTCTAACGAGGGAAGAAAGGAACATTTAGAAAGTAGTCTGAAGCTCTTTGATTGACAAAGAGTCTACAGATACCAGCTTCTGGAAAATGGGACTGCTGAGAATATCTACAGAATGGGCAAGACTTCCCTCTTTTTCTGGGCACAAAATGAAATGAGCTTGCATAAAGGTGAGCACTAAGAGCCCTTAGCTCCCCTTTAGAAAAGGCAAACAGAGGGCTGACCTTTGGCAGAGAGGGTACAGGTCTCATTTAGCTCGTAGTAAGCTCCCATACAGGGTGTAAAACTGACACTAGTCAGTTTGTGTCTGTTCTTTCTCTTTGTATTCCAGCTCCCTGATATAGCAATTCTCACTATGAACTGTCTTGGATATTAAAAAATGTAGAACTGGGGGAAAACTAGCTTAGGACTCATCTGCATTAAGAACATCATCTCTCTTGTTTAGACACTGGCAGAGAAGATGAGGGGGCATCAAGAAACAAACATGACATGAAGAACAGGGCAGTCCTGAAAGAAATTAATCTCATGCTCCTGTGTATTTCTAAGGGATACAGCCACCAAGGGGAAAATAGGATGCAGTTGGAGGACAAGAGGACAGCTAACCTTTCACTGTGACTTTGGTGCTACAGCTGGCCTTGCCGGCAGGGTTGTGAGCTTCACAGATGTAGTCCCCACTCTCATCGGTACTGAGATGATTCATTTCAAGCACGGCCACAGAGTCGATGAATGATGTCCGGAATTTTTCACTGGCAACAATTTCATGGTCATTTCTGAACCACACTACTTTCATCTCTGGAGATCCACTGACTTTGCACTCAAGCCGGGCTGAGTCACCCTGCTTGACTACTTTTGCTGCCTCTAGCTTCTTAGCAAACTTGGGAGGTTCTAAAAAACCAAAAAAAAGTGGGGTCAGGAAGGTCTGAATTAATACTGGAGGGAAAATGGTGGGAAAAGAGCCAAACAACGGTGGGTTGCAAACACAAGGTAGGGAATTCACTTGGCAGTGTATCAAAGATCACCAAGGTGGGCTTGGCAAAAAGAAAGAGAAGGAGACAAAAAGATAACAACACAACAAGAAAGAGTGCACACCTGTTACCATCAGTGTTGTAGTGCAAGAGTCACTGCCAACATCATTTGAAACATGGCAAGTGTAGTGCCCACTCCTGGAAGAATCCACTGAATAGAGGGTTAAGAACCCGGTTGAACCTTCAATCCCAATGAAACAAGTTGGGCCAGATACAAGTTCTAAGTCTTCTTTGAACCACTTTACTGTAAAGGGTGGTGTTCCTTTCAGTGTGGCCTTAAACTCCACTGTGGAATCTGGTATGGCTTGCTGGCTTTCAGGTTTTACTAAGAAGCTTGGTGGCTCTGCAGTTTTTAAGAAAAAGATACAGTTATATCAGAAATGTCTAAGAATGAAGAAAATTAGTGAGGCAAGCACGGAGACCAAGTTTTTAGTGTTATCATTAAGATGTATAAGAGTGTTATGTTAGCATAAGATTTAAGGTATTTTCCCAGCATTTATCATAGATAAGAAGTAGTAAAAGAGTTTCAAACCTTTCACAGTCAGGACAGCACTACAAGAATCGTTTCCAGCAACATTAGAGACACTGCATGTGTAATTTGCACTGTCTGTCAGCTCTAGGTTAGCAATCTCGAGTGACATAGTGTTCTCATGGCACAGGCTTCTATATTTTGCACTGTCAGTTATCTCTTTTCCATCCTTAAACCATTTTGCAACAATTGGGAGTGACCCAGAGACTTTGCACTCCATTTGGATAGAAGATCCCAGAATGGTATCCTTTTTGGTTAGCTTTTTGATAAATACAGGAGGAATTGATTGATCTGTCCAACACAAAAAAATAGCAAAAACACACCGGTTAACTTCTTGCTTATCTTTCACGGAGATTGTTTTCATTCCCTCCCTGATGGATTGGCAATACAAACCTAGCACAGTCAGAACAGCTTCACAGGTGCTACTTCCGAAGTCATTTTCAACCTTAAAGCTGTAGGTACCACTATCCTCCTTTGATACAGGTTCAATCCTGAAACTGGCCACATTGTTTTCAAAGCTCATTGTGTGGTATCTACTGGGCAGGAGTTGCTTGCCATCTTTGTACCATCTTATTCGGAGCTCTGGTGTGCCAGCCACAGTACACTCCAAAGTCACAGGGTCTTTTTCAGTGACTTTAAGTGATTTAGCCTTTTCTATGATCTGTGCAGGCTCTGAGGTATAAAGAGTATAAAAATTACAGTGGTTAGCTACATAGATAGGGAACTGACTTTCCAAGTACTCATCAAGGTCACACCTTGTACACACCTTGTACAAAGAGCAAAGCAAAACACTTCTCCATGCCAGATTCATTCTTTGCCTGACAGGTATATCTCCCTCTGTGGCTGAGGTCAACATTAGTAAGCTTCAGTGTGGCCACCCGGTTCTCGAAGGTAATGTGGTGGTGCTCATCATTTTCTAGTATTTTCTCATCTTTTATCCATGACACAGATAGGGGTTGAGCACCTGCTACGACACACTGAAAGAATGCATCGCCTTTCAAAATGCTAGTGACGTTCTCCAGCTTCTTGACGAAGGATGGTGGTTCTGTGGTGTGAGTTTTGTTTGTTGTTCGGAAGAGAAGTCGTGGAAAGGGAAGAGGAGAAAGAAAGATCATATAAAGTAATCCCAGTTGCTACACTTCAGCTGGGGCATATAATGTTTGAGGTGGGCTTCCTAGAGGACTGACCTTTTAAGCTGAGTCTTGTGCTGCAAGAACAGCTCCCACCTTCGTTTGATATAATACACTGATATTCACCAACATCCGAGATGTCACAGTTAGTCACATTAAGAGTAAATATAGATTCTTTGGTGGAGATGGTGTATTTCTTGCTGCTGAACATCTCCTTATTGTTCTTCAGCCACTTCACCTCAAATGGAGGGGTACCAGTCACCTCACACTCTAGTGTGGCTTCTGAACCCTTCACTACCTCAGTGGGACGCAACTCCCGAACAAAGGTTGGAGGCTCTATAAAGAAGAATGAGGGGAAAGTAGATAGTAACCTTAAATAGTTTTGAGGGGAGAAGAAGTATCTCCTACTTCCTCACCCCAGATATGTGACAGAGATGACAAGATGTTCAAAACCAACCTTTTACTTTCAGCTCGATGCTGCAGCTCTCACTACCCGCATCATTGTGGGCTTCACAAACATAAATCCCACTATCTGCCACTCTGGCTTGAGTGACTCTCAAAGTGGCTAAGCCATCTATGAAGGAGATGCCGTACTTAGCTTGGTCAGTCACTTCATTCCCATCCAGGTACCATGTAATGTGGATCTCTGGTGTGCCTACTACCTGGCACTCAAAAGTGGTGGACTGTCCTTCACGTAAAGCTACTACAGAAGTTGGCATCTGAATAAATCTGGGGGGCTCTAGAAGATGGACAGAGAAGTTGAGTCTTTATAATATTCAAGGTAGGAATAAAAAACCCCAGAATTCAAAGGAAAAAAAAAAGGCTAAAAGGCTTTCTCCCCCTCCCATCAAAACTGCACAGAAAAGATCAGAACCAAAAAAATTAGAAGATTGGGTTGCACACCTTTTACAAACAGAGTTGCTTTGCAGGTTGCAGTCCCCACATCATTGCTTATCTGACAAGTGTAGTTCCCAGAATCAGATGTCCTAGCTGAGAAGAGCTCCAGAACACTAGAAGTGTCATCCTTCCAGACAGATCGACTGGCTCCAGACAGGAGCTCCTGGCTGTCTTTAAACCACTTTATCTGCAGAGGAGTAGAGCCTTTCACCAGCGCTTTGAACTGAACCCTAGCATTGGGCACAACCTCTTGAGACTGGGGTTTTTCCACAAAATATGGCGGCTCTATAACAAGCAAAAAGGAAGAAAGGGGATTACTCTGAGATGGGGAAATCCAAAATTATGAATGAGAGACCTAACACAAGACAAAGAAGGAACTCAAACCTTTGACTGTTAAGAACCCACTGCATTGGTTGCTTCCTGCTTTATTTGTTGCTTCACAAGTATAAGAACCACTGTCTGTGCCTTCCAGTTTATTTATTTCCAGAAATGCAGTATTATCATGGAAAGAGTATTTGTGCTTTTCACTTGCTGTTATTTCTTGGCCATCCTTGTACCACTGGATGCTTATAGGATGCGAACCAGACACTATGCACTCCAGATGGACAAAAGACCCCTTAATGCTGTCCATTTTCTTGAGTTTTTTGGTGAATTTAGGTGGTATAATGAGATCTATCCAAGACAGAGTAAAAAGACAAAATATAAAAATTCAGCTGTGATTGTGGCAGACATCAGCTCAGGAGAAAAGATTTGGTATCTAAAAGCAATAATAAGAGAGAGCCCATACACACCTAGGACATTAATGCTGGCAGAACAGCTACTGCTCCCAACGTCATTTTGAACCTCAAAAATGTATTCTCCACTATCTTTCTTATCTGCATAAAGCACCTTTAAGACTGAGACGGTATCTGTAACACTGATCTTATATTTTGGGCCCAGTGTCAGTTCCTTGCCATCTTTGAACCATTTGGCTGTAATAGGTTTTGTTCCTGAAAATTTACACTGCAAGGTTGCTGGGTCTCCTTCAGTCACATCTATTGACACAGCCTTGTCCACAATTGTAGCAGGTTCTGTTGTAAACAAGGAGATAAAGTGTTAAGTGCATCTGTAAAAACACAAGGGAACCGTCTCAGATCATTGCAAGCCCTCAGGGTAAGACCAACCTTTGACAGTCAGCAGAGCAGAGCACCTCTGAATTCCTGCCTCGTTTTTAGCTTGACAGAAATATTTCCCATCATGTTTCAGCTCAATAGATCTCACCATAAGAGTGGCAACATTGTTCACAAAGGTCATTTTGATATTGTTGTCTTCAATCACTTCATCACTGTCTTTCAACCAGGACACAGTGATGGGCAAGGAACCTTTAATAGCAGCCTGAAACACAACTGTTCCCCCTCGAAGGGAGCTAATGTTTTCTATCTTCTTCAGAAACTGTGGAGGCTCTGGCAGGAAGAAAGTGGGTATGTAAGTACAAGTCTGGTGTGTAGCAGTGTGGCATGGAAAACCACACTGGGATAAGAGCATGCTAGCGGTGTTCTGCACCTTGCACTAACCTTTCAGCGTGACCTCTGAATGGCACAGGCAGCTCCCAACATCGTTTGTTACTCTACACTGATACTCCCCAACATCAGAAGCATCAAACCTGAAAACATGGAGGCTAATCAAAGATTTCTCAATGCTTATTCTGTGCTTCTTACTGCTCCGCACGGGTTTATCATCTTTCACCCAAAACACTTCAAAGGGAGGCGTGCCAAGCACCTCACACTCCAAAACCACATCAGAATCCTTCAAGACTTCCATGGATTGAAACTCCTTGCTAAAATAAGGTGACTCTACAGTGTGAAAAAGAAAGTGAAATTTGCATTAATCATACTTTTGAAGCCAGTACCACTGTACTGAGTCTAAAGGTACAAACTGTGTGGCTGGATGTCACACACACCTTTGACTGTAACAACACTACTGCAGATGTCTTTTCCAGCGTCATTTTTGGCTTCACAAATGTATTCCCCACTATCTTCAGTATCAACCTCTGAAACATGGAGTACTGCCAAAGATTTTGTGAAAGATATCCTGTATTTGTCACTCTCTTTTAGCTCTCTATCATCCTTGAACCACGTGATTTTAATCTCAGGAGTACCAGTGACTTCACAGGTCAGCTCAGCATATCCACCTTTCTTTACCAGATGAGTCGGCTCTAGCTTCTCCTTAAAGGCAGCAGGTTCTGTGGATTTAAGAAGAGTGTTCAGGACAAAGAACACAGGAAAGAGTGCCGCTGTGTTAATCCAGCAGCCAGAATTTTAAATAAGAGTAAGAATGCAAACCTTTGACAAATAAGTTTGCACTACATGTTACTGAACCAGCTACATTGGAGACTTTGCAGGTGTATTTTCCAGAGTCAGTTGTTTTGACTGCATAAAGTTCCAAGTAACTTGCTAATGCTTCTGTCATAATGTAGCAGGCTCCTCCTGTCACCAGCTCAGTATCACCTTTAAACCATTTCACTGTCAGTGGTGTTGTGCCTTTAAACATTACTTTGAAATGTACAGTTGATGCAGGCAATACATCTTGAGACTCTGGTTCTACAGTGAAGCTGGGTGGCTCTGGATTGCATTGAAAGGAAAAAAATGCCAAGAGTAAGAGAGAGTTTGTATTTTGGGAAAGAAAAGTATTATCACAAGATAAGCAAAATTCCAAGAAAAGTGAAACATATTGCCAAACCTTTTATAAACAAAGTGCTACTGCTCTCTTTGCTACCAGCAGAGTTTGTGGCTCTGCAAATGTAGACCCCAGCGTCATTTGCATCTAGGTGTTTTATTTCCAAAGATGCTGAGCCTTCTGCAAAGTGTACTGTGTACTTGGCACTTGAAGTGATCTCAGTATCCTGCTTAAACCATGAGACAGTCATTGGAAGAGAGCCTGAAATTTTGCAGTCTAGGCGGCATGAGGTGCTAATGACGCTGTCAATATTCTTCAGTGGTTTAGTAAAGAAGGGAGGGAGAGTGCGATCTGTTGAGAGTGAAAAAAATGACAGAAAGGAACACATGAGCAAAAGAGGAGTGCTGTTCTGCTTGTGGCTCTGTTGGGCACAGAGCAGAGCAACAGGACTCTTTGCAAAGAGGCAGTACCAACCTAGCACAGTGAAGCTGGTAGTACAAGAGCTGATGCCCACATCATTGGATATCTCAAAGGTGTATTCACCACTGTCCTGCATTTCAGTGGCATAAAACTTCAGCTGGGCAATGTTATTTTTGAAGCTGATCCTGTATTTTTTGCTGGCAGGTAGTGGCTTTCCATCTTTGAACCATTTGGTTTTCAGCTCTGGAGTGCCTGTGACAGTGTACTCCAAAATAGCTGGTTCCCCAGCTGTAACTTGGATAATTTCGGCTTTTTCAATTATTTTGGCAGGTTCTACAACAGAATTAAACAACTGGTGTTAAGGACAAAAGGAAATTTCTTCTCCTCTCAGGTGGGAGACTGCAGGGATCACAGTAGTTCTCCACTGACCTTTCACTGCTAGTTCACCAAAGCAGGACTGACTTCCTGCATCATTCTCAGCCACACAGGTGTATTTGCCACCAGAACTCAGCTGGACTCCGGTAATTTGCAGTGTTGCTAGACCGTGATCAAATGTCACTCTCACATTGTTATCATCTTTAATAATGTCTTTGCCCTTCATCCATGTCACAGAAATAGGCTCTGACCCTTTTACTACGGCCTGCAATGTAACGCTATCTCCAGCCAGAGCTGTCACATTTTCGATTTTCTTAACAAAAGATGGTGGTTCTAGTTCAAAGAAGAGAGACAAGAAAAGAAATATAAAACACAAAACATAAAATCCGCTACTTAAAGACAGTTTTGTAGGACAGTATGTGCAGTACATGTCACAATTCAGCAAAAGAGCAGAAGGCAAGTTGGAGAGCTCCTTTCTCCAGCTGGGAGCTAATGGCCCATTCATCTCAATGTTCTTCAAATTCACAGGTTTGATGACAGATAAGACTCAAGATACACACAGAATTTTAAGAGAAGAAGATATAATTTCCCCCCACCCAGTCTCCCCAGCCTCCCATAAATCCAAAGAAAAGACATTTCATGAAATAAGAGGTTTTTGCCAATCCTTTCAGTAAGTGGAGTTTTCTCTCTCTCACTGACCTTTTAAGATGTATGTGGCACTGCACATGCACTTCCCGACTTCATTAGCTATCACACACTCGTATTCACCGACATCTGCGCTATTAAATGAGGACACCTCCAAAGAAATGACAGCCTTCTGAGAGGTCAACCTGTATTTTTTACTACTGCGAATCTGCTTCTTGTCTTTGTACCAGCTAATCTCAAAGGGTCCAGTGCCAGCAACCTCACACTGAAGAATGGGGTTTGTTCCCTTCACTAGCTCTGCAGGTTCAAGTGTTCGGATGAAAGATGGAGGCTCTATAAAAGCAGTAACAAAGAATTAGTCAACCATGCCAAAAAAGAAAAAGGGAGGAAGGTTTTTCTCAAGAATGTGACTGGCAGCAACAAGGACAGACCTTTGACAACCACTTCAGTGGTGCAACTGTCACTTCCAACCTCGTTGACAGCTTCACATGAGTAGGTCCCAGTGTCATCAACTTTCATTTCCAAAATATCTAACACAGCCACAGAATTGATGAAGGACATCCTGTGAGTGTTACTTTCATGGATTTCCTTATTGTTCTTGAACCAAGTAACCTGGATTTCAGGAGATCCTTTGATTTTGCATTGAAGGCGTGCAGAGTCGCCTGGGGTCAGTAAATAAGATGGATCGACCTTCTTCACAAAGGATGGTGGTTCTGAAAATGGGAAGAAAAGGGAAGAGAGGGGAAGAGATGGTAAAAAGGGGAAGAAGGGGAAGAGGAAAGGGGAAGGAAAGGGAAAAGGGAGAAAGGAAAGAAAGCTGAAAGACAAAGCTTTGAAAGATTGCTTCCCAGAGCAAGAATAAAACACAACTTCACAAGAGATCAGCATAATCTTTGCTGAGCTGCAGCTTCTGTGGTTTTGCTTTCTCTCTTCATCCATCTCTCCCCTGCAGGCAGGAGCAATTCTTGCTTTTCTCTAGTGAAAGAAATATTGAAGTAACACACGGTGCACTGTAAGGCAGCAGGGGAAAAGACTTTTCCAGGAATAGACCAAGTGGCAGGTCTGAGAAGAATTCACAGTTTAATTTCAGCCCAAAGAAGTCTTTTGCCTGTGGAAGAAGAAATGGGGAACTCAGGAAGACGACAGGTAAAGGGGGCATAGAGTTATCTTACCTCTGACTGTGACGCTGGCAGAAGAGGAGCTGCTTCCTGCCTCATTTGAAGCAGTACACACATAGTGGCCTGAGTCCTTGAGCTTAGCCAGAGGGATCTCAAGTGAGGCTATTTTGTCTTCAAAGTAAATCTTATAATCTTTGCCTGGAGGGATTTTGTTTCCATCCTTTGTCCACCCTACAGTTACTTTCCTGTCTTCATCTACCTGACATTCAAGGTGTATCTTTTTATTAACTGCTGACTGTACTGACTGCAAATCTTTAATGAAGTGGGGCTTGTCTATAATGACCATCTCAGTCTGGCAAATATCAGCCCCAAACTTGTTGGAAGCTTTACAAGTGTAAACCCCTCTGTCACTAGTGGTAAGAAGGGAAATTTCTAAAACATGTTTATTTTCCACTTTGGAGATCTTATGGTGGTCTGAAGGTGAAATTGTTGTTCTGTCTTTCTGCCAGGTGATGTCGATGACTGGAGTGCCCGAAACAGTACACAGGAACTTGGCACTTTTGCCAACAAAAGTAGTAATAGGTTCAGGTCGGGTAAGAAACGTTGGTGGAAATGCCTCTGCAAAACAAAGGGGTTCAATGTTATCAAGAGGTGAGGAACAGAGCCACGTTTGCCAGGGACAGAGAGCGAGAGAGGCCAGCTTGTCACTGGACACTCTTAAGCAAAAGAAAGCAGCAGTGAAGGAGATAAGAGGTGTTAAAGATGATAAATTTGGCTTTTGGTTTTTGTACTTCTTCAGTCGATGTATTGCTCCAGAGCTTGAAGGCATTTTGAATCTCTGGAGCAATGTATGAACTAAAGGAAAATAAACAAAAATCCAGAAATTCCTCCCCCAAGGAGGAATGTTTGCTCACACGTTTGCTCAATGTTCTTTCAAGATGGGCAAGTTTGCATGCATTTCACTGTCCATGCACCTTTTTCTAGTCTCTAGCACCTAGCACTTAGCAAAGACCACATAAGGACTCCTCCCAGAAAGAGAAAAGTCAGAGTAAAAAAAGTCACCATACAAGAAATACCCAAAAGATGGTGTTTTTTTGTTTGTTTTTCTTTTAAGAAAAATCCCCACTGTATAGCTCTCAATAGACAAGAAGTTTGCAAATTGAAACCCTTTAGACCTTTTTTTGTTTAAGAAGATCTATTTCCCAGTCACAGGCTTCCCTTTTAGCCACGGCACGAAGAAGTTCAGGTATGCAGATCTGCATAACCTGCGTCGCAAGCATAGTTGCAGGATAAATTTAGGGTGCTAGGATAATCACACAGTGACTATTACACCAAGAAATCACATTTAAAAGTGTTTCTTGTGGTCTGGAAGTTAAATAAACCTTCTTCAAGAACGTATTCACAAAGCAATCCCATGCTGTTTCTTCCTGCTCTCTTTCCCCCTTCTTTCTTTCCCTCTGAAACTTTTTCACACTGATTCCCTTCTCTTCATACAGAAATCACCTAAAAGCAGCATTCTCAAAAGTTATTCCTTTTCTATGCTTCTGCCTACCAAAATTGGGTATGGATTATGTATTACAATGGCAACCAAGAGTCCTACCATAAACACGTGCAAGTATAGCAGTGAAAGCATTTCAATACACCAAGATGTTTTATGGAAAAGGAGAAGTGCTTGAAAGCCTGTACTTACCAGTTACTGTTAAAACAGCTGTAGAGCTTACACTGCCATGCTGGTTGGAAGCCTTACAGCTATATTCCCCACAGTCAACAACTTGAGGCCTTGGGATCTCCAGCGTGGAGAGGTAGTTGGAGGTGCGAATGGAGTATTTGTCCCCATCATATATCTCTCGTCCGGCTTTGTACCACTGGAACTTGACATTGGGAGCCATCTCTACCTCGCAGGTAAACTTGGCCACATGATTTACAGCCACTTCCAAGGGTTCAAGCCTTCTCCTCAGGATCGGTGCAACTGAAATAAGAAGCAGAGAGTAACTCAACCTTGCCTGCTGACATTCTGAAAGTAAGTGATTGACTGACTGAAAAAAAAACCCAAAAAGGTGACACACTTGCAATTCATATAAAGTGACTGTAAAAGAAAAAATATCTGTAAGAAATGAAAGCAGTACTAGCCTCAGTGGACAGACAGTCTTACAGTGCATAATGACATCAGGAAACAGTGGTGATACTGGAAAAACAAAGTGAAATAGCAATGCACAAGAGCAATAGGATATAAATATATATAATCTATCCTGGAGTTGTGAGAAATTATGGTGTGAATGAGAAGTGCAATGACCCTAAGGAGTGAGAGAGGGTGCAGCAGTGAGAAAATTGGGAAGAACAGGTCCACTTCTGAGGCAAGAATAGGAGAAATGGCTGGGATTGAGATACAGCTTTGTCCTGACTATGGTAGTGCAATGAAATAAAAAAGTTCCTGACCAAGGACTGTGGTAATGGGAGGCTTTGCAATATGGTAAAAGGAGACCATCAATACAGAGAGAAAGGTGGCCCTCTGATTAGTGGCATGATGGCATTAATATTGTATCTCTGTCCAAAGATACACATAGCAGGGGAGGTTCATTAGTAGAGCAGTACATTAAAAAGATTATTTTATCCCCATAATCCAACCTCTTTTAACAACTGTGAGTTTTGCTGCTGTTGCTCTTTTTCCACCTTGATTCACAGGTGTACTCTCCTTGGTGAATCTCCCCACACACTTTGCTAATTACTAGTGTGTACGTGTCCTGATCTAGAAAACACTTGAATTTGTTGCCTGAAGAGACCAGTTTACTCTCAAAGTACCAGTTCACCTCTCTGACATTTGTTCTGACAGACAACAGCCTGACACTCTCCTCTTCCCCCACAACAGTGTCAACCAGTTTGCTGCGTATGATGGGATAACTTTCTTTGCCCAGCTCATCCTCTTGCTTTCCAACTCTAGTTTCCAAACCCTCTCTGCCCTCTTCCTCACACTTTTCTTCCCTTTTTTCCTTCCTTTCCAATATTTCTGTGGGTGTCTCAGTAAGAACACCTGCAGAGGCTACATCAGCAGTGGCTACAGCAGCACCCACATCCTTGATGTGACCATGCTCAGCCATAGTGTTGATTACTTGTGCAGATAAAGGGTGTTCCAGTGGTATTTCTGCCTCCATAGTCCTCTCAGCCTACTGGGGCTCCAGCTCAAAGATTTCATCACAGGATTTTCCTGTGAGAAGTGGACTGGCAGAGAATGGCATTACTTTGGATTTTTCACCAGTCAGGGGACATTAATCTTCACAGAGAAAGGAATAGAAAACTTTCTTCAAGACTGTTTTCTGGTCAGCTGTCTGAATGTTGACTTTTCCCAAGGAGACTTGGATTTCTACGGGACTGCATCCTCCTGTGGTCACAACATATGTGCACAAGGTATGTGTATTCTCCTTGGTGATGTTTATTGCCTGTACTTTAACATCTTCCTTATCAGCCAACCATTCTGAAAACAAGAGGTTTTTCTCACTCATCATTGCAGCTTTCAGTGCATTTCTGATTTGAGACTTTATGTCTAAGCTGCAGCTCTTGGGAACCAGAGTACTGAGCTCACTGTCTTTGTTGAGGACTTGGCTTGGCTGGAGCTCATGAGAGTACATGGTTTCATGGGATTGTCTCTCTACCCTCTGCCACTGCTTAAGTGGCTTGGAAAGATCAACATGTTCTTCCTCCATGGACTGGTATTCTTCCAGCAAGGGAAACCTCACAGCTTGTCCCTTGTGTATTCTTGCAGCAAAATCTTCCTTTGCAGTTTCCAGAAAAGAAATATTTTCCAGGGGGAAGGCTTGGCCCCCAGTGAAGGCCAATTCAGAGAGAAATCTGGGTTCAGCCTTCAGCTTACCTTGTGCTATCTGCAAGCTCTCAAGGATCTGGATTTGGTCACCACCCATGACATGGCTCTCAGTGATGCCTGACACCTGTAGAAGGGTTTAGGAAGCCTCTGTCTTCAGAGCAGACAGCTGCTCTGCTGCCTTGGGGATGATCTTCTGTTTGAGTATCTGTGCAGCTGTAGTTCCAAGGCAGCTTGGCAGTGGTGTCTCCATCACTGCTGCAGACACCATGTCCTGGGGGCCAGCAGGGAGGGTTTCCAGAGGCTCTGCCAGAAGCCCACTGCTCTCTTGTATTGTGGCCACGTGGGTGAGCATCTCTTCAACACTCTGCCCTGCCGGACAGGTTGGTGGCAGGCCAGGAAAGACATCCTCCTGGGCAGCATGTACACTGCCTGGCTCATCTGGAGCTGAAGGAGGGTTGAAGGCTCCCTCATGGGCTCAAGACTGAGCGCTTCTTCCATTGCAAGAAGCTCACCAACCTCCTCGTAGAAAAGGGGGCTTCACGGTGTGTGGTGCTGGCCACGCACAGATACTCACCCTCATGCTGCACACCTGCGTATGGGAGGATGAGGCTGTGGTCATTGCCAGCAAACACTAACTTACAGTCCATCCATGGGGTTAGCTTCGTACTGCTGAAAAACCACTGGGCTGCCAGTAACAGTAACAAAGAGCCTAGCTACATCTCCCTGCCAGACTTCAACATCTGAGACCTGTTTGAGGAAAACAGGGGCTTTGCCCTCTTCCTCAATTTTCATCTTTGCTTTGCTGAAATAAACTGGTTTTCCAGGCTCAAATTCAAGTGTTTTCTCTCTTATCAGGCAACTGAAGGCCGCAGCTGTAGCCTTCATTTCTTCCTTCCTCAGAAGAGGCAATAAGAGACCTAGTGATGTCTGTATGGAAAAAAACAGTTTAGTTGTACTAGAATATTTATGAGAACACTCATAGATAGCAATACATAGTGTTAACATCTATTTTCTATAGCTGGAGGCTTTCTCAATACTATGCAGCAGCTAGCAAGGAACAGGAGATTTGTGTTGTCCCCTTGCTGTCACACCTGCCAAAATGAGTAAGACATGCTGTGTTGTCAGGTTCCTTAAGAATTTCCTATCTTGATCAGGATGGGTGTGTCCTTAAACCTGCCATCACAGTATGGGTTAGACATATCCCTCCAGAGTGCACTGTGCAAGTAACAACCAAGCAACATGGATGCATTTCACAGATATAATTAAAGTGGTATGTGTCACACATATCTCTATCTACACCTATGCAAACAAGTATGGCAGAATAGTGCTAAGACCCTGATATAATAGTGCTAAGACCAAAAAAAAAAAAGCAGAATGCCACAATTAGGATTGAATACTACCCCACCCTCCCCCCAAACCAACAAACAAACCCACAATCTTTTCAGCACACTAACCTTTCTTCTGATGCACTGTTCATCTCCTTAAACTCTTATCTTTTGTCTAGCACACCAAAAGATTACCTCTACCTTAACTGCTTTGTCCTGGTTTTGTCATTAGACCCTTAAGTTTACAGCATCATTATTACAAATATCACAAGTTTAAACCTTTGATTTAATATAATTGATTTAAATCTCTGCTTTTGAACTCTTCCCTGTCAAGATGTGGCATATTAAAACTCCCACAACGTCAGAGAAAAAGAGAACAGACTTTTAAGACTTTTTGTTTTCTTGCCTTTTTGAATTCATAGATATATGCATTAGACAACTTTAGTTCCAACAGTAGTTTAAAAGTGAGAGGAAGCAGAGGCAAGAACATCTCTGCAGATGTTTGACAATAGAAACATCAGTGAAATATGGAATTTCCAGGAATGGAAAAATTAATGAAAACCACGATGCAAGGAAAACCTTTGGAAATCAAATACTGTTGTCCTCACTAAGTCAAGTTTGCTCAGTAAAGATCCAGAATATTTGATGCTGGAAAGATATAAGAGTTTTTAAAAAAAGAATAAAAGTGTGAGTGAATTAATGTCTCTAGGCCCTGTAATGGTGAACCTTGATAAGCTTCTCAATTACAGTGTCTTCAATTTTAAAACTTATTGAGAGATAAGAATTTTTGCTGCACTCCAACAACAAATACAAAAAAGAACAGACTCTGTCACCCAATTCTTTCTCGTTGGTTTTAGTAATTATTAGTCTTTCCACAAATGCCATAATATAAATGATATAGCACAGTGCATGCAATGATTAACTGCAGAGATGAAACGCTTAAGTTAAAAAAAAAAAATTACAGCAGTCCTTCACTGTTACTTACCAACCTTGTTAAAACAGTAATAAATTGCGCAAGCAAATTTGAGAATGGGTGGCAGAAGTGGGCCAATAATATAAAAAAAAAATAAAAAAAAAAAAATTGCAGAGTGAAACCCATGTTAGCAGAGAAGAATGCTTCATACACAGAAGCATGGCAAAAATTAATGCACTTTTGTGTGTTCCTGGATATTTATGAGAGAAGAACTATACAGATACTTCTTCATATTTTAGATATGTTTGTAAAATGAATAAAATACAAGAAGCAATAGACTTAAATCATTTTGCATTTATTTCACAAATTAACCATACATGTTAACATTCAATATACATTGATGACAAATGGACATATTTAATTCTTTTTTTAAGATAGGTGTTCTGTAGAAATGAAGACAACATTAAAGCTGAAAATAACTTGTGAGCTTTTTGATTCCTATGAAAACACAAAATTTTGAAAAGAGATAGTCAAGTTATACCAGCTGTCCCAGACTAAGTTCATTCAAATCTAGGATTACTCCAGATTTAATAATTGTAGCTTAGGTGAACCAAGTGCTCCTGGCTAATGTACAAAACTTAAACAAAGACCTATAAATTTACATAAACCACAAACACCACTATATGGCTAGAGATAAAGATACTTGGCCATATATTTCAGATGTGAATTTGAACTTGGACCTGTGTGGCTTACGGCTCCAAAACCAAGTTATGGGCCTCTTTCTGCTAAAAATATTCAGATTTAAATGCAACACACTTCACAATTGCGCAGGACCTAATCAAAGGGCCTCTCACCTCTGACTTTGGAACTAAAAGACCCCTCATGTCACAGCTGACAGAGAACATCAGACAATTCATGCCAACCTCCCTAAGGACCTCTGCTGTTTAATGAATCAGTTAGTGCTACACATCTACACAAGGAATGGATTAAGGACACATCATGGAGCAACACTTTCCCAGCATAACATTGGGTCAGACAGTCATGCTTCTCTTTCCTACCACCATTTCCTGTCAGCAAGCACAATTAGCTCTGCCTTTTAACATACAAATCTTAAATATTTATCAAGGGGTTATGACTGAGAAGACACTGAAGTGACACATTTGCATTTGCCTAAACAATTAAGTCATTTTGTCCGGGCACTGGGTCATCAGAACTTGCCACTCCTGACTTTAAATTTATATCAGGCAACATGATTGGGCAAGGTGAATCTTTTAAACAAAAATTACTGTCCCAGTTGAGTGATGGGATAGTCTTAGAAGATAACAGATTTTTTGAGACATGGTGGTCTCACTGTGAGGAAACATCAAACTCAGAAATAAGAAATTGTATGAACATAACTGAACATACTATTGGAGTAGCTTTTATGCTTAAAATCACCACTCTGCTTAAAGCTGTTTGCAAGGCAACTGACAGCAATTTGTAAATAATTGGAAGAATCTCATCAACAGGTAAACAAAGTAAAACTAATTTTTGCTTAGGAATCTTGAGCTCAAGATCTCACCTTCACATATAGGTGACTGGAAAGCTGGTATGCACATTAGAGAGTCGCTTGGTTTCTGAGAAACATTAATTAATAGCTTTTCTCCATTTAACAGATTTTCTTAATCAATTTATCATTGTTTCTGTAAGACAGATTTAATTCTGATTTAATTATGCCAGCTACTGCTGATTCCTCCTAAATATTAGCATTACTTTAAATAAAAAAATATACATTCACATTGAGAACATTAATGTAAAAATCTCCTGTGCTGAGAAAATGCCACACATAACAACTGAATATATTCCTCTTATTTCTGGTCATCTTGAAACATAGCACACTTAACTGTTCTTAATAATAAAAAAAGGAGATAAATAAAAAAGGAATATGTAGAGATGTAGTTCTAATGTGAAATAAGAATGCTGCATAAAAATATCTTCCTTTTTTACTACTATGCATTTTTTATGAATGACACTGGAATACAGGGACAACCAAAATTATTTTAATGAATTTACAGTAATGTTATTGATTTGTTATTATTATGCTCCCTTTCTCCTTCCATTTTAACTCCTAAAAATACAGTACAAAATATGCTTTCATGTTTATTACTTGGTAATAGAGAAGAAAATCCTGTCCAGTCTCTACTACTACAAAATTTTCATTTTTCTTCCCATTGCTCTGCTTTTCTTTGCAACAGCATAATTTCATTGAATTGAAAAAGGCATTTAATTCTATGAAAGAGGCCCATAGATGCAAGAATTTTGCAGTGATAGAAACCATAAACAGGATTTGAATCATGTTCTGACACAACATTGTGAGAAGGGGGAATACCAATTTAAGGAGTTCTGTAACAGAACTATACCCAAACTAAACAGCAAGCATAAGTTAGTGTTCCATATATTTAGGTCACAAGAAAAAGGTGGTGTCTACATTTTCAGGTGATTTCTAGCCTACATAAAACAATAGTGATTGCACTGTTACAGACACACAGGTATATGTACATTATACAAAAACTCAGTCCTACGCAAATGAGTGTCAATTAAAATATCTTTACAAGAATGAGCAAGGAGCGTAGAAGGAGCCTCAAATATCACTCAGTGCAGAAAGTGTGCACAAAATCTATGTATGAATTAAATCTCACTTAAATTCCCCAAAGAAGGCAAATCTAAGTGAAACACAAATATGCCCACAGAGTGGTTTTCATCCCCAAAGAGATGAAAACAATGCCCCTAAAATGAGTGCTGCATTTTTACGTGCAGTGTACAACATCATAAAAACACTTAATATTTCAAGACAGACTCTGAAATAAATAATTGAAATTTAGTATAACGTTAACACAGCACAAGTCTCAGCAGTTCCTGCCCTGTTAGTAGCTATACATTTGTACTGCCCCCTGTCCCCTAGCATCAGGTTTTCAATGGTAAGGCTGTGCAAGCCATTCTGCTCTTGCTGTGCACAGTACCTATCCCCTTCCAACAATACCCCATCCTTGTACCAGCGGACACTTGGACGGGGGGAACCAGTCACAAGACACTGGAAGCACGCTGAGGCACCTACAAATGTACTGTAGTCAGAAATGAGCCTCACAAATCTGGGAGGAGCTTCTGTGACCTGGAACTCAAAGCTGCAGCTCTCTGAGTCCTCTGCCCTAAACTCAACCCGCTCCTCTTCGGATGGCTCTGCAAACACATCAAAATTGATGTTGACATGCTTCTCCCCTTCCACTTCCTGCTCTTGTTGAGTCACTGCAAGCAGTTGGATCGCTTTTTCTGAGTCATCTCTGTGTGGCTCAAACTCAAATTCCAGCTCTATTTCTGACTGGTCACCTGGGCTAACAGTCGTACTCAAAAGCAAGTCACACTTCTGGGACCTGTGTGGTTCACAGCCCGTGACTGTCTCACTGCTCAGTGCATTTGCTTCCTGCTGAGCCATGACCACAAGGGAGCCTTTGCATGTTGCTTCTCCCAGCCTATTAATTGCCTGACAGTGATACAAGCCGCTATCAGAAGGTCCTACAGTTTTGACCTTCAGACTGTGAAGTCCCTCCTTCTGACTCACAACATACTTCCCTGTGCCAGATGTCACACATGTGTCACCTCTGAACCACTGAACTACTGGGACAGGAGTACCCGTTACAACACACTCAAAAACTGCATCCAAGCCTTCTGTCACCTTGATATCTGTAATGGGCACAGCAAAGCGTGGAGGCATTTCAGTTACCTGGAAATCAATTTTTATATCCTCATTCTCCCCTGCTGCCAAGCCTGCAGCTTGTTCTAACAAGGCAAGTGGAAGTACATCTAGGGAAACCACCATGCTCTTCTTGTCTGGGCTAAACTCAGGACTGGTTATGATTTTGACCTGCTTCTCAAACTCTCTCACTTCATTTTCATCCAGTTCCACTTCCAGGAGGATTTCCTGTGGTGAAGGGGACCTCGAAGATGTGTTTTGCTCCATGTCAAAGTGTATAACATGCTGGTGGGTGACAGGGGGTGGCAATGCCAGTGATCGTCCATCCTCAGGCAAAACCTCCACCTCTGCAATACTTTTAGCTTCCCCAACAATGTTCACTGCATGGCACAGATACTGTCCTTCATCGGCTTTCTGGACATTAGCGATTTCCAGAATATATTTGTCCCCATCCTTCTCTATTTGCACTCTCTCATCCAGCTCCAGCAGAGACTTATTGTGATACCACTTCACTCCTGGCTTGGGCACCCCCACCACCTCAGCCACAAACATCAGCGTGCTGCCCTCATACAACCTCCTCCTGCTCAACGCCTTGAGGAATGCTGGTGGCTTGTCCCTGCCTGATGGCTCCCTGGCTTCACAGGGGGTCATAAACCCATTTGACTGGGGCTGGTCTGGAGGCTGATGCCTCCTCTCACAGAGCGGGAGCACGGTCAGGGCATCCATATACTCCCCGGTGGGTGTCCAGTAGCGTTCTGGTGGCGTGCTGTCCCCTGATGCAGAGTAGGGGCCCTCAAAGGGTGTGAAGTATTGCTCTGAGGGTGTGTTGCATTTTGAGCTCTCCAAAGGCGTGGAGTAGCGCTCAGGGGCCATGCTGTACACGGAGCCCTCGGAGGGCGTGGAGTAGCGCTCGGGCGGCGTGCTGTACCCCGAGCCCTCCGACGGCGTGGAGTAGCGCTCGGGTGTGCTCAGCGGCGTGTGGTAGGATGCTGATGAAGCAGTTTCAAAGATTTCCACGGAGGAGGGAGGTGTGTAGAAGCGGTCTGAATCAGGTGACTCCTCTCTGCTCCCACTCTCCAGCTCTATAGACATTTCTGACTCAGGAGAGAAGGGCCGGGAAAATTCCTGATGGTTGTTGTAATAATCATAAACTGTGCTGAAGGTGACCTCCTCCACTTCCAGTGAAGTTATAGTTTCTTGCTGCTCCTTCTGAACTGTGCCTTTGAGAGCTGGAGTTTCATATATCCCAGTGGATCTTAAATAATTGGCCAGGGACAAATCAGGCTCCAGCTCTGAGATTTGAACAGCACTGGGCTCTGGACCTGCAGAAGTATCCTCCCACATTTCTTCTCCATCCAGACTATTCTCAGAGGCTTCCTCAGTGGGAGTCCTCTTCTCATCCCAAGACTCCTTCCTTTGCTCCTTCTGTGCCACAGGATCATCCATTACTAACCCAAGTATGAGTTTGCCAAAAGAGAAGCCCTTGGTTGTATTTGGTTCCTGTTGGACATCTCTGAACATCTCCTCAGGGGAATCTGTGCTTTCCATCTCACAGGTGAAGCTGCTCATTCCTGGCTCAAAGACCTTTTCTGTCCCAGAACCACCATCTTCCTCAGCCTGAAGCCCAGCCTGGGGTTTCTTTTCATGTGCAGCTTTTTTCAAGTCCATAATGAAGCTGTCACTCTGGGAGTCTGTGGTCTCCAGTCGTTCCCCACTCTCCCACACATGTGTTTCCTGAACTCCTCTTTGGAAATCTGGTGTGGGCTCCACTAGAAATTCATTAATTTTTTCCTGAAGTGAGTCCTCTCCACAGACACTCATCTTAGACTCCTGAACTTCTTCAGCAGAATATTCTTCTTCAGCAGGATGTCCCTCTTCAGCAGATATCATGACACTGCCAAGGTCCCCATTAGGAGTTTGCAAATCAGCTGTTGTGATTTCTCTTGGCTGTTCCTCTTCCTGGGCATCAACCTCCTCCTGCTGCATCCTGTAGCTCTGACGCAGCTCCTCACTCAGAGACATCTCTTTCTCAAGCACATCATGTTGGTGCACTGGGGAGATGATCCCAGTGACAGCCTCCACACTTTCCAGTGCTGTGGGGGTTTGTGCCTGTTCTGTGTACACAGTCTCTGCAGCTGGGAAAGATTCTGCAAACTTCTTCAGATCAAATGTGATCTCGGTGTCAGGCTCAGAGGGCAACTGCTGCTCTCTGAAATGCACTTCTTCCAGACAAACTTCAGCTTCCTCAGTAAAAACCTGACCTGAGTTTTCTATGCCAGGAGGAGTGGGGATTAGATTCAAAGAAGGGCTGCATACATCAGACTCCATTTCTTGCAGCAATTGCCTGTCACTTTGTATTTCCCAGTGTGTCACATCACTATCATCAACCACTTTTTCTTTATAAAGATTATCATCAGCTTTAATGTCCTGTTCAATACCAACTGATCTCTCTTGCTCCTTGTCCTGCTCCTCCTGCTGCTCTCCTGCGTAGAATTCATAAAAGCCAAACTCCTCCTTTGTGGGGGTGCTTGCAATGTGGTCCTGCACATAGGGCACACTTGGCTCTTCCACAAGAGGCACATCAGGAGTCACTGCCTCCCTGGCAGGGGCATCACACTCTGTGCAGACATCACTTCCATCCTGCACCACAGGTGAGATAGGAACGAAAAGTTGTGAAACCTTAGACTCCCTTGCCAAAGCAGACTGTTCAGGGGCACGTGCTTGCCCTTGCACTTCCATAAATGATGAATCCTTACACTCCCCTGCCAGAGCAGACTGCTCAAAGGCATGTGTTTGTTCTTGCACTTCCATAAATGATAAATCCTTACCTTCCTTTGCCAGAGCAGACTGCTCAGGGGCATGTATTTGCCCTTGCACTTCCATAAGTGATAAACCCTTCCACTCCCCTGCCAGAGCAGACTGCTCAGGGGCATATGTTTGCCCTTGCACTTCCATAAATGGTGACTTCAAGATGTCCCAGGACAGAGTATCTGTATGTGGTAGCACCTTGCCTCCTTCAGGCTCCAGCTCCTCAGAAAAGTGACCTGAGTCCTTGGCCACCAATTCACATCCTTCCCTGGATATGGTAGGGTGTAATTCAGTGGTATCAATTCCAAAGCTGTGTTCCTCAGAGACAGCTTTTCCCCTGTGCTGCCTCATCTCAGAAATACCATCTGTATAACTCACCCTTTCTTCGGTACTGCCCATTTCTTGCCTTGCATAAACTTCTGTGATATCCAGCACCATTGTTTCCTCCATCTCTCTTTCCCTGATGTGAGATGTTTCCTCACAATCTTCCAACTGCTCACCAGGAGGTGGAGACAACCTCAGGGACCAGGGTAGGTGGGCTTCCTCCTCCTTGGGGCATGCAATTTGTTCCTCTTCATCCTTCCCAAGTATGCTGAGGCCTTGGAGGTGCAGAACATGGTCCATGGCAGGCGGTTCCTCAGTGCCTCCACCCTTGCTATAGAGCCTGGGTGCCCTGGGCTGCACTGTCAGCTCAGAGGCAGTCTGTGCTGTTCCAGCCACGTTTGTGGCCACACAGCAATATCGCCCAGCGTCTGTGACAGAGACCTCTTGAAGGTGTAAGCGGTATGTGCCATCCTTGCCTTCTTCAAACCTCAGTCTCTCACTGGCAGAGAGGCTCTGGCCATTCAAGGACCAGCTCACAGCTGGTGGGGGCTGCCCAGACACAGCACACTCCAACATCACTTCCTCTCCTTCATGGCAATGAATATGTCCTGGGGCTTTTGTCACAATTTGGGGTGGTTCATTTCCTGTATCAAATGAAAACTTAAATTTGTGCTTTATGGTGGAAGCAGCCCTCTCTGGAGAGAGTCGTGGGGTCTCCCTCATCTCTGTGTCTTGCTCTGGCGTTGGAGTGGGGGCAGTGATTTTGATTTCCACAGGCAATGACAGCAAGTCTGAGTCTGCAACTGCACTTGGCAGTTCCTTCTCTGCTGCAAAGGCCAGACCAACTTCTTCCTCCTCCTCCTCCTTAATTTTCTCCTCTTCCTCCTTAATTTTCTCCTCTTCCTTCTTCTCTTTCTCCCTTTCTTCCTCCTTCACCTTCTCTTCCTCTTTCTTCTTCACTTTCATCTCCTCCTTTTCCTTCTTTGTGTACCTATAGCCTGGCATTCGCTGCCTCACATGCAGTCCAGCTGAGGAGCTGACTGTGCCTAGTGGGTTGAAGATGACACAGGTGACAGTGCCACCGTGCTGTGGGAGCACAGATGGGAAGGTCAGTGTTGAGCAGCACCCCGTGGTGTGGACAGCAGTGCCCTGGATGCGCCCCACGGGCTTGTCGTTGTTGTACCAAGTGACCGTGGGCTGTGGGCGGCCATGGAAGAGGCAGGAGAATGCACATCTTTCTCCCTCAACACTTTCCTGGGGCTTGATCTCCTGTACAAAGAGGGGTGGGCAGGGCTCCAGGAGCCCACCTTGCACCTGCCATCTCTCCCCCGGGGCTTTGGCCCTGGGGTATTGCTTAACTACCTGCACTGTAAGCGGCTTCGAGCCAACCATCTTGGCAGCCACCTTAAGTGGCCTGGGCTTCCCAGGAGGGGCCTCCTGAGGCATGGACACGAGGGATTCCTGCTTCTTTTTGAGCGCTGCCCTCTTTGCTTCCCGCAGCTTCTGCAGCTTCCAGCGGATCTCCTCATCCAGCAGCTCCTCATTATTAGCCACCCCGTGCTCCCTAGCGTGCTCCAGCCCCGGGCGGCAAGGCGCCGCCAGCGGCAGGCTCTGGAAGCGGATGGTTCGTACCATGGCCCGGGCTGCCGCGGGCTCCCCAGGCTCAGCCTCCTGGCCCTTGTCGAAGGGCGAGCCGGTGCAGCGGAGCACCACCCGCAGGCGCTCCTCCCGCCGCNTGCGGGCCCCGCCGCGCCACCAGCAGCGAGGCGGTGCACTCGGCGGAGCCCTCGCTGTTAATGGCGAACACCCTGTAGCTGCCGGCGTCGTGCTCCCGCACGTCGCGCAGCTCCAGGCTGGCGCAGTGCGTGTGCTCCGTGCTCTCGGTGCGAATGACCTTGCGGCAGTCCTGCAGGACGGGCCGGTTGTTGTGGAACCAGGCCATGTGCGGTGCCGGGCGCGCCACCAGCTTGCACCGGAACAATGCGGGGTCCCCCTCCAAGACAGACCTGCACTTCAGTCCCTGTGTGAAGATGGGTTTACGGTTCTGGGGGCACGCCAGCACCCCCGCCGTGCCGTGTCCCTCGAGGTCCAATCTGTGTTGTTCTGCAAGAGAAGGAGACTGGGTTACAACGTGTCACGCTCTGCCTACCACCTGGTTGTAAAAAAGTACCAATATATTGAAATAAAAAATGGGCATGCAACAGATTTCATCACACACCCAGGAAAAAAAAGTAATTCACTCACCATATTTGTTCGAATAAACGCAACGCCTTGCTCTGTTTTAAAGATTGACACGAAAATCGTTCGTTGTCTGTTCTTTCTTCAGACTGTGGAAATTTCTTCTTGAACAAGCAAAAAAAGAATTTCAAAATAACATGTTCTTCTGCATGTATTTTTTTGTTGCCTGGAAAAGCTGTGTGTCTTTGGGTGGCAAAGAAGAAAATCTTACCTGACTTGCAGACAGTAGAATAAACGCCCTTTCTGACCCCTCTGTTTGTATATGTTCAAACAATTGAAAAAAATAGTTTGAAATATATTTTTTAAAAAGTAAGTAACATGAAATGAGAAGGCGTTTATTCGAACTAATACAGCCACTAACTTCACAGTGTTATGCACGGGGGGAAAAAAGCAAGCAACATGAACCACGTATGCTATCTGCAAGCCAGGGTAAGAGATGTACAATGATGAATTAATGTATGTAAAAAAAAGTGCGAGGAATCAATGGGAATGTGTAGCTTTCACATAACCTGAACAACAAATGCTCTCTAGTATACTTCATCTATCCATCCAATAGTGTCCATTGAACTGATTAATGTTAGGCTGCTAACTTGTTTAAAAGTAATACAATTAAGATTTGTATAACTTCCTTCTGAAGTAAACTATTCCATGCATTCAAAAGGAAATTGAACATATAAGAGCTCTGTGAACAGCTGCAAAGCATGAAGTAAAAGTTAAAAATATGGCTGCACAATTATAGATTTGAAGTTTTAAACATATTTAAAACTTAAATAACCTTATAATGCAGGTAACCCTTCGCATATCAAAACAAACATGCAACATGTTCCAATATGCTTTAAAGTGTGTCTTTCCCCATCAGACACTTCATGGAAGCTGATAAAACCTTTTCACAACATTACTGATTACTGGTAAAAATTATTCTCATTGGTGATTGTACCTTTCACTTCCATTTCAACATCTTCCTCTAGCTTCTCATGAACAATTTTTTCAGGAGCTAGAATAAAAAAGACAACGATTTTTGAGCTATAGTTGTTAAATGTGCCAATCAACACTTTATATAGTAAAAACGTCCGATGTGTTTTGCAAATAGACATAAATCCACATGTACGCACACACACATAAATGCATGCCAAACAATTCAAATACTTGATAAATTTTGAGAATAAAGTAATCAAATATTTTCAAACTTGTTTGCAATGTACATTTTTCTGTGACATTTGCTTTCTTTTTGCAGGGTGGGGGAAAGTTTCTAAAACAACATGCCTCTATCATGCTGTAAATCCCTGAAGAAAACATTCAACAATCCACAGACTAATGAGATATTTCTCGTTCTTTATCATCTCCTAGGGAATGAATATAGTGGAATGCAATCATGATGCTATGCATGAGGAATTGATACTGGGAAGGAACATGCAGTTGCCAACCTGTCAATTTGAGATGGGTGCTGCACTCGGCTTGTCCTGCAGGGTTAACTATTCTGCACTTGTATATACCCTCGTGGTCCTGACCAACTTTCAACAATCTTAAACTGCACAGTGGCCCATCATGTTTTATGGAACACAGTGCAGACTCCTCAACTATTAGCTTATTGCACAGCCAGACTACACAAGGTGTAGGCACACCTTTCATTATACAAAAGAGAAACACATCATCTCCTTCTTTTACAATGGTTTCTGAGGGCAGAGTTTCAAGAAACTCTGGTGCTTTGGCATCAGTTTCTGTGATGTCTTCACATGGCACAACATCAGGATAATATAGTCTGTTTCTTTGCTTCTCAGTTTCATGTGGTCTTTGGGATGTAGATATAAACAAGCTCGAGGTTTTCCTTGAAGATTCTTGCTTAACTTCAGGTGCTTTAAACTGACAATCTTTGGCTGCTTTAGAGCTTTTAGAATCTGATTCAAGAGTAATTTTTGTTACTGCTTTGGCTTGTGCTTCTTTCGCTAGGTAAGAATAAAGTTAGGAAAGGATTAGATCAGATGTTTTGCAGGAATAAAAAAAATCCTTATACATATGGGGGGGGGAACTCAGTAATTAGTATTGATAGAATATGCCATATATTAGTGCTAAAACAGTGCTATTAAACATGAGTGATTGCACATTTAAGAGCTCTATTCCTGTTAGGCTAATTCTAGGTATTCAGGCAAGCCTGTGGGTCTTTCCTGGCACCAAGTCTTGATCCACAGTGATTAAAAAAAGCACACCTTTGCTTCTAATTTAGAGCCTTAATTTGGAAAATAGCAGCAGAAGATTATGTAAAGTGCTTTTGGCAGCTCTATAGTGAAGAAAAAAGTTCCAGTAATTAAGAGCCAAATCAACAGGGTCAATGCCTTTTTCATCTTAGTTTTCTGGTCTTGATTCCTTTGAACTCATCAGAAACACTATCACCTCTGGTGATAATAGAGTCTTCACTAGTGGTAAGACTACTAACATTTTAAGACATGGATGTCAGGAAGAGGTAGAAGGAGTTTAAGCAAAAAGTAAATACTTATGTTTCAGGAAGAGTGAAAGGTAGAAGACAGTTCATTATTGCAGTAATATAATACTTGGACCCATTAATCCTTTCAAGTACATTAACTTATATTGCTAACTTTGGCACTGGAATCTTGGATTTGTTGGAAACATGCTGGAGTTAGAAATGACCTGGTATCTAATTCAAAATTGCATCTGACATTCTTTTCTTACTTAAACTCCTGCTTCAGGAATTAACAAAATATAAAAAAAATCCTGCAAGCCTGTTTTGCTTTACCTCTCACTGCATGTCATGAAGGATATGAGGAATAAAAAGCTTGAGACATCTATGACTTTGTGGGAAGAGGCACAAAGCTACAGTACCAACTTCCCAGTACTGCACATCACTTATGAATAGAGCTGTAAATGTGGAGGAAAAACCCCAGAGCATTATTACTAGAGCTTTCTCAGTTAAATACTGATAATAAAGGTAATATGAGTGAGCTCTAGGCAGTTATAATGAAGCTGCAAAAAGTAAGTGATAATGTTAAAAGCCAGATAACCACCTTTGACTGTTAGTATTGCAGAAGTTGTTGTCCCTCCATAGTCATTATACACAGTACAACTGTACAGTCCTTGATCTGACAGCTGGGCATTTAGGATTGTAAGCAGAAGAACATTTCCGTTTTGTGATATCTTCAATTTTTCAGACAATTCTATCTTTTTACCTTCATGGGCCCAAAGAAACTCAAAGAATTCATTTTCTAAAGCACACATGAACTGAGCAGTGTCACCACATTTCACAGTTAGGTCTCTGAGTTGCAAGAGAATCTTTGGAGGGACATCTTTCTTTTCCTGAGAGGTTGTCATAGAGATTTTGGTGCTCTGAGACATTTGAGAAAGGACTGATGTGTGCACGGCTTTAATTTCTTCAATTGATGTAGCCTTCATGGTCAAACTTTCCGATACACTTTCAAAAACCTGTACACGCAATTCCTGGGATGGCTGTTGCACTGATTTAAATTCTTTTTGGTAAGTTTCAATGTTCTTCTTTGTGAGAGGAGAAACGTGAAGTTCTGATATAGCCTGTGACCGGATAGACTCTTTTACATCTTTCCCAGAACTTTGCCTATCTAGGGCTTGCACTGTGTAATCAAGTAACAAAAATAACAACATTAGTATCTAAAGAACTTCACTGGGCCATGCTCTGAACAAAATCAAACAGCATGGAGGATGAAAATGAATGATCTTCATTTGAAAACACAGCATGCCAGACGTACTACTCTGTTGACACAGAAGTTATCTATTCACATGTATGAATGACAAGTGATGCCTAAGCTAATCATGCACTTGATACTCAGTTGGTGCTTGTCTCTTCTTTCACTAAAGTGGTCCATTTTAGTATTAGAAACTTACGGTACTTTTAAGGGAGGTATTTTCTTTTTTATCTTTTATCCTCAGTCACTGCTATAAAGATCACTAAATCACTTGTTTTAAAATCCTGAAAGCCTTCATTAAAGCGTTTCTATCTTTGACCAATATTGAGATACAAACTTGAAAATTTCTAAATGTTACAGCTTAAAGACAAGAAATGAGAGTGGCTGGGTTACTGAGGGTACTATGAAAGTTAGGTGGGAAAGAAAAGGTGTGAAACAAGGAAAAAATTAGTAACAGCATAAAAGTGTGGTATGCAACAAATTGAATCCCTTTGAAGTAAAAATGGGGCTTTACCTTCTGCAGTCACTGTAAGTGTAGCTGTACAAGTTGTTTCTCCAGCACTATTTCTTGCCTTGCAAGAGTATTGGCCAGCATGCTCTAAGAAAGCATCTACTATTATCAGTATAGCTGTGCCTGTGGACTCATCAAAGTGGAAAACTAAGTCTTTTTTTGGCAACATGAGTTGTTGATTATGAAACCACTGGATTTTTGGTTTGGGCCTGCCAGAGACTCTAGCTTGAAATCTGACTGATTCCCCGCTGCATACCCTGCAGCTTGAAATAGGCTGGATAAAGGTGGGCCTTTGGCCAACAGATTCCTCCTTAAGTGAAACAGATGAAGAAACATGCCAAGGGGACTCTGATGTAACTTCTTCAACATTTTTAAATCCTGAAAAGAAGCATGCCAACTTTTAATTTCTTACCCTACACTACAATGAATTTTCTCTCTCATTCAAAATTTTTTTCTAATTTGCAACTTAACAGCATGAATTATTTTCATTCATCATTTATAAATTCTATTGCAAAAAGAAAACAAAATGTTTATGGTTAAATAATATCAAGGACAGTATGGAACAGCAAATTCTTCAAACAGTATTTCTGCTTTAAAATTTTGATCAATGTTTCATTAATTCATATGAACTTAAAGTGTTTCTTTTCAGTTGCCCGAGTACCTGTTACATACCTCTGTTTGAGATGTTTGTCAAAACTTTCAAAGTAATTTATTTTATACAAAAACTACTAGATTATCTTCATAAGGCAAATCAAATAACGTGTAGGCAAAAAAAAATCCGTTAGAAAGAAGCTTTTTACCATCTTTGGTGCATGACAGATTCTAAGACTGGAGTAAATGAAAAGGGGACATGGGACATGAAAAAATCTTGAAATACATTTTTCTGTTCACAACATATATTTTGGAGACATAAATGTATGCTGTGGACATTGTAAATGGCAGCAATTAATTGAGTTAAAAGACAACATGACAGACAGCAACTCACATGTAAGTATCAGTGTATATTAAGATGATTATTGGAACATGACCTGAACAAGACAACTTCTTTAATGGCACAGTGTACCTTCTAACTTCAAGGTGGCAGTGCTGGTCACTTGGCCTACAGAGTTACTTGCCACGAAGGTATAGATTCCTTCATCCTCTGGATAAGCTTCAGCAATCTCCAGCTGGTAAGTGTCTTCAAATTGAGTCATTCTAAAAAACCGCGATGGCTTGATTTCCTTCTCTTTGCTGTACCAAGACACTTTCAGATCTGCTCAGGCAAAAGATAGAAAAAAAAAAAGGTCTAAGTTATGATATTATACTAGCAAGTAAACACTATTTTTATAGCTTTCAAAAATCTTAAAATCAAACATCTAAATTTAAATGTACCCTGTATTATTCTGGTAAAGTATGATGAGTGGAAACTGACCTACTTGTTGCTTTAGGTTTTGATTTGTGCAGTAGAAATATTTGTATGGGAAAACTGATTCTGGTGCTTTTTTAAAGAAAAACAAAACCCATAGTTTTATTTCAAGGGATAATAATGCAAATTATATATATTTGCATATATGTGTGTATAACCAATTTAGATTAATTTTTATAGAGCTGTCACATAGGATTATTTTTAAATTTGGAGTTCTGTTTATCTTGAAATTTAAATTCTTTGGGTTGGGAACTGGATTTTTCTCTGCAGCTTACTATGTGAATATTTTATCAGTAGTCATACTCAAGGCCATTTGCTAAGTGAAGAAAAGTAGCTTTATTTGACTGTGTCACAGTTTCAGTCAGTTAGTTTAGTTAAGGACATGGAAGTGTGTGTCTTCAGAAATTCCATCATGTTCACTTGACACAGTACTGCTTTTCTCCCATGAAACTCTACATCTTACTCACTGACAGAGTTTTCCAGCATCAGTTAGCATATAAAATGCTGAGAAGTTTCCAAAAATAAATCATGAGAAATTATGAGAAACAGAGCTTCTTTTTAGAAACACTTAATATGTTTATAACAGTTTAAAACGTTCAGTTAAGCACGTCAAAGCATAGAACTTGTCAGTAACACTACAGTCTGTGTATCAAATATCTGTACTTCCAGGGGAAGATTGGTCTAAGCACATATATTGCTGAATTTTTTTATGAGTTCAAGATGAAAATTTTTGAGAGATGGAAAGATGTATAGGACATCATTAAACTCACCTGTTCCAGTAACTCTGCACTGAAAACAAGCAGAATGTCCCTCGGATGTAACAGTATCACGTAGTGGTATTATGACAGCAGGTGGATACACTGGCATTTCTAGCTCGGGAGAGACAACTTCTGGGACTAAAGAAAAAGAGAACAAAGTGATTTTTAAAGATGAAGAATGAAAATTTCATTTCACAAACATTGTTAAGAGCATGGAAAACTCACTTTCGACTGAAAGTGAAGCTGAAGTTGTAGCTACTCCATAATCATTTTTTGCTTCACAGGTGTACACTGCTTCATCTTCAGGGAAAGTTTCAATCAGCAATAGAGTATATTCTTGTGCATCATGAAGAAATTTGCACTTGAAACCTGGAGAAAGCTGTTGATCATCTTTGTACCAGGAAATTTTGGGCTGGGGTTTGCCTGATACAATAGCACAAAAGCGGGCGGGTTTGCCAGACTCCACAGTAGTTGGCTCTAGCTCCCGAATAATCTGGGGTGGCTCTGGAGCTGAAAATTGGGGGGAAGCGAGGTGGCAAAGAGAGATAGGAAAAAGAAGGAAAGAGAGAGAAATGTCATTATTGATAGTATTACTGATTGAAAACCAGTTGCAAAGAATTAAAAAAAACAAAACAAGCCCTTATTATTCCTAATATTTTGTGCCCATGAAAGTCTGGCCTTGTCCTTGATACAGGGGGAATGATTTAGCAGCAAGTGACTTAACATAATTAGCTGTGTTGGCCTAAGTGTTTCTGACAAAATGTGTCCAAGAATTGTTAGGTTGGTCACTGTGGAAAGGCATATCTGTCCATATGAACAAAGTAGTTTTACTTAGATGCAAGAATTTTCTATTCTAAGTAAATACCATGGGAAAAGGACTGCTATGATATTTTCATCCATTAGCCAGCTACTTCAGTAGGGCAAGAAGCATCTATGTACATGAGGAATTTGGTAGTGTTCCAAATGATGTCTTTGAAACTTTTTTCTTTCAAGAGTTAGAATTCCAGAGAAGCCATATGAAAATCAGAAAACCACTGAGTAATAAATACAGTCAAAACATTGGGTGTGGGGCCACATACCATTCACATAAAGAAGAACAGAACTCCTGTTCCGTCCTGCAACAAAAGTGTATTCCCCAGCGTCGGAGTAAGTGGTTTCAAAGATGCTCATTCGATGAACTCTCCTTTCCACCACATACTTGTATCTTTCCTCATATTGGAAGTTGATCTCAATACCATCCTTGTACCACTGTGGTTCAATGTCATCTTCATTGACTTCGAATTCAATTTCAGCTCTTTGTCTCTCAATGACCTTTGAAAAAGGATAAATAAAAGAAGCAATGTTGGCTTTTCCTCTGGTCTCACTTTCCAGTTTCTTAGGTGAAGGTTCTGACTTTTGATTACAGATATTTGTGCTATGACTCTTTCTGATTAGACTCTTTCTGGTTAGATGTTGCTCTTCCCTTGCATTATTCTTTGAGTGACAAAGCTATGAAATATTTATTCATCTGTATATTCGGAGTATACAGATATCTTATATCTTACCTGAATATCTTTCTGGGTACTTCTGATACGAATGTCACGACCTTCCACTATCAAATTGGCACTGGATGTGTTTCCACCTGCTACTACAGTGTACTGACCAGCATCAGACATCCTTGTGGAAGGAATGATGAGGCGATGGACATATTTCTCTCTCTGAATTTTCATCCTGAGGACATCAGAAAAGAAAATGAGCTAGATATTTCCTGGGGGAAAACACCAGAAGTTAATATGGTGTAGAAGCAATAATTTACCTGTCACCAATTTGGAGTTCTTGCCCATCCTTCATCCACTGGACCTGAATGTCAGGTTCTGAAACTTCACATTCAAAAATAGCCCTCTTCTTCTCCACCACTTTGATGTCTTTAATATGCTTCCTAAATTCAATGTGACGAGCTAGAGCAGAAAAAGGTAGAATGAGTGCTGTGATGTTATTAAGCCACGAGAAATCACTAAAAATACAAATCAAGAGAGCAAATACCTTCCACATATAAAGTGGCTGATGAAGCTGCTTTTCCTGCAATAAAAGTATATTCTGCTGCATCACCAAAATGCACATTCCTTATGGAGAGGGAGTGTGTAAGCTTCTTTGTTCGTATCTGGCATTTATCAGTTGACTTTATTTCTACTCCATTCTTTAACCATTTATATGAGATGCCTTCATAATTAACAGTAACTTCAAATGTTATTGTATCTTTCTCTTCAGCATTGATGTCTTGTAGCATGGAGGTAATTAGGATGGCTAAAAGGAAAGGAATGGACATGGTTTGCTTTTTTCCATTCTGTTTATTTTAAATGCATGTTAACCAGATTAGAGGTGCTTCAACTTCTTTAAGACGATTTTGGAAATATTAAAAGGTACATTTTGTGTTCAGAATCAGTATTACAATTAAATGTCCCACAACTATGAATGACATAAAAATCCAAATTCGGTCTCCTACGGTGACCTGGCATTTAGGCATGTTGGCCTAAAGAGAAGAACACAGGATCTGAATTTCAAGTTCACCACTTCTAAATGTCTTTAAAGAATGCTATTGAGGCTATTTAATGCTATTAAGAAACACCTCTAAAGTCTGCTGGTTTTGTCAGAATTTCATTAAGTCCATGTGTTAACACAAACATTACTGGTAACTGTAAAATATTCTGGTTAATTTAATTTTACATACGTTTTACAGTCAGGGTTGCGCTGACTCTATCATTTCCACAGACAAAAGTGTATTCTGCAGAATCTTCACTGCTTGTGTTCATGATATTGAGCTGATGGAGTTTCCCTTGGACAACTATTTTGAACTTTTCACTCATTTCAATCTCCACACCATTTTTCAACCAGATAGCAGGCACATTGAAATGAGAAACTTCACATTCAAAAGAGGCAGTTTTGGTCTCAGGGATCTCAATATTTTTCATGGTCTTTGTGATGTGTATGCCTAAAAGGAGGGGGGGAAAAGAGAGAATTTTCTGAAAGTTAGTATGTTTGAAAGACTGCAAAAAGCCAGGGGTTACAGGCTATATGAAGTGTCAGGTCAAGTTGCTCAGTGTTGGTGTAACAATTCATATAACTACTTTCTTAGAAATTTAAAATACTTACTTTCCACAAACAGTTTCGCTTTGCACTCAATTTGCCCAACGAGAGCTGTGTATTCCCCAGCATCGTCGGGAGATATGTTATGCAGCATAAGCTTGTGAACTTTCCTTTGAGAGATCATCTTGTATTTATCACTTTGCTTGAGCTCAATGTTTTTATGGAACCATCGGACTGGTACAGTATCATGGGAAACACTCAGTTCAAATGAGACAACAGCATTTTCCAAAGCAGTCACATCCTTTGGCTTTTTGATGATCTTGACAGCTTGAGGAAAAAAGTTAGCAATATTCAGCACTGTGTATGATTTGAATTTCAAAACACACATTACAGCAAATGTTCAAACCAGAATGGCTTACTTTCCACATGAAGTCTGGCATTTGCTCCAATTTTTCCAAGTTTAAAGCTGTAAACAGACTCATCAGTGACAACACAGTGCTTGATTCTCAGTGTGTGAACAGTTCCTTTCACTGTAATTTCGTATTTGTCACTTGATTCAAGTTCGACACCATTTTTAATCCATAGAGCTCCTTCCACATCAGGGTGGGTCAGTTCTATACTGAAAACTGCCTCTTGTGATTCTGTCACAGTCAAGTTCTTCAGTGTTTTCTTTATCTTAACAGCTAGGGAAAAAAAAGGAAGAAAATGGAAAAAAAAAAAAAACTTGACAAAATAGATCAATTAAAGCCTATAGTAAATATAGTAATTTTAATAAAACTGAATAATGGTGCTTCATTTTATGCATGTAGTAATTTATACAGTTTCCAGCAAAGTGGTGTTTTGGGAACACAGCAAGGAAGCTTTACTCGTAGTATTCATGAGAAATGTTTGGTTTCTGCTGTTTTGGGGGTTTTATTTGGTTTTTTTTGGTTGGTTGGTTGGGGATTTGCTTGTTTAGTTTTTGTTGTTGTTGTTGGATAGGCTTGGAGTTTTGTTTGTTTGGGTTTTGTTTGTTTGGTTGGTTTTCTTTTTTATTTTATTCTGCTTGTGTCTTAAGGCCTGGTCCAAGACATAGTGAGTGATGCTGGAATAAGTCTCAAAGACAGCAGTTAGTTATAAAAAATACTGACCTTCGACCTTCAGTTTGGCAGATGTCTTTGAGCTTGCTATTTCATAGCTGTATTCACCCATGTCCTCCAGTTTGGTGGCAGGGATAACAAGCCTTCTCTTTACACCGTCAGATTCAGCACGGTACTGATCTGTCATAGCTAATGGCCTCCCATTCTGTAGCCACTGGCCCTCTGATTCAGGATTTGCCACCTCACATTCAAAAACAGCTGTCTGGGACTCGGCCACAGTCAGGTCACTGAGGGGCTTTGAAATGGCACCGCCTGTTGGGAAGAAAAAGCATGTTCTGTTGTTGTGCTGCTGTTCAGCTTTCCCCCCGTGCAGAAATGAAAGTAGGTGCTGGAATTCTTTGCCCTAATTTGCAGCATGCCCATAGTAATTCTGAGCTCTGTGAAAAATGAGGACTATAATATGACCTGAATATTACAAAAATATGTTTCTTATTTCTATTCTAGTTATTCTCTTTTATTTTGTCATCAGCACAGGTATGCTGAGAACACACAGGACAAAACCCCCTCTTTGTTACATTAATTACATCAAAAACATAATGGAGCATTTCATACTGTGGTTCTGATCTAGCAAACTATATTAACACTTAACAGATTTGAGAATTCAAATTATACTAATCACAAAAGATAAGGGGAAAGGCAAGGAGAACATAGGAAAAAAGGATATATTAAAGACAAACTCCCACTGGAGCAGCACAATTACTACAAGTCCATTGGGTACTTTCTAAATCACAGTGAAATAAAAACCTTGGACTTTAACCCTACTAACCTGCTACTATAAGCTTCCCAGATGTTTTCTTCTCTCCAGCATAAAAGACATATTCTCCTTCATCATCTTTCATCATCTTCACCACTGTCAATTTATATATTTTGCCATGTGCTTCAATTTTATATTTAGGACCAGCCTTTATGGGTTGGCCTTTGAAATGCCAAATTACATCAATCTCTGAATGGGACAGCTCGACCTCAAAGGACACATTCTGTGTTTCAGTGCAGGTGATGTCATGAAGACCTCTGATAATCTCAATTTCTATAAAAAGAATAAATCATAAATTTATTAGTTGTTTGCACTAGTTTTGTTTTCAAAGAAATAATTTCACAAAGAGCCGTGCATCTTAAAACACACCAACCTTCAACTGTGACATTGCAGCTCGTTTCCACTTTGCCAACCATCAGCTTATAGCGTCCTGCATCTGATGCATGGGTTCTGGTGAGCACTAGCCTCTGTTTAGCACCTTTACATACAGCTTGCACACGTTCATCAGGCTTTATTTGACTATCATTTAGGTACCATTTTGAGGAGGACACGTCAGGTGCTGAAACTTTGCATTCAAGGATGGCTTTTGTTCCTTCAATTACATGAAGATCTTCTAGAGGCACCACTATTTCCACACCTGCCAAGTTACAAAAATATTCATGGTGAGAAAAACTGTGTCTTTAAAAAATAAACCTAAAGGAGCCAAAACTCAAGCACACCTTCAAAATCATCATAATGACTTACTGTACACTGTGATCTGTCCAGTGGTTGACAGTTCAAGATCAGGAACACTGAAGGAGTAAGTTCCACTATCTTCCTTTGTGGCATCTTCTATGAGCAACATATGTGATTGTTTATCCAGCACAATGTGAATACGGTCACTTGACTGAATTTCTTGGCCATCTTTCATCCAGACACCTTCTGCATTTTCTATGGAGACTTTGACTTCAAGTTGTACGATATCTCCCTCACAGACTTTTTGATCAGTAAGTCCTTGAAGAATTGCCATGGGACGAGCTGTGGAATTAAATGCAGTTCATTAATACTTATAAGAGGCAGAATATTGAACATTAAAACATTATGGGATACAATGATATAGCTATAACACATGCCATAAAATAGAAAAACTCTAGTATATAGACAATATAAGAAATGCTTACGCTTCATCTTCAGTTTGCATTGAGTCCTTTTTCCATCAACAACATAACTATATTCTCCTTGATCATCTTTATTAACATCTTTAATAGTGAGGGTCTGGCGACCACGGCGGGATGCAATCACATGTTTAAGACTAGAAGTGAGTTCAACATCACCATGATACCATTTTCCCTCCACATCTTCTGGGAAAACCTCACATTCAAGTTCAGCTGAGAAGGATTCTGGCACTTCAGCATCCTCAAGTTCTTTAATAAACTCAACTGCAGCACCTAAAGGCAAATAATTACATTTGTAAATAAGCTTGATTAGATACTCCTGAAGAAGAAAATTGTTATTAAATGAGCCTAAGGGAATATATATAGATATATAGTGTAACCATTTTACATAAATACATCTCTAAACTTTCATACTGGATTCCAAAAGTATGAAGGCAGCTCCACATCTCTAAGGGTGTTAGATGTCTGTTTAAATGGTTTTATTTCTTCTGAAGCTGATTTCACTTTAACAGTACGGCATGGTGCTGAGCTGTATGCTTCTTACCTTCAACAGTAAGCTTTGCAGTGGTTTTTACGGATTCGTCTTCAACCAGTGCACAGCTGTAGTCATCAGCATCAGACATGTCAATTGTTAATACGGAAAGAAAGTGAGCCTTTCTGTCTGAGTGCATCCTGTACTTGTCTCCAGAATGAATCTCAATTCCATCCTTAAACCATTTCACTTTGACAAAGGGCTCTGATGTTTCACATTCAAATGTTGCCATGGAGTCTCTTGCTTTAGCAACAACATCTTGTAACTTCTGGGTGAAGCTGATTAACTGCTTGGCTGCAAAACAATATATAACAATCAACAGTGCACTGACCAAACAGACTTAACACACTATGATGAGCAGCAGGATGAGTAAAAGAATTGAAATTACCTTGTACTAACAGGAAAGCATGGCTAGAGGTTTCACCAGCTATATTGACTGCTTTCACCATGATGCTGGCGGAATCATCAGAAGTCACATCTCTGATAACTAATTCGCAAACATTGTCTTCAGGCCAGTACCAGTACACACGATCAGTCCTTTCAATCTGAACACCATTTTTGAACCACTGGCATTCAGGATCAGGTTTTCCCACCACTCTCACACGGAAGTGTACATCTGTTCCTTGGGCTACAGTCTGGCTTTGAATTCGTTCTAGTATCTTGGGAGCCTCCATGCTTGGACTAAGCTCCACCTTCTCTGGTTTGAATGTTGGAATGGTGATTTTGCCTTCAGGAGGAAGTGCTTTCTTCTCTTCCTCTGGGATCTCTTTGGTCCAGTGAAGAAGTTCTTCTTTCGTCTTTTTTAACATTTCTTCATATGATTCATCTCTTTTGCGAGATTTAAGTTCCACAGCTGTAATGGCTTCATAGTAGCCCTCTTCTGTCCTGCGCTTGAATTTACTACGCAGCTCTTCAGATTCCTCTGAAAGCTTTTCGTGAGTGATTCTTTCAGCCCTTTTCAGCTTCACCACTTCTTTGGTTGTTGCCTCTGCAGGTTTGTCTACCTTCTGTACCTCAAAGAGAAGTTTCCCAGGTTCTGTAACTACAGGCTCGTGTTTGGGTTCAGGAGCACGACGAAGAACAGATCTGAAGTCTTCTCTCTGCTGGATCTCAATATTCACCTTATGTTCAATAAAGCCTTCTGGATTCTCTGCAGTGACTCTCACCTCTCCTGTGTCATATGATTTGCAGTCCACTATATCCAGGTAGTAGATTCCATCATAACGGAGTCTGAACCTTTTGCTTTTACGGATGAGCTGTCCATTGAGGTACCAGTTGACCTTGGGCATAGGATAGCCAGTCACACGGCAGCGGAATCGTGCTGTTTCACCTTCAAGGACCCTTGCAGGTTCAGGAACCAAAACTAGTTCTGGTTTTTGTTTTTCCTTTTGGTCCAATGCAACAGCAGGTAGAGCACCCTCATGGGCCATTCTTTCTAACTCCTCAATTCGCTGGAGTCCCTTTTTGCCTTCTGGCAACTGGGATTCTTCCACAAGACTTTTCTCATCCTTCACGATCAGAGTAGCAGAGGTATGGTCTGTACCATACTTGTTAGTTGCTCTGCAAGTAATCACTCCACTGTCTCTGGAATAGGCTACCCCATAGTCCAGGCTACAGTACCCAAACTCATTGATCATGCGGAGTCTGTTAGCTGCTTCCAAGGGTTTGCCATCATGCAACCACTCCACCACCATGGTTGGGTCACCAATTGGTGTAAGCCTGCATTCAAAGTGTGCTGGTCCGAATTGTTTGAGCCTTAAAGATGTGAGCTTCTTCTTAAAAAATGGTTTCTGTTGTTTTTCTTTGTCATAGAGATCTCCTTCCTCCCATTGCTCTTGACCATAGCGCAGATGGAGAGGTTCTAACTCTGGTGCTGCAATTTCCTTGGCTTTGTAAGTTCCTTTTGGAATTATTAATTTCCTTTCTGGTTCAGGTTCTGTGTGTTCAACTTCAACATTTACTTTGCAGCGGGTAGTGTCCCGTCCAGCTTTATTGATAGCAGTAGCAGTATACCATGCAGCATCTTGCCTGGCAGTAGATTCAATTTTAAGGGCAGCTGCCCCTTTGGTTCCCTCAATCCTGAAATATGGAAAAAAAGATTAACTATTTTTCCCTTCTTTGTCATTAATTTTCGCCCTTCTTCCAAATTAGCTCAAAGCCTCCAAAGGCAAATCTCTGGAGGTAATAGACATTTTGTTTATGTTTATTCATGTTTGGGAGTGCAGTGTCTAAGAATCAAACAGAGAAGAATACTAAAAACCAGTCTTAAATTCTGTGGCAGTTTTGCCTGCAGAGGCCTTCAAAATTAGAGGCAGAGAAAAGTTCATTACATCTCTGTGGTGGCTTTTAGAAACTATATGAAAACACAGGCTGGAAAAAAAATGGAGTGAATCCTACAAGGTATTTAATATCTGTAATCCTTGCAACAATGCAAAAGCCCCTAGTGAATCCCTTCTGTGAAACTGTAGGAAGCATTTTGCAGGATCATGGTTATCTACTACTTAACTTATATAAAGCATTTTACATAAAATAAAATAAAATTTAAATAAAATTTAAATTTCAATGGATTTAAATATAATAAAAATCCTTACTTTATTTTGGGGTATTTATGAGGCACAATGATGTCACTGTTCTTGAGCCATACAATGTCAGGATTAGGGTTACCAGTAGCTTTCACTGCCATCTCCAGTCTAGAGCCCTCTTTCACGCTGACATTTCTCAACCTTTCCACAAAGTGTGGTCTGACTAGGTCTTCCTTAGCTGAAAGAGAAAATATAAGTTATTACAAGAGGAAATGAAAAAGCCATGGTTTTAAATAAGGAACAGTCACCAGACTGCTAAAAATAACGATATACAGAATATAATAGAAAATACAGAAGATACCTTCTACAGTCAGTGTCATTGAGACTGAAGCTTTGCCTGCCCTGTTCTGAGCAATGACAGCCCATTCTCCAGAGTCTTCAGGCATTGCAGGAACAATGATCAATGACTGGGTGCCATCTTCTTTAATCACTATTTTATGGGTGTAGTCATTAATCACTTGTTGGCCTGCAGATACAGATTAAAAGAAAACAGTTGCAATCAAGACGGTCTCAATGAGACATAAAAGACTTTTAAAAAAGATTATTTCTTCATGAAAATGAGGCTGATGTACCATTATGGAACCAGTATGTCTCTGGCATGGGTCTGCCAACAACTTTTAAGTCGAATCTTGCTGTCTGCCCCTGTGAACATTTAAATGATGTTGGTTTCAGCACAAAAACTGGCTTATATAGTCTCTCTAGTTGCCCTTCATCAGTTTCGTCTAATCTGCGGGCAGGAGAACGAGAAGGAGAACTGCGGGCAGGAGACCGGCTTGGAGACCGTGGAGAGATAGACCTGGAAGGAAGAGATAAGACAGATATGTATGACAGTGTCATATAGCAGTAGACTGACATGATAAACAGACTTCAACCTTTGCCTTTCTCATAATTTATTTTAAAAAGTTCGGCCAATTTATCTATGTGAGAAACTGGGAAAAAAAATTTATTTGTAGTCAATTTTCTTTAGGTTTTTGACAGGAGTTTTAAAGGTGAATAGTGTTAGGATACACTACAGCCAAGGAAATTTTTGGGTTTTGAATAGTGCACAGACCAAAATAGGGTAGTGCAATCCTGAGTAGGTTTGTGCATGGGTATGTACGTGCATAGAGACTGAACACAGGACATGGCAATGCTTAATTTTTCTATCATAGAAATACAGCTACTTCAAGGGCAGGAAAAAATACTTGCACACCACACTAAAACTCCAATAGAGGAAGATATATCTTCAGAAACGTGAGTACTTTAACAAATAAATATGGTTATTGGACTTGTAAATCTGAATCTGTGGCCAGAAATGCATGTGAATGACTGTACTCTTAGAACTGCATTGCTCATTAAAAGGGAAAACCAGACAAAAAGTTAGCATATAAAACTATATGAGTCATGAAAACAGCATTTAGAACTTTTCTAGAGGTATGCAAACTCCAATAGCTTAAGCTTATTTAACTGCTCTGTAATGAACTTTTGGACTATAACAGCAGATTGGAGTCTTGTAAAATTATGTTATTTTGTACCTACCTATATCTTCGCATAACTTCAGGTCCTGGCATATAACCTGGAGTTGCTGTAGGGGCAACTGGCTCAACATAGAGTTTTGCTGAGCAAATGGCATTTCCTTTCATATTACTGGCAAAGACAGTGTAAATTCCTTCATCTTCAGGTAGAACAACAGGTAAGCGCAGAGTGGCACTGCCATCTTGCAGCAGTTCCATGTGGTAGCGCTCTCCATGTCTTATACGTTTGCCATCCTTGTACCATGCCACCTGTATGGAAAGAAACAGTAGACTGCTATGTGAACTCTCCTAAAGACAAAGATCCAGTAATGACTTGTACGTACAAGACATTACAACTTCCTATTTTTCGGCGGAAAAACATCACAACCCACATATATGTGTTAAACATTAACATTTTTGCTTGAAATAGGTGAGACTAGTGTAAGATGTTTACATAGCAACCTGAAAGATGAGTTCTGGAGCTAGAAACAGATAAAAAGCCCACTTTTAAGAAGAGCAAAGTAACCTTGACTGGACTGTTACCTTGTTCCCCACTGGTCTGGGCTACCTCAGAGATACTCAGAATCAAATACAACTTATTTGGTAAATCCAACCTACCTCTGAACTGGCTAACCAACCTAACTCTATTCTATTAAGGGACAAAAGGAAAATTCAGCTTGATACCAAACCAGAAGGCTGGATTATTTTTGAGAGTCACTGTTTCCTATGCAGAATGTAGAATATCTGACAATGAGATGTTAAGGGATTCTTTTCAAGAAGAGCATTAAATGATTGACCAAAAAAAAAAAGTTATACAGATTTGGGGTACCTTTGGCAATGGATATCCAGATGTCTTGCAATGGAAGGTAACTCCCGTCCCTTCAAAGGTTCTGTAATTCTTTAATCTTAAATCGAATCCTGCTTCTACAGCTTCAGATTCAGAAATATCAACCATCATCTCCTCTCCATCTTCTTCAAGAAGTTCATGTAAAGTAGTCTTAATAATTCTGAGTTCAATTTCCTTGATAAGTCGTTCTTCAAAAGAAGAAATGTGGAATTCCTATACAGAAAAGCAAAACAATTAATTTTCTGTGTCAAATAATTACCTTGTAAATAAATTATTTGTATGGTAAAATGTTGGTATCCAAAATTAGTATGGAAGGATAGACATACCTCATCTTCTATAAAAGTTCTGACCATCACTGTATCTTTGGCCATTTTCTTTCTAATTAGAGCTTGTTCTTTCTCATACTCTTTTTCAAAGTCACCATAGGAAATGGGTGGGGCTACCTCAGCCACTTTAGGTTCCTGTACGTATGCAGTCATTTGAGTTTGGTACATCATTTCTTGTTGCGATTTTATGTAGGCTTCATAATCAGCTAAGAATTGACAACAGAATAATTTTGATAAATTTTTTGGTTTTCACTGGATTGAATGGAGAAAACAAGTACAAACTTATTTTACTGGTTTTGGTGATTCAAGCAGATTTTCTATCTGTTTAGCCAATAATAAATACAAACAGCAACAAAATGCAAAGACTGATGTATTAAGATGAGTTTTACAGACAGGTAGAAGTCTTCCTGTACTATTTAGGTGTCCTAGTTTTGAAAGTGGAAGCATCTTCAGAGATTATTTTATAATTTCTTCACCATGACTCTGTCTTCTGAAAATTTTTGTAGATTTTTACAGGACAAATAAAAAAAAATTAAACTACCATCTTTTCCTTTAAGATAATAACCTATTAATTGATTAACCTTCTTTTCCCACATTCCTCTCTGAATTTCTTGTCTTGTCATGAACGTGGCATGTCAGCAGAGGAAGGTTCCTATAGCTACACATTCTGGCAAAGAATAAAGCCCTTCAAGGGCCTGGTGTCAGATACTCTTGCAGAAACACAGCCACCAGATCTCCCTTTATGTTTCTTGAACTGAATAAACTAAGCTGCAAAAAATTTGCAGCACAATTTAAAATCTTTCTTCCCATTTTGAAGCTAATTTTAAGAACTATTGCTCCCATTTCTTTAATTGAAAATGTACCTTCTTCTAGTAAGGAGACCGTTGCAGAAGCTTCTCCAAGATTATTACGAACAACAATAGTGTATTCTCCGGCATCGTCGGCAAAAGTCATGGAAATTTCAAGTTTGCATTCCCCGGTTTCTTTTTTGTAACTCACTTTGTATCTATAGAAAACATTAAAGTAAAAAGTGTCTATAATTCTGGACAGAATTTTTAGTTAATTTGCTTTTAGTTACAGTTAGGCACAAAGGCTTGTACAAGGCCTAAAAAGAGAAACTTTTACAGGCAATTCTCACTGAATGAATGAGCATACAGAGCAGCATATGAAAAATAACCATGCTGAAACTAGAGTACTGGTCAGCTGTCTTCTTGTTGTCACTAAATAAACAGGAACCAAACACCAGTACTGAAATATCAGAAGTCTAGTTATCAGACATAATGTAATGGTATATTCAGTGTGTACACAGTTTGTCCTAGTATGGGTCATCATACCATGATCATTTCAAGAATACTACAAATGTAATATTTTTTCTCAGCTAGAAAGTATGTTGCTTTCTACAGACAGGGCATAGACAGAGAGATTGCAAACAGTGCACAGTCAGAATAAAACAAATACAAAACTTCCTGATTTGTTTGTAAGTATAACATATACCTCATTTTATAGCCCATTGAATATTTATATTTTAAAACCTAACTTTTTAAAGACACACATTCAGACATAAGACTATAATTTTTACATTAAAAATAATTTATTTCACATAAATCAGGATGTTATTTGGCTCAGCATAACTGAGGGAATCAAATTATGACATTGCCAATTAAATATGCAAAGAATTATGTTAAGATGGATTTTGGGCATTGTATTCAAAGTACCTGTAGCCAGTCGTTAGAGGAACTCCGCCTTTTTTCCAGTAGACGTGTGGCTTTGGGTTGCCCCCTACTTGGCATTCAAAAATAATGCTCCCACCTTCAATTAATTTATGCACCATGGGTTTTCTTATGAAGAAAGGAGGCATGGGTTCTCCCGATACTTCCTCTGCTGCAGCAGAGACATCTTCCATTACAATGTCCTTTGTCTCCACATAGCTGAAATAAGATTTCAGTGCAGGTAAGTGAGCTGAAGCTCTCACAAAACAGAATGCAAGAACGTAAGGACTGCAATAGGAGCAGTCTGTTTAGAAAAGTAACTTTACCGTTTCTCTTCTGTAACAGCCTTCTCAGAAATGGTTTCTCGAGTCTCGATTTCTTCAGTAACTAAAAGGCAAATTTCATACAGTGGGTTTTAAAGTACCTTAATAGGCCTTAAGCAATGAGTTTAGTTGACATAAAAAGAATATGTAGTTAGTTGCCTCAGAGGGCTATGTAATTCCACTGAGGAATCCGGTTAAGAGACTCTCATTATCAGCCTATTATTGGCCTTTTCCTCATATTCTTACATCCCTTTTACCTCATAACCCCAGAGCACAACTCAAGCCATGTGTTTTATATGTCCAAGATACATTAGAAGCAATATACAGTTAACAAGATTATTAACTTCCTATGGTGACAAGAGGGACTGTCCTTGAGTTGCACCAAGGGAGGTTTAGTTTGAATATAAGGAAACCAAAAGCACTGTCAAGGCTTATAAAGCTTTGGAACAGGTTGCCAGTGAGTTATCTGGGGCTGACTTTTAGGTACCTTCTCCACCCTGGAGGTATTTAAAAAACATGTAGATGTGGCACCTAGGAATACGGTAGACTTGACAGTCTTGGGTTAATGGTTGAAATCAATGCTCTTAAAGGTCTTTTCCAACTTTAACAATTCTATGGCTCTATAAACACACTTACCTTTCACATGTAAGTGGCAGGAAGTGCTGACACTCCCAGCCTTATTGGTAGCAGTGCAGGTAAATCTTCCACTGTCCTCTGCAAAGGCTTCACGGATCACAAGGCGAGCAAGTCCTGCTTTGAAAGTGATCTGGAAGTCCATTGAGCTCTCAATTTTGTAGTCTTCCCTGTACCATGTCACTGTAGGCTGAGGATGACCAGATATTTGGCACTCCAGAGTGACAGACTCACCTTCAGTCACAGTCTTATTTTTAAGGCCCTGTATGACAAAAAATAAGTATCACAGTCAGTATATATTTTCAATACTAAAGAGATGCTTAAATATCTAAAACCTATTTGAATGGAAAATTTAATGTCTAGCTCAGAACACTGTTCTGTGAAGCAATGTGTACAGGAAAAAAAAAAAAAGGCATTTTCCAAAGAGAAGTATTTGAAGCTGGCTTTTAGGGTCTGTGAACATTGCTGTTATTAATAAAATGAAAAGGTAGGTTCACATTTGTGCAGCTAGATCAACCTACTATGTGACATAAATGTGTAGAATCACTACCATGAAAGACATCAGGAAGACTTTGTATCAGAGATAAATGATATGGCTGAGTAAATCTAATGCAAAGTTTAAAAGATTAAATAAAGCCTATTTATAAGGGTTAGGTATTAGGCAATAAAAATTAGAAAACAGAATGGGTGAAAATCTAGTGTAACTCTCCTACACTACATACAAATTACTTACTGAGACTAATGTGGGTGGAGTAGCAGGGATTTCTGCAGGCACAGGAACTCTGGCAGTTTCTGTCACCTAGGTTTTTCAGAGGACAATAATGAACAAAGTCAAGGACATAGCACAATTTAAATAAGAGAATAAATCAGGTAATGTGAACTCTTCGCATGTCATAAGTAAATATTAGGTCCTTACAAGAATTTGTGTAAAACAAATAAAAAATAAAAGGCATCAGAATGCTTTAGAAGTTGAAAATTGTGATAAGAAGACAGCAAAAAAAAAAAAGAGGCTATTCCATATTTTTAAGATGACAGTCAAAGTGACAGAAATTTGCTTAAAAACTTACCTTTGCTTCACCTTCTTTATGCAGCATCAAGTGTTCTGTCCGCACTGCTTCACTTTTAACGCTTGCCTCCTTTTTAGTCTCAACATCATAATGACTCTTGTATGTCTCCGCAGCCTCTCCAAAGGGAAACTGTGGAGGGGCAGCTGGCTCTGGTTTTGTCCTGACTTCATGAGGCTTTAGCTGAGGTGGTTTCACAGGCTTGGTGATCTTTTGCACAGCAGAAGTAGCTGATAACTCTTTCTCCAGAGTAGCCATCGCAGATCCAGCTATTGAAACCTAGGGAACAGTAGAAAAAGAATTACAGCTTTGTTGTTGTCTTATTTTTGAAGGAAAGAGTGCATTTCCTGGGCAGATTGCATATGCAGCAGTTGCTTCCTTAGTTACTTGGTTGTGACACTGCAAAAGATATATGTAAAAAAAGAGTGGCAGTTTTAGATTGCAGTAGTAGAATACCGAAGATATAATATCTTTGTATTATTTTTGTTCTAACATTTAAATATTTTCTTTTTCAAATAGGATTTGATCTTTAAATGGTCAAGAAGCTCTTAAGTGCAGCACAAGAAATGTTCTCTCAGTTTCTTCGCTTGAAGCCTTAGATTTCCATTTAATCTGTCTAATACAGCAATAAAGAATACTACTAATTATATAACTTCCAATGATTAAAATAACTGAAGAGATTTCAAAATCTTATCATAGGTGGAAAAACTTTTTAAAAAATACATAAATATTTAATAAGAATATTTATAATCAGTGTTTAATTATATTTGGGGGGAAATAATTTTTAAATTCCAGGTGAAGAGAAAAAGTATGCCTGAATGAAAAAATTAATTAACTGGAAAATTCTAGTATTATGTCGAGGAGTCCAACAGAAGAATAGAAGATTTAAAAACTCAAAATAAAAGTAAATGGTATCATATTATGCAGTCAGTCTGGATTTTCTCTATTTTAAAAATTAGCTTAGCATGTATTAATTAGCAAGGAAGAAAAAAGCAGCGTGTGAGTGAACTGATGCACATAATAAGATTAAAGGGGGATACTTCTGCTCTTTAAAAAATATAACTTGCATGAAAAATATCTACAATTTCACTGTATGTCATTAAGTACTGAAGCCGCATCCTCAAACAGTTTATAAGATTATTTAAATCAGAAGTAATAACAACAACAAATTGTATTTTGGTAATTCATTTGTCTGTTTACAGCAGTGTTGTTCATTAGCCAAACAAGCCAACAAAAGTAACTGCAAGGAGTGTACAACTCTTCCTCTTGGGGAAGCACCACTCTGGAGTGTGGGAGGAAAATCCAAATTGAATGGATGACCTACTGGCTATTGAAAATGAGCATGCTGCTCCTCTTGGATACAACTTCAGCTTACCTCATACGTGTGATCTGGTTTAGGAACAGCAACTCTGGAGACTGTGAAGTGAGGACTTGCTGTGCGCGGTCGCGGAGGCTCAACATGAATTGTTTTCTCAAGTTCTGTTGTTCTTTTTATCTACACAAAGTAATGAAAAAAGTTGTTGAAAGTGATGCTGTTCTTTAAACCGAAACAGATTTCCCTGGGACATAGTTTCTGGAAAAGAATGTAATGTAAAAAAAGAGTCTAACCTCTTTTGATATATGAACTTCCTGCTTTTCAGGAATTGAGATATGTTTCTCAGGAGGAACATAGACAGTTTTGACTTCTTTGGTGACAACATGACGTTCTGCTGGGGCCTCAGAAACACGGTCTGTGACAGTGTGCTCTTTATAACCATATTCCAAAGTTTTCTCCTTTACATAAGCTTCATCTGCTTGTTCTGGTTGCCAGGGTGATCGAACACGTGCTTGATCAACTGCTGCAACAACTGTAGCTACAGCTTCAGCCTTTTTTCCAGCTTGAGTCTACAGATAACATCAGCAGAATTTACACACATATTCATCATTATATTGAAAACTTGTATATATGACAAACAGTTATAGTGTTCAGTATATTCCAAAGAGAGGTTGTATGGTTATGAAAAAGTCATGATGAAAAGATCAAAAGTATGCACCTTTAAATACACTTAAGCATCAGTAAATTCAAATGCAAATATATTCTCTAAGTGCTATCTCGGCACATTCAGAATATATCTGTGCTTCTGTGTTTTATACATATCAATATTTGTCTGCAAGCCCAGTTTTAATACTTTACAGCCACATTTGTGTCCAGTTGTCTAAGAGTATGCAGGTATGTAAATGTGCACATAGTTTTGAAATATGCTCATCAGCTCCATATAACTCTTGTAGATGTAAAAAATGCATCTAGAATCTGATGTGAATGTATTTATTAAGAAACAGGCCCATAAAAATTTTTAAATCAGGTATATCTGCTAATTGAGTGCTGATCTATTTTAACGGATTTTACAAAAGAAAGGAGACAGATGTCTGATAATTTGGAAATAATGCTTTTGTATCAGGACTTCTATTTGTTTCAATAACTCATAAATACTGTCAACTTCTGTGTTATTAGATTCCAAACTTCTGCTCAGTCAGCCAACAGTAGATAATAGTGACTACTACTACTGTTTATTATTACTGTCATGACTGATCTGGATGTAGCAACAGAGCATCTGAGATGTATGCCTTGTAAATGGGGGAAAAAAAAAAACCCTAACAGCTAATTTCATACTGATTTTAAAACCATTATCAGCTTAAACTAAAATTACTTAGGTGAGGCCAAAATGTGATAATTTACAGACATTTTGTTTTCTTATTAAAGTAGTGTTTAGGTAACAGGGACCTCTTATTCAGTATTACTGTCGGTTTCCAAATAATTTTTTATACTGGCTTGAATTTGGCCCTAAATTTACATCATATAATAAGGGACTGAACTCACCTAGCAGTCTGACTCCTCTGAGTTTTATACACTTCACTCATTTGCTTATATTTTATAAAAGTATTTTATGAATGTACTACACTGTAGGTAGATAGATTTTAAATAACAGCTGTTGTCAGCTATGCTATTCTTCCACATATAAGAGTTCCTGACTGTATTGTAGATCATTCCTACTGTGGGAATCCTACTGGAACAAAGCAGTGCCAACAAGTGTCTGATGGCCGTAAGTAACAAACTGGACAGACCTGAATGGATGTAAAAGTTTGTTTTGTACAAAGAACCATTCAAACCTCAGTAAAGAGAAGTTGTTTCGTCTGACAACCATGAAGTTAAAAGCAATCATGAAGTAGAAAAAAAGATTGCAGAGTGAGAAATTTGAACAAGTAAATGTTACTTAAAAGCCACTGTTAGAGAGGAGACTGTCACAGAGAAATCAGACTATAGCATAAAGTGTGACATCTCTTAGCAGGGTGGGATATAAACCTCTTCAGCACTAGAAACTTAATCATACTGACTCTATTACTTGAAAATCATCCCACTGAATGGGTATGTTTTCAGGAATTAATTTCACAGAATTTACAGAATTCACAGAATCACTGGGTTGGAAGAGACCTTTAAGATCATCGAGTCCAACCCAGCCCTAACACCTCAACTAAACCATGGCACTGAGTACCATATCCAATCTTTTTTAAAATACATCCAGGGATGGTGACTCCACCACCTCCCTGGGCAGGCCATTCCAGTACTTGATCACTCTTTCTGTGAAAAACTGCTTCTTAATTTGAGACCATTCTGTTGTACCAAAGTAGGTCTTAAAACGTAACATTTGCAGATAAACAAAATTGTAACAGTGCATTGGCTGTAATTTCTTCTCCAGTTCTGGACACTGTGACTGGTACTTTGGTTTTAGCAGTGGCAGCTATTTTTGGAACTACAATAGTTTTCTCAGCTTCCTTTTTAATCTAGTTTTTATAGCAGAAATAAAAGTTTAAGTTACATTCAGACTTGAAAGATATTTGAACAATGAGAAAACATTTTGAAATGGGAAGAGGGAAGGAGAATTGAAGGGTTAGATCCTTGTGCACTGCACACATCTCTGTGTTATGTGTCTAGTGATAAGTATTGTTATACCTTCGCACCTATTTTAATAAAAGTAATGATCAATTAAAAAAACATTAAAATGCATTTCAGGAGTCAGTCAGTCCATTCCAAACATCAGTCAGAAGATAATTATGAACATCCTATTAATGAAAACAAGAGAGGAAGATCAAGGTGAAATAACTTAGTCTAATTAGCAGTAGGTCTCAAAGTTTGTAAGTGGAATAATCTTAGAAGAAATGAGCTGGAAATGTATAGTTAGTAATTTTTGAGGAAAACAGGAGGATTGTAAAGAAGAAAGGATAAAACCCAAATATGTTCATAACAGTGCTATTCACCTTTTCCCGTGTTATGCTCACTTGCTCTTGTTTGGTGGCAACTCTTTCTTTACTTTTCGATACAATGACCGGTGCTTTAGGTTTATCAGTAGTAATTACTACCTTAGGTACAGAAGGTTTCATATCTTCCCTTCTTATCTATTTTTTATGGTAAAGAAAAATAATAGTAATTGATTATGCCTGTTGTCATGATTACACAAACCTTTGGAAAGCAGGGTAATGTCTCTAAATGTATATCAAGAAGAAAGAAACATGACTTCAGAATTGGAGTAATATCTTTGTACCCAAGCTATAGCCCATCTTATATGCTGAGAGAAGTTCATAAAGTCGTTAATTTATTGCATTAATTTTCATTAGAATGAGAGAAGAAACTTTGTACTTCCTAGTTCGCAATATGTCATTTTGTTTTGTCGAAACTGTTTGCATAGAAATTAGTATAATTGACCTAATAGCTAACCCCATCAGGTGAGTGGTTCCAGAATATGGTCTAACAGATGTATTCTATCCTCACACAAATATGAACTTCATTAAATCAATCTGCATACTACATATCATACCATGGAAAATAACCTTTACAATTTATATTCAGAAATCTACCTTCAGAGATAAATTTGTCATTAAGCATCAGATGAAATCCTGTGTACTGTGGCAATAAAAGCCCTAATGCTCAAAGGATCTGTGAGAAGGGCAGCTCACTCCTCTGCAGACAGAGCTGCTGTGAGGTCAGTAGAACTGGACCTGCAGAGATTGTGGTCTGGAATACCTTGTTTCACAAAGTTTTGGTTTAGTAATCTTCTCTTCATAAAGAAGGACAGTAAAGTTACTTAACAGATTTTATAAACCAGAGTATCTCAATGAACTAAAGATTGTAAAATTTATTTACCTGTTCATGAGCAATGTGCACTTGCTCATGTCTGGTAGATATTTCTTCTCTAGCTCTTGTTATTCTTTCTTGTTCTTTGACTTTGTCTGTGGCAATTACTGTCGGTACTGGAGTTTTCTCTGGTTCTTTTCTCACCTGGACATTTACAAATAAAGAACTTTTTATTTTTTATTTTAAAATATAAGGTATGTGATTTCCAATATATTTGGAAAAGAGCATAGAAATTGAATTGAGCAAAGATGTCACATTCTGTATTTTGAAATCATCTAGTCTGGAAACAACAATAAAAACATGAACGGACTGTGTATAAAACATTTAACAGAAAAAAATAAAACATTGCGCAAAAGCTTGGTTTGCTACTGAAAGCAGTACTAAAAAAATTGGCCCAGAGAAAAACTGTTCTGCATTAAAATCACTTTGAGAAAGTGTGGAATATTATAAATTATTTTACGAAACTTTCATTTGACAAGACTTCAAATGCTAAGTTCAGATTAATGCCCAGGTGGATTTCTGTTTCTCAGTGCTTTAAGGAGAGGTTACACTTTCTTCCTCAAGCATTTCTACTATAATGCAAATGTAACATTGGCTATAAAAGCTCATATCCATTAAATCACATTTTTCTGATAAAACACGTTAATATAATCTGAATACAAATCACTCATTCATACTTTCAAAATTGATTTCAATGCAGAATGAGTTTTTCCTCTTTTTTTTCTGCCCCCCTGTGCTGCCAACAGACAAAGCAGGCTACAAATGACAAGCTTAGAGACAACATCAGAACACTCCCCCCACACACACACCCAGCCCCCAACAACATTTAAGAGCCAGTTTCTACATGTCAATTCTTTAAATGATCAGGAATACTATTTAGTACATTACTATATAATATACAAAAAAAGAGAGGTTAGTCTATGACATTCTTAGGTATAAATAATGGAAGTGAAATAAAAGAAGGAAAGAGAGTAATCATAGAGAAGAGACGGGAAAATGATAGCACTGTAAACTGGAAGAATGAACACAAAAGGGACAAAGAATAACAGTATCTCATTTTTCTTCTTCATAGGCTTGTCTTTTGTATGATATCAGATTTTTGAACAAGATAGGGCATAAAAATCTCAGGTACAATCTGTAATCACCTTTTCAGGAGAGATGTGTCTTTGTTCTTGTGAAGTTACAATTCCTTCTCTAGTTCTCGATATCACTGTTTGTTTTGTGGCTTTATCACTGGTAACTACTACCATTGCCTCCTTTTTCATCTGATTTTTGTAGCAACAAACAAAAAAAAAACCAAAGCCTTAGAATTCATTTTAAAAAATTGATCATCAAAGTAAGAGGAGAGGGAAAAATAAGAGAGGAATTCAAGTAAAGGAAAAATACTGAGGGAGAATTATTTCTAGTGAGGAAATTATAAATGAGATATTAGAGAAAAAAATTCATCATTCTAAGAATAATGTTAGAGAATAAAGGAGAAGACAGAATAGAGGATCACTTTTAGAGAAAGCATCCTTAAACTTAAGAAGAGTAATTAGTTCAGTCCTGTTATGATGGAATGCAATGGTGTAAGTGACCCTGAGCATTCCTTTACACTCTAAGTGTTCTAGATGAGTATGCATGCTTTTGCAGTGCACTGGGTAATATCTTGTTAATTCCTCACAGTGAATCATGCCTTGTTTGCATGTTGGATCAAGGGATAAAGGGAAATCATGGAACGTCTGTGCTCTGTTTCTACCTGCTCATGAGCAGGCTGAACGTGGACTGCAGTCATTGCTGTCCTTTTAGCAGTTTGCTCTGCAACACCTGGAGCTGGTTCTCTCACCATGGCTTGATCCACAGCAGCAACAACTGTAGCAACAGCTGCTGTTTTTTCACTGTCCTTTCTCACCTATATTAGTCACATCAAAAGACATTTTTTTTCATATTTTGCATACATTCAGAAGAAGCACAGAACAAGTACAGAGACAGAATGTTGCAAAGAAGCATTTCCATATCTGCAGCAGAGCTCTCTCAGCAGCAGATGTACACAAGGTTTTACACACAGCCTCTCAGACTCCATTTAGCAGATCTGTCCAGCAGTGGTGAGACCCCCCACAAAGCAAACCCAAAGTTTTTTCCAAAGCCAGACTTTACCTCTCTAGCACCAGTGGCCACCTCGCCAGCAGTAGTGCCAGTAATGGTGACTTGTTCTTGGACCCCGTATCTGCCCTCCCATCTTTCTTCAGTGACTTGGGTAGTGCTTGTAGATACTCTTGTTTCCTTCATCTGGGCTTCCATGGTTCCAGCATATCCTTCCTGCTTCCAAGGAGGAAGGACATCAGCCCCAGCTGTTGTCACTAGGTGTGGTTTACGGACTGGAGATGGAGATTTCACTGGTCTAATAGGTGAGGTGGAGATTCTCCCAGCAGGAGAAACTGACCTATTAAAAAAAACAGAGTATCAATGTTATTAATCTACTGCCACACAGTGATAAGTGTGTAAACAACTTCAGCCTGAACTTGAACTCACTCCCCATATCTCCAGTAATGTGTAGTTTGATTTTAAGAAAGATTTTTGAGAGGTTCTACTTGTAAATTACACTAACTTGTTTTTTTAACATTATGCCTAACTGTTGTCATTCTCATAACTTTAACATGTCTTTGAAGTAGCTTAGTTTCCAAAAAGAAATAAGAACAAGTGGCAAAAGAAATTTCGGTCAACCAAATATATTTGAAATATAAAAATACGTCATGATTTTGCATTTGTTCTGTCCTAATTCTTCTAATAGAAATAATACAAAAGGCTCACAGGCTGTAAATACTATATAATACATTCATGGTTCAGTCTCTGTAGAGAGACAAAATGGTAATTTTAACCAATCTTTAGAAAAATGTCACATGGCAACCACCTAGCAATACAACTGGATGTACTCCTGTACTACATCTTATTTTCATGTGTCACCCATATATGTACCTATAATCCAGGCAAGTTCCTTATCAGTGCCTAATATTTTCCCCTGCACTTACATTTACAGATCTCAGACACAATAATTTATATGCACTTGGAAAGTGCTAGTTTCTAAATTCTGATATTCCAAAAATTCAGTCCTAATCCTAGCAGACAGTTTTAAAGCATTACCAAAATCCTTAAACAGGCTTTCTAACTTAGAATTTTTTTGAGTGGAATTTTTTGTGCTGTATTTCCCAGAGAACATTAACAAATAGCAGCAGGTAGGGGGCAGCATCATAATAATTTTTAGATTTAGTTTTTTCCAATGGGTTGTATGTCTAAAAGGGATCTGACTAGCAAGGGAGGACAAATTTCTAGCTCTATATGTGCTCTAGATGTCGCTGTTCAATTCCTTTTTCATTTATGCAGTTTGTTAGTTACTGCTAGTTGCTATAGATTCATTTATTCCTGTCCTTGCAAGATATTCTCAGTGGGGTAAAATTCACCAGCACACCCAGTTCTGGCAACTTAAATGGGGCTCTTGGCATTCATCTTGGAGAGATTCCTTCCATGATGCTTGTGCTTCAGGATACTGAAACTGTAGGACTTTCAAAACACTCTTTGCCTTACCTGCCCCTCAGCACAGATCTCATGGGGTCTCCCAGACCATAAGCCTTGCTCTCCAAATCACTCACTTTCCCTCTCTAGACCTTCTACACAGCAGAGATAAACTCCATTTTTTCCACAACCACATTTATCTTGCCTACTTTCAAAATATTATTTCTGTAGTTATTACCAGTACATACATGGAACATGAGCTCAATTGTTTTTTACATACCCTTTCATTCTGTTTGCCACTCATCAGTGTCATTCCTCTTTTCTCTGTTCATCTAAAATAATCAAGAGCCAATTGCACTACTGGTTTTTTTTCCTGTTTCATCATGAAATGGAGCTGTGAGTGCTACTTTGGTTCTATGTAGAGCAATCAAATGAGATTTTCTACAACAGGGGATAGAAGTTTACATTGGCGACCCACACTTCTATAGCAGTGGCAAATATAGCACATTACAGCTCACCATGAGAATAAACACAGTCACTAATAAGTTGGTGCATTCTTTCATTTTACACTGTGCTCTCATTCTACAGCATTACTTCTTTATGTAAAAGTGATTCCAAAAGCAATATTGCTTGAAAGAACAGTACTTTTACCTTACTGGTGAAGGTGTTGGTGCTCTGACATGTCTTACAGGTGATGGTGATTGTCTAACGGGTGATGGTGATTGCTGTCGTGCCATTTGTGCTTTTGCAGCAGTGGTCGGGGTTGGTGATTTTGATGTAGGTCTAGGAGGCATTCGTGGAGGTGCCTTGTGTGGGAGCTGTTGGGTGGTTGCACCTTCTATAATCATTTCAACACTTGTAAGTGATCTGGCATCAAAGTGGGCTTCAGTCTTCTACAAGAAAAACAAGAAAAAGAAAACTAGGGTGAGGTACTGTAGAAGTAATGCTCCACATTTTATCCATACATGCTTTGTTTTTGAAAATTATACCTTTTCAATTCTGGCTTGTCTTGTTTGTGAAATCTGAGCAGTCGAAACAATTGTCTTTGTCTTCTTAGCAGGAACGGCTTCTTCCTCGCCTTTTGAAAGAAAATGTGGTCAGAAGAAATGCATATGGCAACGATCAATAAACAGAGAAATAAATGAATGGTCATCTCCAATTATATAAACATTTATATCTACAGCGGAAAAATAATTAAGCAACCATCTGTTTTGCCTTCAATATCTACGGACAGATAATTGTGAAAACAGTTGAAACAATATTACTGCATTACCAAGTCATTTGGAAAAAACTCAAACAAAGCAAAACAAGATACATTCATTGTAGATTCTTCATATCAATCCTGGATATAAAATGATTACAGAGTCTCTAAGCCCGACTGAGGTGAAATCCAAGCAAGACTGCTCTGAGTCTGAGCATGATTTCCTGAGCATGATTCCCTGAGCATGGTTCCCTCTGAGCATGATTCCCTGCTACAATTCTCTAAGCTCTATAAGCTCTATACTATTCTCTAAGAACAGTCTTCATCCTTACCAGCCTCCTTCACAAGACCATGTACAGCTTTGTAGTCTAATATATCTATTCTGTCAAAGCCAACTTACAAATAAAACTTTGAGAGATTTACAGACCAAAATGAGGACAACTCAAGGTATTACACACTTCTTCCATCACCTGCATCCTCCGCTTAAAGAAGACCCATTGTGGAGAAAAGGTCCTTGTAAATCTCAGACAAAAATCTTTGGCAAACTGCCTCAAAGACACTGCTTTTTTTTCACAGCAAGCTAATAAGTCTTGCAAAAGAAGTTATAAATTAACTTGTTGATATAACTGCAATGAAGTGGTGCATATTGCACCACTGCCATTATTGCTCTGACATTCATAGCCTGCAGCTTCAGCTCTGTTACCTTGAATTAGCAATTCAGCTGTTGAAGTAGCACGTCCCACACTATTTGTGGCATTTACGGAATAGGTGCCGGAGTCTTCAGGATATGCTTCTGCAATTATTAAGCTGTAAAGGTCTCCTTCTTGTAAAATTTTAAAATCGGGGGAACTTTTAATTTCTACTCCATCCCGATAGAACTTCACCACAGGTGTAGGGATTCCAGTCACTCTCACGTCAAGTCGAACTTGACTTCCCTGTCTTGCAGTCATGCTCTGTAGTCGTTGTGAGAAGTTTGGTGGCGCTGTTCCAGCTGCATTTTTATGGAAGAAGCAAATAGAAAAACAATAGTGTCTGTTGAAAAGCAGCAAGTACTAGACACTTTTATTATTAGAAGTGCATGAGGTCTATTTCTTCTTCTCATGCTACTGACAGATGATAGTACCTTCTGAAACATTCAAAGTATCATTTCTGATTACACACATGATTGCAAATGTTTCTAGAATTACAGATACATTGCTTGTAACCATAGGCATTAAGCACAGTCCCTTGGTATGGTCCTTTTTGTGATTTATTCTCTTAAATATCATTAATGGCTCCATCACTCATAACTTTATCCTTTCTTTTATGGGCAATTTTGATGTAGCCAGTATGACAGACCATAAGGAGGTACATGTATAAGGGCTGAGCCAGAAGCTTGTAACCATGAACAAGAGTTTGTGAGATCAAGATTAAACTTCATACAGTTAAAAAGTAAAGGACACTGTTAGATATTACTGGTGAGAACACATGCTGAATTCTAGCCTGTTTTAGGAAAAGGAATGTGGTTTGCTATTTTTCTGCTGACCATGTACTTGAAATCTGAACTATTCCGTAATGTGAACATCTCCCTCACACTGCTGGCAGGCAGAGGTGCCTTTGTTTGGCTGCTCTGTACCTGTGACAAGCAGCTCAGCAGTACTAGTCGCTTGCCCAGATCCATTGGTGGCTTGCACAGTGTATCTCCCGCTGTTGGCTTCTGTCACGGTGGGGATCACCAGTCTAGCGCGGCCATCACTAAACGAGATCTGCACACCGGGCAGAGTTGCAGCAGAGAGAACCTGGCCATCCCGAAACCAGTTCACCTCAGGAACTGGGAAACCTACAGAAAAAAGGAAGACAAATGGAGATTAGGATATTCCGAAGTTCCAGACGTAAAAGATTACCAGAATGCACGCTCATGTGTACCCAGTTAGGGTGGAGCATAATGCCATAGGCACAGATGTATGTCCAGTGGCACAGTGCCAAAGGAATTTGGTTTTAGAAAGGTCTCTAAAACGCACAGAGCAATAGGGCAGCTGCACTGGCTCTTGTGTTTAGTAAATCACTTGAATAATGAGACAACTGCAGTGTTTAGCATTCTTATTAAGAAGTAGAAGTTCATCAAAATCATGATGAGGATGAATTAATTCATGTGAGGTATTTTTAAAATGTATTTGCTAGTATCTAAGTGGGATTGCTTATTGCTAGCATATTTATCCAGTCCAATACTCTGGAGATAATGTAAAGATCAGTACTTCCAACCAAACTAAGCATATTTTCTAGCACAACTATGGCTTTAGAAAATGTAGTGACAGAAAAAGTGACTGCTGTAGACATTAAAATCAAATGCTAGCAAAGTTTTGAGGGTTTTAATTCCCTTTGCTGGATTTTTTTTGAGTTTGATCAACAGCAGTCATCTGGAATCAACTGTTGTTCAAATGTATTATTTTTTTTTGGTCAGGTTCATGAGCAACAGTCTTTGGGCCAGAAAAATTTCAATTTTAACAACAGCTGATTTTTGGTTTTAAATGGTGAATTTAGATTCCCTACAAAAATTCTATTCTCAGTGTTCTACTCAGCCAAATTTATTGTGCAAAAAATATTGTGCAAATTTATTAAATCCATTTGATGAACAAGTAAAATTGTTATATGAACCACATAAAGAGAACAGGTAATTTAAGGAGATGGTTCCAGCTCAAAGTCTTTTTTGCATTTCTAGAACATAATTTCTTAAAAATTAAAATCCTCCCAAATTCACTTAATATATATCTCCACTCAACCCAAATCACCAGTTGCACTGCAAGGGGGCTCAGGAAGGAGATCTGAGGCTGCATTTACAGATGAATTAATTAATTTTCCCAGTTCTAATGTCTGTGGTTTGGAAAACCCCAGGTGCACAGAATTCTGCTTCCTTTCTAGACTATCCTTCCTATAAACTGAATAAATTATTAGGGAATTTGATGTGCCAGGAAAATGACTATGTGAGACTAAAGTGAAAGAGAAGCTGATTGAAGCTTTCACTGGTTGACTGCAGTCCCATCAGACTTGGTTAGGAAATTTTAAAATCTTACTCACAGTGAAGCACTGGTATTTAGAGAAATGTAAAACAGAAACACACACACACACAAAGAAAATGTGGACAGTTTTAGGGAGGAATAGAAATCAAGAGAGTAAAAGTACCCTTAAGCATTGTTAATTTTACAGATGAAAGTTACCAAACAAAGTTATCCCTGATGGGAGGGTATAATTCAATTTTGTGCTATTGGTGTAGGGCAACTTGGGCATTATCATCATAAACTTAGAGCATACAGCAGACCCCAGTGATTTCATTCAGAGCTATGTTTCTTGAATATTTGTGAAAACTAGTTTAAAAATATTTTAAGCTAGGCAACCCCCCAAAACATGTCCTCCATTTCTTGAAACATTGTCAAAAGTCTATTTTCTTGCGGTGGTGTTATATGATGATTAGCAAAAATGGGAATTTCTGTGGCAGGTTGAAAAAGGCCAGCACTTTTAAAATGGAGTCTATTTTGATGTCAAAATAGACAAAATAGATGTCTCAAACTGCTATGTACAAGGGATTCAAAGCTAGAAGCCATTTTAGAAATCTGAGCCCAAGTTTAAAACTCAACTCCACAAATTTACTAGCACTCTGCTAGTCTCAGGTCACAGAGCTAGGTAAGATCTAACTCAGATTATAGATATATGTGCCTGGTCTATATGGAGTAGGGTTTTACTTCTACATGTCCCAAATACACTGTGATTTGACTGTTATTGATTAGGACAGTCCTTTTTCATTTTAAAACTGTCCTTGAGGTTTTTTGAACTTTAATACTGAAAAGAAGAAAATCGACCTGAAGTGCCCCAAATTCACCACTTAAGTAATTGAATTCATTAAGATTCTCCTGACAATGATGTGAGAAGGACTGCCAACTTGTCTTGATCTGTGTGCTGATTTCAAAAATAAGCACTATATAAAGGCTGTCTTGCACTGGGTAATACTGAAAATATCTGTTCAAAAACAGGTAAGCAGTGCACAGGTTAAATCTTTATGAAAAAATTCAGACTTGTTCAGTACTCTGGAGACATGAGTCTCAGTTGGCACGGTTCTAATGCCAGCAACACTTCTGGCTTTCTTGTCTCATGACTCCTCAGTCACTGGTGACCCAGCAGGACTCCCCCTGTCCTGGCTGCTCTGGCATTTGCTGCTTTTAATAACAGGGTTTGTGTGTTCTGTGCTTTCTGTTACATGCTGGGTATATTCATCTGATATAATCCCTTTGTAATGTGACACTTAATTCACAGTCTAATACAGCAGCACAATTCATTTGTTCTAGTTTATACACAGCAAAATTGCATCTCAGGTGGTTGCTAAGCTCTTCTTGATACCCTTAGATTAACTGAGCTCTTCACATTTGAACTGTAGCTCTGTATTAATTATTATTGACTTGTATATAATAGACTAGTCTTATTAGAGATAGAGAAAAATTCTGATTTTTAAAGGCACGATAATTCATGACAGATAGAAAGGGTAGACATTACAGCAGGATAAAGCTGTGTAGTCCTTTATTTATGCAATTACTTATAGTAAAAGACCTTTCCTGTTTTTTATGCTGTAGAAAACTAAATGCCAAGCCACTCTCTGATCTTTCAAACCTGGAGGATGATTTTAGGACAGGAAGGATATACCAGAATCTCAAAATGTGAAAAAAACCTAAGAAGATGTTGACTCACAAGATATTTGAGAGTAACATACAAATAAGGCATATGCTATTAGAAATACTGCTGTATCTTCACTTAGTAAGAAATCAAGTTCTCCTCCCAAGCACTCTGTAATATCACACAAATGAAATTAGCCAATATCACACATTGAATAATAGTACTAGCATCCTGACTTTTTCTGATGATATTTTTAGGTATTCATAATAAGTATTGTAAAAGCAGGGAAAAAAATCAGAGAAAATGTACAGTGTGGAAGCAAGAAGAGAAAATCAGGGCAACTGACTGAAGAATAAGGGCTAAATAATAATAGAACATGGCATGAAAAAACGTCACAGATGGAGACTGCAGGACCTGTTCAAACACCTTGTGTGAGCCAGTGTTATGCAAAGGGACCAAGGGATGAAATACGTGGACCATAGATGTCAGAGATCTTTATAGTTGCACAGATCATATGTTTGCACCTGTCACAGAGCATCTGAGTAGTGCTTTATGGCATGTGGGTCATCACATTGCTAATGCCTGTAAGACAATATAATTCCCCCAGCAGGAACACATGTCATTTCTCCTTAGTCACTGCCGAGGTCAGAGACACTCTTAGAACAGGGTGTTGGGTCTCTGGTAACGTTATCTCAGGGGTCAGCATGGTTTTGTGCACAAGATAGGGTGTTTGAGTAGTATGTAGATTGGAGAAATCAAGTATCCTTTAAACTGTGTGGTATCTTTAAATTGCATAGGCAACTTAAATGATAGTAATCCAACCTCGTGTTACCATCGTGATCACCATACACATCTATTTTTTAGCATACTTGGGTTTTCTCTTCAGTTGGGCCTAGTTGGGCCAGTTGGGCCTAGATTTTGTGCTTTTAATCCCCCTCCTAGAACTCTGGAATTAAGCAAACTTAAGGGCACAGGAAGCAGAAATACAGCTCAGCTAGAGTAAAGCTCTAAAAAAAAAAAAGCTCCAAAAGGTCTTGGAAGAACTAGCATAAACCCTGCTTTTTGCACCCTGACTTGTAATTCTGCCCAGTCATCATCCAAATGAGATTATTCTTTCTGCAGCCACATGAAGCTCCCTTATCAGCACAGTATGTATTTTTACACATTTACATTTAAAGCACTGTATGATATGGATATATATCTATATTTCAGTACTCGTCTTTACCCATTCATACCAGATTATGATCTATTAAAAGTGTCATCATTTTTCTTAGCATAAGCATTAGAAAAGAAATTGTAGTTATATACAATACAACTGGATATATATAGTTATGTACAATATAACATTATATATATATTTATAGACAATAACAAATCTTGGAAGAATGAATCAAAACCTTACCACTAATATGAGCCTCAAAGGTTGCGGCACTACCCTCCAGTGCCACAACACTTTGTAATGGCTGTGTAAATGTTGGTGCTTTCGTCGTCATCTTTACAGGCACTCTGCAAGCAAAAATACCCCATCATTAGATACCAACGGTAAAAATGTTATTATATCCACACACTTCTTGCAAGATTTTAAGAATATATGTAATTATTCTCTGAACAATTTACTTTTCTCAGTTTTAAATCAGAATGACCTGGTGAAATGAAAAGATTGTGGGTTTTGACAAAGTTGTACAGCAAATTACTCTTGGAGCAGGCTTGGCTGAATTGGATGGGAAACCATTGTATTTAGTGGGGCTGTGCTTTGGCGTTGCAAGTATGCAGCAGGAGACAAAATTCTGCTTAACTCACTGTGTGACCTTCCACAGGTCATTCAGGCTGCCTCTCTTTGTCTTTTAACTTTTTTATCTGACAGGAAAAAAATTTCCCTGTATAATTTAAAAAAATCTTTTGCTGGTGCAAAATATTTGCATTCTGCACTGACAAGACAGCTAGGTCACTAAGAAGCAATTGAAAGAAATGTGGAAGTCTACAATGTATTTAGCTTAATAATGGCAATAATTCATTATTAATAAATTATTATTAATAATAAATAATACTAATAAATATTACATTATTAATAATTCAATAATGCCAAAAATGCTAAGAGACTCAATTTTAAAAGCAATCTGTACGTAGTGAATAATTTCACCTTACACAAGCATATTATCATTAAAGATGCAGCTAAAATTCTCCACTTTCTTAGAGAGTATTTGAGTGGAATTTTGAATATGGGAAGACAGCCACCTTCGAAATGTGAGCTAGGATATAAAGTAGCCACTGACACTGATGGCTTGAACAACTGCAAAGCCCTGTGAAATTTAAAAGAAAGTTTGCTTTCTTTTGCTATGCCACAAGATCCTACTTTGAAATAACACACTGCCACTAGAAAAGCGTGTGTGTTGATATTTTATATTTGCATGATCTAGTTATTAACAAATGTTGAATTGTGCAGTGTTTAAAAAGGTACCTATTATCTTCTTAATATTATCATACACCCATTAAAGTAACAATTTTTCTCATTAAAAAATTCCACTGAGAGCATATCTGCAACAAACAGGAGTTAACCCCACAATATTTCGAGCCAATCTTACATATTTACTGTGATTTACTTTTGCTTTTGTGCCTGATTTTGTGAGAGTCTCAAGCTTAAATTAAAAATGAGAAAGTGAAGTTCCTTTCACTATGAGTCAAAATTATTCTACCTCTCACAAGAGTGAAAATTCTTCATTTTATGGGTTTCTTCACAGAAATCAGGGCCTGATGCATACATGCAATAAGAGCATAAGGGCAGATCTGGATATTGTTTTGGGATTTTCAGGTTCAGTTATAACTATGTTTTGAAGTCAACTAAAATAAATTGAAATAATTTTACAATACAGTTAAATATTATGAAAGCTCATATATATATGTAGTTTCCAGAAGAGATCAGAAATAATTAAATTAAGAAGAATATCCATCGCATTCCCACAAAGTTTCTATATTTCATTGTCCAAGCAAATTCTGGTGATGAAGATCTGATCTTATAAGGCTTCTTGTAAAATTAGAATTGAAAGTATGCACCTAAAATGTCATGTTCCAGAAATAACCTTTGCAGCCGTGAATGACAGCAGACAAGTGTTCCAGAGCTGCCGTGTAACTGATACCTTAGCAGTTGTTTCCCTTAAAAAGTCATCAGCACTTAGCTGATACCATGTGCATTTTATCAGAGCTATTCTTGGAGCTTCTCAGTTTATCTCTCAGCAGCATAACCTTGAACACTCCCAACAGAAAGGAGTTTTTAAGTTAAGCACATGTTTCCATGCACTTTTAAAATCTTAGTTTATGTGGCCTTTAGCAATAAAACACACTGGAAAAAATCTTTTTGCTGAGAGTTATCCAAGTTTACTCCAGAAATTAAGTATATAACCTTGACAGAGAATTTAAGTGTTTCATGTCAATACCCTGAAATATACAACCCCCTGTGAAAAAATTGATAAATAATAGATTTATCAGAATTATTAATGACTGATAAAACACTTATTACACCAGCAGAAACATGCTACTAACCTGATCTCTCAAAGTGCCTGCAAGAGTGGGCTAAGCCCAACGAAATCTTCTTGAACGACGTCCTTATCCAGAGTAAGTTTTTTTAGACAATCCCAGCATGAGAATCGAAGAGCCTCTAATCATAAAAACAAAACTACACAGTCTTGACAGTGTAGTTTTGTTTTTTTGCAATCCCTACACCCGAGGCGAGGCGGGGAATGCACGACTGCTCAGAAGTGCTAACATAGTTGTTTCGCTTTATATACCCCAGCTCTGCTGACAGGTCTGCCTCATCATGTCAGGGCCAGTTCTGATTGGTGTCCTGAAAGAAAGTTTCCTGGGAGAGGGGATTCACTCTCTGTAACCATACACCACCTGTTGGTTTTGACTGACAATGCTAATTTTGGAGGCACAAAGGGGATTCACTGAGGAAACCTCAGCCATTCCAGAGCTTTTGATTTATAATTCAATTCAGTTTACCAAGTGCAGTTTACACTGCAGATTTCCTAATTCATAATCACAAAACAAAGAAAGCAATAAAAAGCATTTTTGCAGGCCACTGGACAAGTGAGATTCACTCTTACTTTCTTTCATTAAAAAACATCCAAGAAGCCACACCAAATGCATGCGTCAATCACCAGAGTAAATAAGTAAGCTGAGCTCAGGCAAGTGGCTGCACACTATTTGAATACACTATTTAAGCTGTTTTTTCCCCTGTAACTTTGAATTCTGAAATTGTGTTTGGTAATATATAGATTTGGTGCTCTAGGGTTGCTTTTGTTTCCTTCACAATTTTTCTGTTGGATGTTCCAAGCTTTTAAGCATAACAGTAGCATACAATGTGCAGAAACACAAATTTTGTGAAAGTAAATTGACACAGACAAATACTGTCCTTTTTAAGAAAGAAGATTTTAAGTATAACAGCTTTGTTCTAGACCTGTGTAGGCCTTGTGCAGACCTCAGACCACAGAACACCATATTGGCTTGTGAAATTCCAGTAGCCCAGCTTTGTCACTACGCAGCTAAATGTGCCTTTAGAGTGGTTGCTTCTGGAACAGACATCAGAGTTAGAAGACTGTTCTTGTTTTACCACACCACCTCATCTGCCTGTTTCTATTCCTGCCTATCTAGCAAACTCTTTAAGCACATAACTGGCACATAAGACTACTTAAAATTGCTTGCTTAAAATCAAGCTTGTGCTTAGCTGGTTTGGTAAAAGGAGGACTTCAGTCTGTGGTTACCAAGTTCCACATTGGAAAGGACCTCCCTGAGAACACCCAGACAAGTAAACACAGATTGGAGTTTTGTACTATCGGCTGCACTCTGTGAAACATTGTGGTGTGGACACCTGCAACCTCTTTGATTAATCTCAACTAATCACGTTGATTAACAGTAATAATCCTAATGACTTGATCAGTGGAGCTGCTTTAATAGGCCCAAATGAAGATGCCTTGAAAGCTGAAGACTCAGAGCTTAAAGATAAAATTCATTCTTTCTTGAACACTTAAAATTTCAAAGTGGAACCTAAGCAAGTTTTCACTGTGCTTTTTGAGAGGCATTTTCTAATACTTTTTTAAAAATTCACAATCTTTACTTTTTTTCATTATTTGTCAAACACTACTAGTGTTGTACTACCAGTGTATTCTGCAGGAGCTGCACAGCCAATGTAACATAAATCCTGCTTTCTTTCCTGGTCCCTTAGTCTATTTACAAGTGCCAATTTGCAAACTGTGTAAAAAGAATTAGTACCTCTCCCATTCCCTTCTCTCCTTCCATTTTTGCTGTGTCCCTTTCTTCTCACTTCTGTTCATTCCTATACAATAACTATTATATCTCCTTTCATTTAATATTTTCATTTTACTCTCTCCTCTGATCAACTATGCAAACCAAGACAGTCATGAAATAAAGCTTTACATAAAACTTCTCACTGGAAAAATGCTGTCCTACGTCCTTATAGAACCAACAAAACAGAACCCAAAATATATTTATATATTACATTCTTGTTGAATTTCCAGTTTTCCAAGCATACTTTAGAAAAAAAGTTACTTTCCCTTCTCCCACCCACCTTTTTTTTTAAACTTAGAAATAACTAAAAAATTCTAAACTGTTAATCCACTAAATCCTGACTTAAAATCAAATCACATTTCCACCACCCTTATCAACTTCTTTTTCCCTGCTAATACTACAAATAGTACTTTGTAACAAAAACTGTAGTACCTTAAATATAGGCTATTAATTGAATTATATGCACAAGAATATCCACATTTGTCTGCTCCAACTGCCTTTTGAAAGGAGGCTGCCTTTTCAAGTGCTTATGATTCTTATCTGAGCCACTGTAATTGAATATACAAGACACATCAGCCTTTTTCAACGCAAACTAAAAACTGCTTGCAAAAAATTGTTACTGAAGAAGCCACTGTCAGTTGCTTCCAAAGTAGAAAACAAAACTAAGGCAGTAAGCAAGTTTTGAAATTACTTTATCTGTTTCATACGGGAGCAACGTACTGGAAACTGCACATTATCAGGGCTCCTATTCACTAACTTCATGTAGAAAGGAGCCACTTATATAATCTCCTTTGAAATACCTAAGGAAATTTACAGATGTCACTTTTGACAAGTTTTCCTTGTATATTATTTCTTTATGTATCATCCTCACACATTTACATACGTGGAACAAGGAAGAACGAAAAACATTTACCTTCTCAGCACTTCACTTTAGAGAGCAAGCCCCACTAACAAAACTTGCCCCCTGAGTAAAGAATATACTGATGAAGTGTTCCATTTCCTTCCACAAAACAGTAATTAATATTATCATACTGGGGACAAGTTTTATCTAACATTGAGACAGTCCTTGGCATTTAATAGATACATATACTTAATTGTGGAAACCTTTTAACAAATCTGTGGACATCTATGATTTGTAAAGTGAAAAGAAACAAACACATCATTTTTCATAATGGATCCATTCTTTGGGAACACTTGCAGTGATAGCTGTTACTCATTAGCAAAAGAAGGTTGATAAACATCCCTTTCTAGTATTTTGTAAGAAAACCATAACTAAGTAAAGATACACAGATTTCTGGTTTGCCCCATGTATTACTTAAAGAAACATTGAAATTTTTTTTTCCCTGAGTTGCATTTTGTGAATCAAGAGGAAAAAAAACCCTCAAATATTAAATTTTTTCTCATAGTCTAACAATCGAGGAAAAGCAAAAAGAACCCAATACTTTAAATTTGATGAGCATCCAAGATCAGTAAGCACTGAATTCTACACTTTCATTTTTACAGAATGAATTTCTAAATACAAAATCATATATGCTATACTAAAAGGTTCCAGCTGAGAAAAGAACATTAATTTTAGGGGGTTTATAATTTGGGGGGAAGAAGGGGATGGATGTCTGATGTGTACTTTTTGGTCCTCTGAATGTGAGTACAGTTAGAAACACACTATTTTCTGTGACATCTCTAAATAACACATGCAAACGAGGGGCTTAGCTGGGAACGGTAATTGCATAGAATCCATAAGAGGTTTGACACTTGTCTTCATTCCATTTGGGAAAAATCTGTGAGAGATACAGGGTAAATATGCAGAGTACCTCAGTCTGCAGCTACTATATTTATGTGCACATATACATAGCCTTGTGACTCTCCTGCGGGCAGGATGCCACTGACTTTTCCATAACGTCAAGCGAGTGATTTATGTGATCAGGTGAAGACACGTACATGATATTTTTTTCCCAGCTCATTTCCTCTTTGCCTGTACTTTAACTTGGGGATAAATTTAAGTTTCTGCTATCCAGCCTGCATCTTGATGGAGAAAAACGTCTAATGTTTTAATATTATGATTTAAGCAATTCTTAAATATGTTGTTTCGGTGCCAATTTTGCACAGATGACATCTACTTGGATGAAGCACAAAAATGCTGCACTGCTTAAATCCCTATCTGCTCCCTGTGAGAAGTGTGAGTGCATTGCAGTGGTATGCAAAACCAGAGCAGGTCTAATCAATGTGCATATACAGAATGACAGAATGTTGGACAACGGGGAGTTGCACAGTACACATGGAATCTGTGCATATTTGTGGTGTTGGTTGAGAGTGCACTGAAGAAGAAGTCTGAGAAGTGTGAATCATTTCACAACACTTTCAAAGGTAGGGCTTTGAAAATCTGAATCAGATGGATCAAGCACAAGAACTGTTATTTGCAAAGGCAACTGTTCTGTTTACTGTTGTGGCAGCCCAACAGCCATCCAAAATGGAGCTTTTCCTGAACTACTTTTTTCAATGAGGCAAATGGATGACACTACAAAAGTCCTCGTCTTTCTCTACAAGAAGCTTTGCAATAAATTATAAAACATGCCTAAACTCTGAATTGAAGCAAAAATAACAGATTCACCTTGCTAATTACTGGCCTACAATCCAAAAGATTCAATTCCAGTTCAGGGTTTTTTTAATATCCCGAATAAACACTGTGGTTCTTAAGAAATTCTATTATTGAAGAGTCCTTGGCTAAACTAAAAATGTGCTTGAAGCTAGCACTAGTATCTCTTCATAGTCCACTCCTTTGAACTGCAATGGCAGGCACCAGCTGTAAATGGACTGTATTGGCACACTAATCTAGTCCTGAAAGCAGAGACATTGCAGTGGAAGACTTCTCCATTATGCTGATTTGGAGAGAGACTTTCTCTTTCCTGAAGACATTGCTGTTATTCAGCAAGCATTAGACAAGGTTTGCTAATATAAGTAACCACTCTTTTTGGTGGCTGGCTTCCGAAAAATGTCTCAAAGCTGTTAGAAATATGACAATCAGCACTCTATTTAATAAACTGAAGAATTCTGTAGTTATAAGATAATTTTGTTTTAACTCTTAATTTTCTGTATTAGCTAGTGGGAAGACCTATTGATGGAATTGTTACCATTGATGGAATTTGAAGAAGAATACAATAGTAGGTACTGGTCAATGACTAAGGAGATCTGAAAATTTGAAGAAGAATGTTTCTTTTCTCCATCATCACCTTCTGTGAGATTTGTCCAACAATCCAGAGCAAACCCATAAGAAATTATAAATCACTGTCTAATAAATACTGTGCACAGGTGAATTTTAATAATTATTTATTTGTAAAGAAACAAAATACAAATTTGAATCTAGGTATACGTTGGATAGCACCCAAAATTCATCTGCTCCTTACCCATGGCCAATATCTACTAATGGACACAGCAAACAACACAGACATGCTCAGGAATCAGGCATCTTGCAGTTCAGTCCATCTTCTGTTCCACTGCATCAGGCAGAAGAATGGGATCATTTCTCAAATTGAAGTTAATCTCTTATGGCCTCTCAAGTTCAAGATGCACTCCTTGAAACCAGATTTTCTCTTTAAACCTGTTTAACAAAGATCAGTTAATATTGCCCATATTTTTTAATGGTGGCATAGACAATTCTTCACGGTCCTGTGAAAATAAAAAATTAGAGATCAAATAAACAGTGATTACAGAGAGAACATAAAATATTCTAAATCTCATCTTACTGACTAGAAGACACTAGCTATAAACAACAGAAGATAGGAGAAAAAATTAGGATAAACCTAACCTTTCCATATTGCCTACATGTTTTAATCATACTGAATTCTCTGTGTGACTTATGTAAAATTATACTGATCTTGCATGTCATTTTTTTACTAAGAATACCTGCCATATCACAGCAATATGGAAAAAAGCCCTGAACAAAATATGTGGGATCAATGGTTCATCAGCTGGCCATGAGGCAGAGTGTGGAGGCCACTCACAAGGAAAAGGACAAAGCATTTAAATCAACGCATGCAAAACCTTTCATTTATGTTTACACATTGAGCTACATATAGATAGATAAACCTCAGAAATTTAAAGACAAAAGTGTTCTTTTTTATCAGAGCCTAAATTCATGAGACGAGATTTCATCCTGTGCTAAAAATCACAGGGATTAGTGACTTCATGTATCTCATTTATTTAGTCTGAAATTACACAGTGGGAAATATTGTTGTCTTTAATCGATTAATGAACAATGACAGTTCCTGTCTTATTAGGACTGCTACTTATTCTTCAGAATAAGACTTGCCTAGTAGAAAACCCCACTTATATATTCTGTTCATGAAACTTCATGTAGCTCCATCAATTTGAACTTCTGGAATACTTTGTGTTTTAAGCTCTTCAATCTTACATTAATATCTAGATTAAGATGACTAGGTTTCAAAAAAATACTTCACTAAACATAAATACCTTGCATAGTCTCGATTTTCTAAAGTACTACAAGTTCTTTCATCTCAAAATTACATATCTTTTGATGAAGAATTAAGTGAAAAAGGGAATCACATATTACACACATAACGTACATTGCCCTAAAATTCATAGATTAGGAAGAGTGTTTGATGTGTGCTCTGTAAATTAAGGTCCTTACAGTTGTTGCAGTAGTACAAGGTGTAGCATGGAGTAAGATGCAGTTACCTTACTGTAGTACATTTAGCCACGGGCCTTTCTTCTCTCTCACATGGTGTGTCCTGGGCTTGTACTAGCTCTGTCATGGTGACATTCACTTCCTCTGAAAAGTATCCGTCTTCACATTCTGGTTTTGCCTGAGTTACACTGGAAGTTTTGGGGGGTTTACTTTTCTCTGAAACAAAGCATGTACATTAGTTGCTCATGTAATAAGGCAAGAGGGTGCCAAAAAGCGTGCAGCTGGCAGGGCGAGTCACCTGTCACTGTCACGAAAGCAGAGCAGTGTGCCTTTCCAATTTCATTGCTGGCAACACAGACATATTTCCCAGTATCAGCAAGGACCACATTTCTTTTCAAAAGGTAATAGGTATCTCCTAATTTCTCAATCTGTAAAATAAGAGAATTCACATAGGGGATAATTAGCAGCATAAAGCAGTGTAAATTACCTTTCTCCCAAGAAAAATATCAAAAATATTAGAACATACACTGATATCTCCAGATACCACTTGGATGCCATCCTTTGTCCAGCAGACATGTGGTTTGGGCTTTCCATGTATAGTGCAATGCAAGATTAAATCTTCTCCTTCTTGCAGAGTTATATGTCCAAACTTTTGTATGAAGTTTGGCTGTTTTCCTTGTACTAAAAAAATAAAAAAAAATAATCAAATCAATATTCACTGTGTTTTAAAAGACACAACTAAAGCAATTGAAGAAAAGAATCTTTTCTGGTAAAGTTCATCACATTGACAGACAAAGAGAGCCTTTACTGATGTCTGGAACTCAGGATAACTAATTTGCAAGACAGTTAGTTGGCATATGTCGTTTTTCTATCTAATATAACATTTGTTTAAAAACATGGATATTAAGCACCCAATAATTTCAGGCATCAGCACAGTGGTATTAGTTCCATGGAAGTGCTAAAGAATCATGTTGTTTGGTAAGATATTAGGCAAGTCTGTGAATTATTGTTTCAGTGAAGGCGGAAGATTAATTATTCCACACAAATTTAAAGTGACAAAGTCATGAGAGCAAATTTTATCATTTAGTGCATTGTTCTACATCACACTTTCTTCACCACCCCACCACCCCCCCCATTATTTAAGTTTTAAACTTTAACTTTTACTTATTGAAAATATTTTTAAAATTTCTATCTGCAACTAATATGAAGAATGAGGCTTCTCTACAACTTTGACCACATCATTACCTTGGCCATCATTAATACTGTAACCACATCATCCAGCACAAATTCGGTTCAAAAAGTAATTGCTTTTCTATTGGATACCCAAAGCACATGAGACTGATTTTGTGCTAGCCTCATGCCAACTGTGGAAGGACAGATGACACCTGAACCACTACAGGGACTGATCAATACGAATTAACCCATCAAAATTGAAGAAACTTTGATCATCAGCATCAGTTTGTACTGAATAAAAGCATTGCTTTCTGTGACTTGTAACTTAATGAGCTGTAAAGCTGGATTTATTGAATCATTGTGCTACCACCTGAGGTTCCACTTATATTCCACCTACAAGGTTATAGTAAAAAGAGAAGACAAGCTCAGAATTCAGACTAAATATTCTTGACATGGGGAATATTAAGGAGATGTTAACACAAGAAGAACACACAAAGACATCCTACTATAAAAATGATCTTTTTAATCTCTATCCCATAAAGAATGTGTCCTTCTTCCTCTTTAATATAAATTGTGCCATATTTCCAAAATATTTAACAAAAGTTATCACTGGCCTTGTCTGAAATAGAAAGTTACTGAAATGTGTGTTAGATGACAGAGTTTGGAACTGCCATGCCACCACAACTACACTGTTAAAGGATGAAATCTTTTTCTTTATGCTACTATGAAACAGAAATCAGCTTATCTTACACAGGTGACCATCAACCTCTAAACCAAAATATATTGAGCCAAAGGCTATTTTTGCCAAGTTTGGACCTGCTGCTATCATGAGGCAGACATTTTGACCACTGTATTAATAAATTCACTTCCTTAGGTGAGCTCTTAGTTGCAATAAGCTTTCAAGCTTAGCTGCTTTTCTATTCTTCCTATGTACCGTAGGACTGAGGTGCCAATGCAAAGCAGAAGAAAATAAGTTTTACCCTCCCATATTTGTGGTAACCTGTGTGACCTCTCTATTAGCCAGCCAGAGCAGCTCAAACAACTCAGTTCTCAGCTGTTGAAGGTTAGCATGTGCAAGCTGCCACTCCCCCTGCATTGCATGCACCTGGAGCCCAGAAATTTGACATCTCCAGCTTCGCTTCAAGCAAGAGAACCAAGTTTACACCCTTGCCTACTCTTTGCAAGCAGTTAGCAATAGGTCACAAATAGAACATGATTAGCTTTTATTCCATCAGAAAACATTAAGTGGGCTTCAGCCACTCCTTGGGATAATTTTGGCTGGATTCCATTACTTGTACAGTTTGGATTACCTTGTGAAGTCATGTTGCATCTCATACCAGAATGATTTTTACCATTCAAAAAAAAAAAAAAAAAAGAAATCTGAGTGGAATTGTGACAGGGATAATGATCAGAGCCCATCTTGACTTTTTATCAGTAAGGCAGCAGAACATAAAAACTGAAACGTTCAGTTTCTGGAGAGCAAAGGGAAAAGTATGTGCAAATAAAACCATGAAGTGACAGTTCTACAACTCTTTCAGGCACAGGCTTGACCTCAACAAAGTCTGCTGTAAAAGATGTTTTATCTGACAACAACCTTCAAAATAGGATGGATGGTTATATTTCACCAATGGTTTCCCATGATATCATAAAAACTCAGAAGGCAACATATTAATTGCAAATTATTTCTTGGTTGGACATCCTGTGATGTCCACATCCACAAAGGTTAGAAAGAACAGATCAATTCCTCCACTGAGGGAAAAAATAATCAGGTAGCCAGTGGTATTGAAATACCACTCTTACAGCTTCAGACAATAATTCTGTCAACTATTAAATATTCCATGAGTTATCTGTAGGAACCAATGGAGTTATGCTGCAAACTGGTGAGTAAGCAAAGAAAAATAATCAACCTGGAGCAATGCAAAAACTGCAGGAGAAAAGTTCACCTCCATGTGTCTATTGCACAGCCTTCACCCCTGCCTAAAGTCTCTCTCACACACAGGTGTGCAGGTCAAGCCAAATTCGTTTTAACAGCCAGTTTTTACATTAAATTGCTTCACAGTTATTCTTTATCTATTTACTCTAAGCATGTAATTTCCAGTCTCTGGCATCTTGAAATGTGATATTAGCAGTTTTATGAACTTCCCCTGTATTCTCTATGAACTTAGGCTAGGCAGATTCCCACCATGTTGCTTAGAGACTTTGGATTTACTCAGCATTACTCTAAATCAACACTGAACTTTATTGTTCTGAGATTTTGTCTCAGTCAAGCTCCTAACACAAACAGAATGATTCCTTTATTAGGAATATTAAGCGGGTCTCATGACCCAATGGATCTGAAATATCCATAATCCCAGAGCTCCAGTCTCCTTGAATACCATGTGTAACCTCTTTAAAGTCTCGGCAGTAATTTTTCAAGACACAGTTCCTCTGGACCACAGACAATAATACACACAGAAAAATTGCTCCTTTACCCTAGAAAAGTCTCCAGAGAAAGGTGCAGAAGTAAGCATACCTTACCAGCCATTTGAGAGGAATTCACCTTGTCCACTGCAGCTCCAGCCACATCTGATCCAATCTGGGCAATGACTCATCCTCCCTCTGCCTACTGACTCAAACCTGTGATCTCAGACAGGCTGCTTCTCTTGGAAAATTAAAATAATTAATTCCTTTCCCCCTCCAAATTTAGGTATCTTGTTTAAACACCCTTCACACAACACAATTGTAGTCAGGCCATATCTTTCACCATTTGCCTAATATGTTTCTCCTAAGGATGGTGGGACTGAGGCTTAAATCTCTCTATAAGGGAGCCATCAGGAAGATGCAAACATTTTGGGAACTTGAAGTAACTATAGGCTCCAAACTGTGACTGCAATGAGGGGAAATCAGTGTTGTAAAGCAAGAAAGAACCAGAACCATATGAAACACCCAGATGTATTCCCTGCTCTGCAGTATGGTTAAAAGAAGGAGGAGGTAAAGCATACATAGTATAAACTATTAAAAATCCCATGAGAGTGGGAAGCAATATGTTAAGATTATCTTATTATGTTAGAATTAGTGGTTTTTTTCCTTCAAAGAAATTCTAGTGCATCATGAGACTACATCGCTGTCACTCCTTTTTTTTTCATTTTTCTTAGATTATCTAAACAGAACACAGCTGGAATTTTTCCAGTAATTTTTTTAAGGATTCGAGTCCTTAAATAAAGGGTATTTAAATCCAGACTGCCAGCACAGCAGTAAGCAGTGTTGATTATGTCTTTATTTACAAAGCAAAACATTAAAACCATGAGATTTTCAGAGTCCTGCTGTGAATCCAGTATCTGTAATCACTCTTCTTGAAATCTTGTTCCTTGCAGCAATTAAAACTGTGGCTGATATCCACACATCCATTAAAAACTGTGCATTTAAAGCTATTCCTGATTGAAAGTAGATGCAGTACCACATTCACAAAATCAACTTTTGTTTATCTAAAATTCACAGAAATGTTCAAATTCTCAGAGGAAATTTTTAACAAACAAACGAACAAAGTTCTTACATACTTCTACAATGATTTATTATGATCTAAATTAATTTTATTGTGAAATAGAAAACACACTGCAGGAAAACAGGTGAAATTGATACCTGAGAGAATTCTTATGGATCCACATTTTTGGGAGATGACTGAACTTAGAAAGTGGTTCATGAAGGGTAATACCAAGTTAGTTAGAACTTACTGTGTTCCCCCATCTGTTCACCACTTCCTCCTCCTGCTCCCTCTCATTGCTGTGAGGTTGTCATGAGAACTTCTTCTTTTTCAAAGTTACAGGAGTTTTTTAAAAGTTGCAGACACTGGGCCAATATATCTGACCCTCAGCAATTACAATGTATATTCTTTTCACAGCATGCTACACAGTAAAAGGTTTACTTCCTTCCAGCCAATTATGCAAGAGAAGGTAAATACTTCCTCTTTAAGAATTTTCCACGGCAATGCAATTGTAACACAAAAGCTGGAAATTAAAAGATGCAGGAAAAATCATGTAGCTGTTTGTCAACTCTTTTTACTGTATAAATACAACAAAAACCGAGGCTAAAGAATAAAGTTATATTTGAGGATTTATAAATTGAGTCTTCCACTGGCACAGTTACATTGTTGTTATGTAATAGTTAAACAAATTAGAACTTTAATAAAAAATATATTTGTGGTTGTCCCTGTCAAGAAAGAAATACAAGCTGTAGGTGAACAAAGTATTGGTTTGGATTCACTGTTTTGAAGTTAAAGGATAATTCTTTTTGACTGATTTGTCTTTTTAAATTTTTTAAAATTTGAACGCACTTTTAGATATTTCCCCAATTTGGCTGATTTAAACGTGTGCAAATGCTCACTTCAGAAATTATTAACTTTCTTATCTTATACTAACAATTTAGAGGAAATATTTGTATCTTTAACTTTGTAAGAAAGCAGAGAAAGTATCACAGACATCTGTTCAAGCAGAGTGGAATGTTGGAGTGTTTTATTTTGTAAACATTTGTTCTGTTGTGTGCTAGATGCCACTTACACAAATCCTGATGGTTCTGGGTCAGTTCTGTAGCACAGTCACAGCTCTTTTGGAACTACTGCAGCTTTCCTTTGTGGAGACTCTATGCTGGGCTGAGACAGATTTCAATCTGATCTATGTTAGTTCAATCATGAATGGTATGATACCTTTACTAAGAAGCTTTATCCTAAAAATATTTTTTTTTTTGTAAGCATACAAGTAAACATGTGGCTGGAAAAAATACATTCAATGTTTAAAAAAAACTCCAACACCTTCCACACCCCATGCCAAGAGAAGACATATCCCAGATATAGTGTGATCTGAGCACTCTACCTGGCTCTATATTGGCATTTAAAACCTACAACCATTAAAGCTGTTTCCAGTGGTTTGGAATGCCTACATTTTTAGAAAACAAAACTCAGCCTCAGATTCTAGAAAAATCTTAGTAAAGTTTTTATCTCAACATCACTATCAGAAAGTAGAATAAACACAGAATACTGGCAATAAAGAAACAAGCAATATATCCATTTTGCCATAAAAAGTGGTTTGGTACATATTGTGAAAATGCAGTGTAAGAAAATAAATTTAACATGTGATAATTAAGTCCGGTGCAGTCAATATTGTACTTATTTTGTGAATAGCCAGTACATTAGTGATACACTGACATAGATGACACACAGGATTATCCAGTCTATTCTTGCAATAGGTGGCCTGTTACCTTGCACGTGAAGAATGGCACTTGAGGAGATAGTGCCGTTCAAATTTTTAGCCCGAACAACATAGAGGCCAGCATCTTTATCACACACCTTCTGAATGAACAAAGTATGCTTTGTCTCCTTTTGTAAGAGCTTTAAGTGCTCATCTGCAGTCAGTTTCTGGCCCTTCTTGTACCTGAAGCAGAGAGTCAGTTTTCAAGTCAGAGTTTTGTCACTGCATGCAACACAGAACTTTGCAAATTCAGACAATCTCTGTAACACTACAGTAACATCAAGAGAGCACTGCTGTACTCTCATTCCTCAGTTTTAAACTTTGTCAATATGCACAAACAGTTAAACAATGCAAATTACTGGATAATACATTCTTAACAGTAGAAAATGTGGTTCTGAAAATAGTTTCAACAGACAAATTACAACTCTCTCACTGCAGTATTAGAGAGGTAAGATGAAGGCCTGGGCCCTCGGTTTTGTGCTGAGACATTTTTGCTAATAAGGTCTTGAATCAGCCCATATCCAACTCATGATTAGACTCTAAAGGATCAACAAACAAACAAACATTCTAAACTTGTATTTTCAGTATAAAACACAGCCAAGAACCTTCCTCATCCCAGCCCACTTAACATTTACTTAGCTCACATCATCAAAAAGGATAGAACAAGGCATAGGAGTTACTTCAGCAAACTGGTGTCATATTCTAACACTTGAGGATCTGTCACTGTGTATTGGTATTGACTCCTGATTAAAAAATGGAAATCAGAGAAAACTCTGGCTCTCCTTGCCCCATGATGTTTCAGCATAGGCTACATTTTACTTAATACAAACATTAAAATATTTTTCAGCATGTATATCCAACGAAATTTCTATACCAGTTACCTTTTTTTGAAAGACAATCTGTCAATAGTGTATATATTTTCAATCTAAATTAATGCTTTCTTACAATAAAACGAATATCTTGTTTCACCAATAATACTCCTCAATCTGTACAATACTGGTATTTAAAACAAGGTAACTTTATTGATACCAACAGCATATAGTGTCCAGTATTTGCCATTCCACTGAAAAAATTTCAGTTTAACAAAAACTTACAGTTTAATTCTTTAAATGTGTAATAATAATATTAACATCATTTTTTCCAATAAGAGGCATATTTAATTTTAATACATTAAAATAAAGGCCTCCATTTTGAAAGACTAATGGAATAAGTGGGGAAAAGACAAATGAGGTAAAATTGGAGGAATACACGCCACAACATAGAGAACTATAAAAAAAATCTTGAAATCCTGCCCCTCTTTCAGTCCCTGTTCCCTTTGGCAGGGAATTTTTAGAGTTCAGATGTTTATATTACATCATCTGTATTTCTCACAAATCCAATAATAAAGTAATCTAAATAGACACATAGCAATTAAGAGAGAGATAGATCATGCACACCAATATAAGATATAAAACTGATTCTCTTCGTGTAGATATTTAGGTGGGGTTTTTTAACGTGTAAACTTAGTTTTGATACCTCACTTTCACACTTGTGTAAATGTGTCCCCATCTATGTAGTGGCTACATAAACATTTCAGTGTGCATGCACATCTATGTGTGTGTCCATACATAGTGCCCAGAGCCTGGGAAAATGCAGGCGAATTTATTTATAGAAAATCTGAAGCGTGCAATGATTTTAAGAAGGCATTGAACAAGTAGAATGCCATATTCCAGAATATGAAAACTGTATGATGCTTTTTTATGGATATGTTTGCAGTACTTTGATACTCTCTTTCATAAAATTTGGTACAGAGAGATTATTTCAAGTTGGTTAATTGTCGAAAACAATTCTGAAGGTGGAAATCATGCAGAAGTGTGGAGTAGAAGATACAAGCCGTTTATTCTAGCCTACAGATTAATTGATTTGGTTATAGGAGGTTCGTGGTGGCTCACTACTAGGTGTATTTACTTCTTCTCATTGCAAGCTACCCACCATGTCAGTGTAGGCTCTGGGAATCCCGTTACTTCTACTTCCAAAGTTACTGGAGAACCTTCCAGGACGGTTTTGTTAGACAGAAGCTGGGAGAAGTTAGGCGCCTGTCCAGTTAGGCTGGCCATGCTGTTCTTTTCTGAAGAACTTTTAATCTCTTCTCGGGTAACCATCTGCCTCTGACAGCTTCTGGTGGCGTCTGGTTGAAACACGAAACCTGAGAATGCATCAGGCAAAGCATGCAGCCTGTCCTGGGGTTTAGTGCAGTTATTCAAGGCATGCAGTTTTTCTTGCATTTCTGACATGCTTTTATGAAGTTCAAGGTGTTGTAAATGTGCTTTGCATGTTTCACTCATCATGCTATCTGCTGATTTGGCTTTTATAGGGCAGGAAGCAGTGCTAGTTTCAGATATTCCTTGTGAGCTACAAGTCAAAGGAGATACTGCTCTGACTTTTGGACCAGAATCTGTTAAGGAGATACAAAACTTTTGAAAGTGATCTGGTGGGCTTTCCATTCCACTATTTGTAGCATCAGCAAAAGCAGAATTTGTTAAGAGGTCAGATGCTTCCATCAGTTTTACCATTCTAGTGGTTTTCTGCATTTGCAAGCTATAGGAACTGACATGCAGACTATGAGAGCTACAACAGCACTGCTCTTCTAGCTCTGTTTCAGAATGTAAGAGGTTGGATTCTGGTGTCTCAGAAAGCGGTGGCAAAGATATATCATCGGGTGATATACACTCATATTCATCTCCGGAGGGTGTTTCTTCTGCCAGGAATTCAGCCTGTAAACTATCCTCTTTGGCTAAAGATGACAGCTCTGTATCCTGTGAAACCAGATCCTCACCAGCTGGACAGATAACTGAAATATCAGCCAATATACTCCTCTCCCCGCACTAGGAGGGGAAAGAAGAGAAAGGAAAGAAGAAGAAGAAAAACAAAGAAAGAGTTACCATTTAATACATCCCCTTGTCATGCAAAACCTAGCAACGATATTTTTTCTAATTAGGCTTGATGTAGTCTGAGAGGCAGAAAAAATGGGGCAAAAGACAATTAATCAGAAAATGTTGCAGCAGCTTACTGGAATTTCAAACTGCTCAAATAGATTATAGAAAATATTATTACAACTATGTATAAGCATTTATTATAACAGTAACAATGAAACGAAGAAGTATCTTTCCATAAACAAAGAGCAACCTGTGGACTTCCTGTAGCTTCTGTTTATATGAGGATTTGCAAGTGAAGGGTGGTGGAGGAGTAGTAGGTGGCCTAATTACATCTAAATGGGACAGAGTTACATAGCAGTAAAAATATATTAACAGCCAAGTTGCTGGACTTGTCCCTTTGATAAAAAGAGTTGTCAGTCATGCTCAAGAGTTAAACAATTAAGCCAACACCTCTATAACATTTTCCAAGCATTTTTTATTTCCTTCATTTTTTCTTATTTTGCCAGCTGTTACAAGATCCTCCCAAATATTAAAAGAAAAGCAATGTAAAAATTATTTTTATGTTAACTTGGATCCAGAAAAAAAATTCCTCTCATCATATTTCAAAGAGAATTGGGTGAGGCATCAGTACATTAATTTTAATCACAAAGCATCAAAGACATCAGCTTTGTTAATTACTTCTCTGCCTCTTGATTTTTGTATGAATGTAATCACATATTCAGATTGATTTCATTCGTGCAAAGGCTCTCAGCAAAGGTGTGAATAATGCTTTCTTAAGCTACTCTCTCATTCTGAGTTCTATACACAAATATGTAATCTACTAAGCAGTATTTCTATCACCTGTAAACTGCCCATGCAAATAAATTGGGTGATATATTGAATTTCCTTGCTTTCCAAAACAGGTCTCTGGCAGTATCCAGTACAAGAGAGTGGTGGTATATTTGTTTTGGTTTTCTTTTTCCTTTACTGCTCTAAATACAATCTCACAATTAGAGCAAAAATTTTTAAAACACCCAGAAGTAACAGAACCTCATATGTGCCCTGGTTCTTTAGACATGTTAGTTTTAATATAGATACTTTTCCAAGTCATTACATTTGTTATTTCAAAGCAATGTGATTCATGCCAGATCTATGAAAAAATTACTAATTCAATTCAGTTGTAAGATGAAGTTCAAGTTTTACTATAAAAATATTTCCCACAAGCATCCTCTGATGAACTCTGACCCCTGAAGAGATGGAAGAAGACACTGGGGAAAAAGCCGTGGAAAAGAATGACAGGTGAGCTGTGAGTGAGCAAGCTGCCAGATAGGCTTTGGCAGCATGGGACCAAAAAAGCAGGAGGATCAATGTGCCATGGGAAGGTCTAGCACACTTTTAAGAGGGTTATATTTGAAGCAAATTAATACTGGGAAAGCAGCTTGCAGAAGTACAGACAAAATTAGAGGTTGCTGGCCCACTATATGAAGCTCTAGTGAGATGAACCTGCTACTTCTTTAGGTGAAGTATGGAGTGATGAAAAGGGTAGAGGCATCATAGCTGCCACAATCCTCATATGACATTTGCTGTTTTGCATACCCTTGACTGCTCTCCTTGGCAGCTGAGACTCAGTCTGATGAGGACTGAAAAAGCTGTGGCTTAGCAAAGTAGAGCTGTGGACATCTGCTGAAGTGATTCTCCTGAGGGATGCTCTTTGGAACAGTCACAAAATTTTGAGTCAAATCTGGCCTCCAAGTCAGTGCTGAAACTCCCACTGACTTGGAATGGAGGTAAGAAAATTAATTAGGTTTAATTTTTTAATTTTGGCTCATCAGCAGATTACAGGATGTTTTGTATTGAACTGAAGGGAATTATATTAGTTGAATTTCTACAAAACATCACTGTTTAATATCTTGCAGTATTTGTCTAGGTTAGCAGTTTGCAAAATGGAATTTTTAGATCTCTAAATCTGTTACCAATGAATCCTACCTTTCTAAGGACTTAAACCCACTCCAATTTATCAGACTATTTTACAGAGCAAATTATTTACATTTACATCCAGGATCCCAAGCCTTCAAAATATTCTTTAAGCTAAAGTAATTAATCTCATAAAACATAAATCTGGCTTTCCTTTGCCTTTATTTCTAAGTTTTCATTTATTCATTGATTATGTGGAAACTTTCATATTCTTTATTCTATATCCACTTGGATTTTTATCATCATTCTAAAAGCTCACTCAGTCTTGTCTTATCTTTTGTAAATAGTCCTCAACATGGATGCAATCCCTACTTTGGATTATTTATGATCTCTGATGCAGAGACTCTTAGCAACTCAAGCCCAGCTTGAGTGTTTTGAAATGATAAAGATGATTATTTGCTGGTGAGTTCTGTTATTTCTTCTAAAGTGTCATACCAATATTACAGCAAATTATATTTGACGCATTTTGCAATTTTATTATATAATAAAATTTTTATTATATAATAAATTATATGTCCTACTGAACCACTGACAGCTGCAGTTGTGTTCCATCACTGTTTCTCTGTTTCCTGTTATTCACACTGTTTTTAAACTGAATCAATGGGCTTACTTCTTCAGGTTTTTGGTAATACTGTAAATGAGAATATAACCGAAGCTTACCAAATACATAAAAATAGTCCTCACTTTTGATACATAGCAAATTAAGGAGTAGAATTCCCTTGAGAGTACACAATGATGCCCATCAATCTGATTAAATATAAATTGATATGAACAACACATACTTGTTTAGTGCCTGTAGGAGTCAGAGTATTGCTTCTCTTCTCAGCAATCCTTTCTGCATTTGCAAGCAATTCACCTGGTGCCATCTGAAGGAAAAATGTTTTAAAATCCCACTTTTTTCCTGGTTAAGGCTTTAATAATTCAAGCAAATAATCATCATGTCCACCATTATTTAGTTCAAATTCTGAGCTATGTTTCTCTCATAGAATATTACTTATGAATCAAATATTTTCCTAACTTGTATCCAGGCATCATGGGAAGTCTAGGGCTCTGGGAATACTATCAGCAGTCTTCACTATTACTTCTTATATTCCTTTAAATTTTATTTTTTAAGGAGAGACTTCAAAAAGAAGTTCTCTTTTTCAAGAAAAAGGAATGGTCACAAAGAGGATCTCTACATAAAAAATACTGTGGCAATAGGAACAAAGGAAAATTGGTAAAATGTTAGGAAATGTAAAATGTTAGTTTTAGTAACATTTTTAATGTTAGTAAAATGTTAGTTTTCAGAAAAGAAAAGGAGATATACAGGCATGTAAAAATGCTAAGAAAATAAAAATTCAGAGGGGAGAATATGTGGATTGGATAGAGGGGAAAGGGGTAACTGAAAATAACTGAAAAGAATTGACCAAGACTACACTGATAACACCCATCCAAATGGAGGCTTTAAGACTGAAAACCAAGAACCTTTCTAGCAATGCACAGAGCCTTTTAAGAAAGAGTTCTAGTTATTAAAAAAAAAAAACAACTGAACTAACCTGCTGCTTTTGCTCCACTTCTTTAACAGTCTCACATGCTTGTTGACCATTTCTTTCTTCTTTTTTAACAGTAATCGACTCTTCAGAAAAATCAACTTTCTGCCATGTGAAGAGAAAATTAAGTAAGTTTATACAGAATAGAAGGTAGGAATTGTTAGCTACACACTGAATTATGCTCTGTACAACAGAGAAAACACCAAAGTGAAAATCTGTCATCAGCACAGGTGTCAATTGCTTATGGCAGAAAAATAAAAAAAAGCAGCAAAACCCAACTAATTTGTTCTTGGATAAGCAATGGGAACATTTTTAGAAGCTGACAGGATCTTTTCTGAGGCAGGGAAACTATAGAAGACTATAATTCTCTGGTATATAACACTGAAGAATTCCAGCAGCTAATCAAGAATCTGAGGAATATTGACAGGTTCAGTAAAGGGGAATAAAGGATTAAGTAACACTGTTATAGGAAAAAAAGAGAATAAACAACAAATTCAGAAAAGATATTGGGATTGCAGGAAAACAGTTCTAGGGAGGAAAGAAATATTTGTGAGTCTCTATAATCAAATATTTTTAAAAGGTGGAAAGGTAAGAATGTGGTCTAAGCATAAAACATAGCATAACAGTAATCTGGACAGCCATAATGTATTTTATGAAGACTTGATAAATCCTTCAAAACTGTCTTGGAAGAATTCCACAGACTTCAAAGAACATAATAGTGGCACAAGATAAAGAAAGCCAAAAGCTCTGTAGTTACATTTTTGTGCCTTCCATGTCTTTAGCTGCCCAGCCAGAAGTTATAGTCTTAAACAAGTTTCTTATAACAAAGTGCTGCATTATTAATTTTCCATTCCAGCAATAAACAATTGAAAAATTCCATGTGATCTTTTCAGTCTATTTTTTTTTTTTAGGAAGAAAAAGTAGTCTTTAATTTTGCAGTTGAAAGAAATCAAAGCTTTTTTTTCTGGCATTCAGCAGTCATATAAAATTAGTAGAAATTATGCAATATATTTCCCCTTAATTTGCCATGCTTTAAAAATAACAGGAAGTGAAACTCAATTTATAGTCATGGCATTCCATACAGATGGCACATGTCTGTGTAGATAGTTTGCTGAATTATTTATTCTTCATAAGATACAGACATTGACTATTGATATAGTCTGGAAATGTTCAATAAGAATATTAGTTTTTAAATCTCAGAATACCACAAAATGTTAAAAAACCCAACCCTTTCCCTTTAAAGTAGTTGCAGAACTATATTGTAAAAAAATTCAGCCATTTTATGGAAATTAGTCAAAATAAGGTAGTAAAATTAGTCTGAAATTCCACTTGTCTTGAAAAAAATCATACAATGTTGCTGTAGAAAAGATGAAAGGTTCAAGCTGTCTTCTGGGACTACTGTCCTTCACACAATTGTGTTTATAAATACACAAATGGGGAGGAGAATGGGCATTTATGTTGAGGTTTCTATATGGTCACAGTGCAAGACAAAGCTTTCTTCCCATTCACCTAATGACCTTTGGAATTAATTTATATTTTTGCCAACTCTTACTGCTTTAAAGTGTATTAATGGACAATTTGAGTGTTTGTCAATTTTATAGTATAATTCCAGCAAAGAAAAGTGAAACAACATTCAGTACCAACAAAAGCAGGATATTTAAGCATCTTAATTTTCCCACCTTCACAGAAGAATTAACTCATCAGCTGCTGGTGCATGCAGAAGATATTTCAGATATTACTTTGAAAATGGAGGGGGTGTGGAGTAGACAGTCTTAATTATCTACCCCATCACCTGTCTTCCATAATTCCTCCTCAGTTAATATGTTACATTTAACTACACCTACAGCAGTTTATCAGAACATCAAACTAAAAATGCTGTTCTCTTAAATACTTAGGTAAAAGCAAAGCTTTTCTAACTCAAATTACTTTGGCTTGTTTTTCAGGATATCTTTTCCCAGAGGGAGCCAAATGAGGTTGGTTGGTATTTTGCAGCTCTGGCAGTTACCTATATTACAATGTCAAAAGAAGAAGTAGTACAGGGAAAAAAAAGTATTTGTTAGGTACTCAAAGAAAATTTGGCATTTTCTCCTAAATATTTCTTGAAAAGAGTAACAGTTCTAAAAGGAGCAAAGACAAAGAAACTTAGAAGAAATATTTGGTGCCCAAACAAGTAGCACTTCATTGATTCATTGCAATCATTACCTAAAGTATCAGAAAAGTGAACAATTAAGGAATAATTCACGCTACCATAGAGGATCCTCAGCTAAAAGCACTGATTCAGACACTGAGCACCCTAAATCGCTGCAGATCCAATACATTCTCCAGTTTAAAAAAAACATACCTTTATCTCCTTAAGTTCTCTCAGAGATCTACACAACCCATCAACAGAATTCATGATTTCTTCGTACTTTAATACAGTTTTTTCAACATACTTCTTTCCTTCTTCAATACCTACAAAGGCAAAATGACACCAAAGTAGAACAGAATGCCTCAAACAGACATGCAACAATCCATGTAATTTGTTACCCCAAGGTACTACAATAAACTCATTTTTCTGAGCTTTGTTTTGCTGGAGGAATTCTGTCATTCAGAGTAATGTGCTTTCCCAGCTCATACTAGCTTACTTGAGATGAGTCCTCATAGTTTCTGCAGGTCTTCTCTCTGGTTAGGAATATGGCTTTAAAAGATGCTGAGCTCATAAAGTGTCCCCTAAACCCATTGCTACATTTTACAACTAGGAGGCACTTAGATCCCTGTTATAACAAATACAAAATAAAGGCAGGATGGAGAAGCTTTTTCCCATGTAATGACTTAAAGGACACCAAGCAACTTCTCCTGGTGTTCCTAACCAGCTGTTGTCAAAAATCCATTCAAAAAAAAAAAAAGGGAGAGAAGAAGAAAAGAAATTATCTGTGCTCTCTAAATATTCTTTCCACTAAATTAAAAGGAATTTAAAAGCCCAGTTTGACTGTTGAAATTTTTTTAGCTTTACTACTTGAATTGCTAGGCTACACAAAATCCCCACACCTTTGGATTGTCACCTTATTGTTGGAAAAAACAACTTTTAAAATTATATAAAATTACAAGTACCGAGAAAAAGCAAAATACAAAATTCTTTCGATTTTATTTTGGTCAACAATGTTCCAAAATCAATACAATTGCAAATACAGTATCTAAATAGCAGTCTACATTATTTGCTAATAAAAATTTGGCAATCAAATCCTACCAGTTATTTACAGTTATAATGTAAAAAATTAATTCAGCACGGAGGTATATCATTATAATATCCTCTGGCTTCAAAGGCTTGCATGTTATGAGAGAGCTTAAGCCATGAAATCTTAACTCCAAGCTCATGAATATTGCAAGGACATTTTGATTTCAAGGTGAACTCAGGCTGTGTACAGAAAACTAAGAAAATACCAGACTGAAAGAATACTTTCATATTTTTACTTTTTGTAAGGATTTGTTCTGAAATCCTTCACCTCTTCCAATCAATACTTTGAAACAACATATATTTTTTAAAACTCGTCAGGTTTTCATCTTAAATGAACAAATCTAGGTGTCTGCCTACTTCCATCCCAAGTTACTGCCTTTTGTCCCCACAGTACATCCCCAGATATCTCCTCACCATATAACCGTCCAGCAAGGTCCATAATCTGCTGAATCTTTTCTTCTTGTTGAGGCACCGCAGGTTCAATAAATTTATTGAATTGCCTATAGAGAGTCTCTATTGCTTCTCTTGTTTTGCATTCTGCAGAGTAGTTGCCAACTCTAATCACTGTTGCACTCACATCTTCAAACCAGAATTGACACTGAGGGATAAAAAACCTGCATTTTAATGAATTACTATCTGCAGTTCAAGCTGCTGTAGAATAGACCAGATTGCGCTTAGACTTTCCATAACCAGCGGCATACAGTATGTCTGAAATATTCTGACTTAAATTTAACCTGGAAAACATTTGTTCATTACTAATGGTGCTTCAAGCATTAATGGCTGTTAATTTTTCATTGAATACTAGGCCCACACTCACATTAAAATAAAGTTATGGAAGTGTCCAGTAAGAAAGACAGCAGTTCAGAAAAAAAAAAAAATAGATATATTTAAAAATTTAGCCTACTTAAAAAAAATTTCTACTAAGGAACTGACATTCAGTTCAGTGACATACATTTTAGTTCCATCATTACATAAACCAGAGTGTGTACTGTGATAACCTGTCTGTCATAATTGACAGCTACCAAAGGAGACCTTGTGGCACTTTGTGCGTTGCCTCAGAACTTAGAGAAAAAGGGTTCATAATTATGATCAGAGACATGCTGAATGACTGTGAAAGTCATATGGTCATATGGAGTTGGAGATGTGGTCACGCTGCACATTTATTTCCACCTTTCACTGCAAATTTAGGAAGAAACAATTTTTAAAAAACCCTTTTTTACCAATTCATTACTTTTGGAAAGTACAGATTAACCTTGAGGCAGTTAATGCACTTTTATCTATCCCTGTCCTGGATCACTCTTACAGCCACAGGGGGGATGCCAGGTGTACTAGTACCTCTTTCAGCATCTGCTGCAGATGCTCCATGAGATCCAGATTTTGCTTGTAATCTTCCACAACCATGTTAAAATCATTCAGCTGTTTTTGTAAGTCACTGATTGAGCCCAAGAGAACTTGAACTTTAGCATTAGGTTGATTTGCAAAAGGGTTGATGACTTTCTTCTCTAAATTATCCACCTTCTTTTTAAGAATCTGTTTAAAAGACAGAGCAATGTTAAATACCACAACAAAATATTTATATTTTTAGAAATTTCATATAAAAAAAACATAGGAAAACCATACAAACATACTTCTTGTCCTAGGTTTTAAAAATTTAAAGCTGCTCTTTCAAAAATCAAATGAACCTGGAGGGCCTCTGCAAAGCTGATTAAAATTGATGTACATTGTATTTATTAAAGGTATAATTGAGCTAACTTTTTTCAGCTTAAAAATAAACAAATATCTGTAGTAATAAAAAATGGTCATGCACGACTTGCAACTAAAAAAGCCATTGAAGGAAGAGTTTCTGGTGAATGCAAAAAATGGGGGAGGCTAACAAGGTTCTAAGGTGCAAAAGAACATGATCAATTCCAGGCAATGAATACAGCCAAAGGCTTTGGAGAAGAAAGTTCATCTTACACGATGAAATCAGAAAAACAAGGGAGTAGCTTGATGAAAGACATAATTATTTTGGGTTTCTTTAAGGAGAAGAAGGACTAGGTAGCACAATAGAAAGAAGAAGAATAAAAGATTAAACAGAAAGATAATGGCAGATTAAAGGAGGGAAGCCAGGAATTGAGTTAACACCACTTCACTGAAGTGGCAGAATAACAGGAATAGAACAGTGAAAAATGTCTCAGTCAATGAGAGACAGGGAGGATATAATGAGAAAAGTAAGAGGGAAGTGCACAATAAATTTTGTGATGTGCCAGTTTCCTGTGATATGTTTGGCATAGGCCAAGTAATTCACCAGGTGAAGCCTTTACTAAGCCTAGATTTTCTATTACCTGTAGCTTCTCTGCATATATATCAACTTGCTGAATCTGTATTTTAAGTACTTTCATATTTCGAGCTTTTTCGGTTTTCTTCATGTAGTTAAACTTCAAATTGTTGAATTTCTTTTTGAGATCCTTGAATGATTCCTTGAGCTGCAACAGTGTAAACATATTTGTTAGTAAAAAAGAAAAAGAAATCAGCACACATCAATTTAGGTTTTTTTAAGAGCTGTTTAATGGCCCATTTAAACACTGAAAATTTAATACAGAAATTAGTAATACTGTGCCATCTCATAAAGCATCCTTAGTTCATTAAAATGAGCTAGGAGGTCCAATTATGAAGTATACATGTCTTTCAAGACTTTTCAGGTGAACTCATACCAGCTACCTACTATTAAATCTAGTTATATTAAATTTGTTCTAAAATTCTTTTTTTAATTAGATGGACTATAGCTACACTTTCTTTAATCTACAGAAAATACTATAAAGTGCCAGAATGATAAGAACTACACTGATGAAGCTCTAGAAAGCTGCAATTTCATTTACACACATACAGATCAATCAAATATTGATTTTAAGAATTTCAGATCCTTTAGTTAGATAACATTTTGCTTTTAGGATAATGTATAATAATAATAATAATAATAATAATAATAATAATAATAAATAATGTTAAAGTATATTTATGTAAAGATACTGATATAAAGAAATGCAGAAGTTGTAATGCTTTAGGATCTATTCCTCCAGACACAAACAAAAAGAACATACTTAGTTAGTGTTAACAAGTCAGGTCACATCCACAATTGGATATCTAAATATATATTTGAGGCTTATTTAATATTAAAACATCCTACAGACTTCACCCTGCACCCCCTCCTCCTCCATGCCAAAGAATCCAGGGAGTAACAAAGGCTTATTTTGCAGCTACTGTTATTAGAACATCTAACAATCAATCATTATTTATTATTATTATTATATACTAATGTTAATCCATCAAGGGATATATTTTTCATTTTCATTTCATCTAGTGGGATGTTGCCACATTATTCCAGCAGTGAATAAACAGATGGTGCTCACTCAGTATAATGGAAAGGAAGGGAATTCTATCACTGGCCCTGTGATCTCCAATTAGTTTAAGCTTTTTATCCCACCTAAGTACACAGAATAATAAAGTCTATCTAAAAGCCCTCTGTTAATATAATCACTTCTGCAGAAAAATATATTTTTTATTCAGAAAACAAGTCTTATTTGCTGCTTCAAGTTTGTGGGAAAGAAAAGATGAACAAGTGTTTGTTTTAGTTTATTTCACTGGCTTGTGCACATGCAGACGAGTAGTGATAATTTATAAGGCCAGAGGCTCTCCTCATAGCACTATGTGAAATTAGATCTCCTTGTTTCAGATATGATGGCTTGTGTGTCAAAGGTCTGCAGCTGCTGCCACTCTTCTCTTTTAGCCTCAGTGGAAAAACCAGATTCAGCTCTGACTTGTGCATTTGCACAACTCCTGTTATCATCAGCAATTGTACCAAGGAGAGTGCATGGCTTCCAATTTTTAGAAATCTAAACATATCTCAGTCTTGCAAGATTAAATGAGAAATACTGAAGGGACTATGCATCCAAATATGCTTCAGTGACTTCAGCCCATGGCTTTAGTGGAACTTTGTACCTTGTCTATTGTGTCATAGTCTTTAATCAGGCAGCTGTTCCTAACTATAGCTGCCCTGTCATGGGTGGAGAATGATCGTGGAGGAGAGGGGTTTAAGTACCAATTGCTTCAATTTATCACAGGACCACAAAATAAATGGAAAAATCGTTATAAAATGCTTTAAACATTTTTGGTTAACAGTGCCATTCCCATAACTGCTTTAATTGCTGTGTGAGCCACTCTAGAAGGAACTCCAATGTTGTTAATCCCTCACCTTTCCCTTTCTATTCATATACAAAACTTTTCATAACATCAATAATCAAAACACCCTGAATAGCAGGTTGCTGAAAACAGATTTTCAGTCACAAAGATTGAGAAACAGCAAAACAAAAAGTGGGGCAAAAAATGCTTTTCAAGTCATTAATGACTACTTTCTTCCTGGGGCAACAGTCAGAGTAAATTACAAATTTGCAATGTTCTGACAACCACAATATGTACAAATTCTACTTCAGTTTAAACCTTCCACTTCATAAGAAAAAATTATGAAGACTCATGTTTCAGATGAAGCTGACTGAGCTGAAAGCCAAAGAAAATTTAGCTGCTCTATTTCCAGTCCTCTTGGTACAGTGAGAGTAAGTTATTGCCAGCCCAACAGCTTGATAGAATCCTGAACAGCAGAGCCATGAACCACAGATTACTGTTGCTGCTGCACAGATCCAAGGTTGCTGCTAAAAGTCTGTTTTTTCTGTATACATATGAAGCGTTTAGGGGAATGGTAAACAGTAATGTATATTATAGAACACAACAGCTCTTTTAACAGTCATTCAATGAGTTGGGATTCATCTCATTTACCTCATTTATATCCTCTTGAGTGGTGCAGTGTTGGAAATACTGTGACAGTTCTGCCTCATACTTGTCAGCTCTGGAGCTCCAGTTTATGCTATCACACTCAAATCTAGCAAGTTCTTGCTTCAGATTCTTTACAGAAACATTCATGCAATTCTCATGAGGAAAGAGACAAAGAAATTTATCAGTCTCAGGAAATGATTTAACCAATCCAAAATGAAAATCATTGAGGCAGAACATGCACAGCCAGCCACAATGGGCTAGAGTAAACTATTAAACCTCCACAAGAAGAAGAGCAAGGACAAAGCAGCTTCAGCCTCTGGTAGTCTGGGGAGTAGTTTTGGGTCAAAGTCACAACCTAAACATGGTGTCTTCTCTGAGCAAAGAGGGAGTGACCTACTTCAGTCCTTTGCCACCTGGAGAATAGCTCCTTTCTGCCATCCATCAGTTTATGGTATCTGAAGAGCAGACTGCCAGTAGGAATAATCTAGACAAGTCATAAGGAAAGTCTTGCTTTCTTAGTAAGTGAATGAATAAAGGGCAATGAAAATTCTTCCCTGAATAAATAATTATTCTAAAATTATATCCACCCTGTCATGAAAATCAGTCTTGAATCCACTGATAAGGTAACACTGCTACTACATTTTCTCTTTTGTTCTTACGTTATCCTTTCTTTTTAGAAGAATAAATCTGCAAAGCAACCTTTACAAAATAGCAGGATTGTAATATAGCGAGTCAAGAAATTGCCATCAGGACCTTGAACTTCACAAGACATACTAAAGTAAATTATGCTTTGTGCTTTTTTCCAAGCAATGATATTTTAAGATTAATTTCCTTAAGGCTCTCTCTGTATTTTTCTCAGAGTAGTTATATGTATTTGTACATCTAAAATTCAGCCAGATAAGTCCAATAATCTTTCATATTTATCCTTGATTCCATAAATCATTCTACTTATACTCACAGGTTGCTGCACTGCAGACAAGATATCCACTCCCTGTGTAATAAGTAAAGTATATAGCTGTCTAATGTGTGCATGTTTCTCCTGGGAATTCACAAGGTAGGCTTTAGCCTGGTGCACATTTTCTGGGTCCCCATATATTTCAGGAATATCCAGTTCTCCTAATTTTGATAGACATTCCAGCTGAAATAGATAAAAACAAAAATCAGTGTCTGTTTAAAATAACTTAATTTATTTTCCTTACCCTTGGACTTAAGTAATTAAAACTGGTTTCAGACCTGAGTTTTAAATTCTACCAATTCATGCAGTTTTAGATCCAAGATTTTAATTCTGATCATCAGGCTGATTAATCTTATTTCTCTGGGGAAAAGGAAAGAAAGGCAACAGGAACCAAAACCAAAGAGAGTTTAACTACAATGGGAAGAATGTATATTTTAAAATGTTATACTCACTTCTTTTTTGATGTGATGGAATTTGACTGTCTTGCTGAAAATCTCATCATATTCTATCATTGCATCCTTTACTGTTTCATGGAAATGAATAAGCTCACTTATTCTCTCAGAATTCTCTTTCACAGGAAATCCTTTCTGGCTTGGTAATTCCATTAATTTTATCAGGTACTCAAGCTCAGCGTTCAATTGCTAACAAAAATCAGAGAAGTTACTCAATTTGCACAAACATTGCAATTTTTCCTTTACAGTTGACGAAATAACCACCTAACAATGGTAAATTGCCTTGGGGAGAAGTCAATGCCCTGCACTTCAAAACACTACCTTCTTTACTTTTTGGTAGGCACCAATCTCAGCTATCACCCAGCCTTGCATGAAAACTAGTCAAACATAATTAAAGGGCAATGGCAAAGTGAATTGCTCCAACTCAGAGGCAGTATTCACAGGAGGTAGAAAGGCCACTATGATGTGCCTCAGCCTCTGACCTGCTCTACTTTCCAAAGCTTGGAGCTGATGCTCTCCTCGCACCACCCCGGTGCTTGTCTGTCACTGGAATACACAGCTAACACCACACAGGACATTCTCTGGACACTGAAGGCAAAATCTCTTCACCCCTACCTTATAAACACACACAAACACTTCCTCCTGGAAAACTGATGTAAAACATCAAACACTTCAGCCCCAGACAGTGTCTGTCTGAGTGTCTGGCGTCAATGAGGATGTGGATCTTTACCGGACTAAAAAGAGCTTTTGACGTACCCTTCACTCCACTAGCTGGTTTCTCACCTCATAGTGTGGTTTCATCTGGTTCAGCTTTTCCTGTAGTTCCAAAACAATTAAGAGGTCACTTCCAAGGTCAACTGGTACTGCAAGCTGGAGAGCCTCTTGAAGAATCTCTAATCCACGGGCAGTCTAAAAGAGAATCAAAAAGTTCAGCATTTCTAATTGCAATAAATCAAAAAACTCCCCAGTTTAAAGTCAAAGCTAAATTAGTATTAAAACCTTCCTCAAAGCAGGCACCCAAATGCTGTCAGTAAAGCCTCTCTGTTGCAAACCTTCTGAGTGACAAGGGTGATAAGATATCTTTAAGGCAGCATGAAAAAGCGACTCAGACGCCGAGACTGCAGGACCCACAGACACACCATTTCTGTGATCTCAGATGTGCTGGGGTACTGCTGAGCTGCACTAGAGATAGAGCAGCTATACAAGCCTAGCTGGTGTTTCTGGTGTTGCTACTAGCAGTGTTTCTTTTAAGGAACACTGCACACTCTCCCTGTGCTAAGAAGGTTTCAATCCTCCTTCTGTATGAACCTGCTTGGACCTCGGTTTAGTAACTATTAGGACACAGTTTGGTTTAGCAACTGTTCAGTCTCAAAAAAAAATGGTGCTTTTAAAAAGAATAAAAAACCCACTGCTGGTAAAGCATTGATTGAACTTCATTAAAACTTAGAATTTAAAGTGGAGGCTTGGACTTGTATGCATTTGAGTAAGGGAAAAAAGATCAAAAACATTTCATGGTTCCTGATAACTGACAGAACAGGGAACAGACTATGGACAAAAATCATATCTTACTGCTCATCACTCTTTATTAAATAATTCCTGTAATAGTTGATGATAGAGTCACAGACAAGTTAATAACAGTCTAGAAATATTTGCCACAGTTGCTTCTTCCTAGCTATTTTACTTACAATTTTTAGCTGTTCTTTAAATATCTGGCACTGTTGCTTGATGGGTTTTACTTGAGTAATTTTGAAATTCCAGGTTGCCCAAAGATCAGTCAGTTCTTTCCTTTCTTTATTCAGATTAATAATGATATCTTCTGTTACTTTTATTGATTTTTCTACTTCTAATATTAAACTCTCATTTACCTGGCAAATAAACAGACACATTTTTTTCCTCATATGTTTTTATAACATACAACTAAAACCTCATAATTTTAAACAAAGCTTAACAAAACCTCAACTATTCTAGTGTAACTTTTAAAAAATTATACTTTTAAATACACTTTTTCCTTAATATTGTCTAGAAATAGGCACAGATTGACAGACTTTGTAAACAGAGGACATATATAAAGCTGGAGTTGAAAACATAGAACAGGTCAGTAATGACTGAATTATTGCCATCTGATGTCTGTTTCACACTCCGACAAAACAAAAGAATTTCTGAGTAAACAGAACTACGCAAAATGACCTTTTCCAGATTATGTTTATTCTCCAAAAGTAGATGGAGAAAAGACCATCTCTTTGTGCTGATAAACAAAGCAGCACTGAAGCACAGGAGGGCTAAAGTATTTAGTATTTGAATATTTGGGTTTTTTTCCTTTTTTCATTAGAAGTTTTATCAGATCGTACTCACCACATTTACTAAATTAAGAAAACAGCAACCCATATTTTGGGTGGAAAAAGTCTTCTTTATAGTCTTTTGCCACTGAGTATTAGCTGACTCTATTGCAATTTTATTTTCAGGCTCCCTGTTTGTTGGTAGGGGTTTTGAATTATAGAATTCCTTCAGATTTTTAATATCATCATTCACCTATAAAAAGACATTTAATAAACATCAAAAAACAAATCAAAACTTGAGGTGCTATAATCAGAAGTTATAGAGATATGATAAATTTGAATAGCAGCCTCTGAATCTTCTCTTAATTTTAAGACCTATGAGTCCCTAAAATATTACAAACACGAAATAATAAAATATTTTTAAATAACTTGCCAACCAGTAGATGGCAAGCAGACAGGTGGCAGCAATTAGCTTAATTTCTGTCACATATTGTTACATGGATTTTATGTACCAGTATATCAACGCACTGATTTTCACTGATCTACTTTATATGAAGTAACTGAAGTTAGCAATAATTAGAAGTAGATGTAATACAATTTTTTTTGTAGTTTCTAAGGCAATAAATAAATCCTATGGCTAATTTTATCTGATAGGTTCCATTCCATCTGCAATTTCTTTCTAAATATTAAAGAACAGCTGCAATATTATAGAATCCTAAAATGGAATCGAAATCAAAATGAAAATTAACTGTCCTGGACACCATTGGCACAGCTGCCAAAATTATGTTGGTATTGAATTGATTATTATTTGAGCTAGAGCTGGTTTTTGTTTCATGTTTAAATTCAATCATATGAGTTAGGATGTCAGTGGAACTAGTGTAAGACAGCAACAAAGATCTCTATGAACATATCATAGGACATTTTTAAAAGTTATATGAAGCAAATCAGTAAATTTAATATTCAGAATACCTATATGGAAGCATTTTTATCATGTATATAATGAGAGTGCACACGTGCAAAGGAGAAAAATCTAAATTTACAATCCTTCCTACAACAGTAGCAAATTTTTCAATTGTAAGATTTTTACAGTCTAGTCAGAGAATAAATAAGTAATCCATACCTCTACAGCTGACTGCAAAAAGGCCACATAAGTTTCTACAATTTCTAGCTTTGAACTAATATTTATTTCGATTTTTTTCAGTTCTTTATTCAGAAAGTCAGCTCTGCTAGAAAAAGCCGCCACGTGCTCAGGTTCCAACTCTTCCATATTTTTGATGATTCCCTCAGCTGCTTTCAGCTCACATGAAGTTTCCTTTGAACATAGAAGCATTGAAAAAAAAAAAAAGTATAGTGACCGGAAAGGACTTGTGAATATTGATATAACATTGTTAATTTTCGTTAGGATTGCTTTTTTATGTATAATTTAATTACTTTTTTGAAGAAGAGCTCACAATGGAGATTAAATCACAGAAATATCCATTTCTTTCCTAAAAATGATAGGTGTAGTTATTAAAACAGCTATTTTGAAAGTTATAGCATATCACAGTCCCCAGAAGGAATAGTTAGAAGAGGTGTACAGTTATAAGAGTGCATGTACCTGTCAGGGCAAAGTAGACACTGCAGCAAACAAAAAATTTTGGCAGAAAAGACACTTAAAACTATTATAAAGGCTTGAGGAACAAAGAGATGTTCTTGCTTATCTGCTGAGATTTCACTATGTGCTCTCCAGAATTGTTTTAGGGTGAATTTTATTTCCTACCAATCCATCCCTTGGGCCCCATAAACTGTTGCCTGAAACAAAAGGGGTAATGGAATTTTAAGTTTTAAGTGAAATAAACACTGCCAGGTTGTTCAGCTTAGGCTTATGCACCTATGCCAAGGGTGTGGAAGGGATTCAAGTGGTTTTAACCCACTTTCAGATACTGCAGGGTGCCACGGGAGTGAAAAAGGCCCTGGGTGTGACTTAAAAATCACCTCAAGTGTTACAGAGCCGAGTGCTGCAGGGCTCCCATCAAATGGCTGCACTCCCAACGTGACCAAAGGATCTCTTTACAGCCCTCTTCACAGCTTCTCTCATGGGAACTACTTTTTTCTTTTTTGCCACTTCATCCCTTATGTTTGGCATAACAAACCACAAGAAGGTTTTTGTCTGACTCTGGCTGTCTAGACAACTATTAAACCTGGTGCCTCACGTAGGAGTAGCAATCACATTTGAAGAGCCTTCCTATCAAGGGTTGGTACGAGGATCCTGAGTTAGTAACAAATAACAGTGAGATAGAGAAAGTGGAGAAAAACAGTGATTTAATGACTGTAATCTTATCTGTGTTTTTCTTCATTAACTACAGTTTTAAAACAAACCACAGACCTATTTCATTTACAAGAAACTCTCAGCCTCTCGCCTTATTCAGAATTACATACAGGAAGCATTTGTTTCTAAAAGCACTTAACATAATTGAAGGGTTTTTTTACCTTTGTTTGTTTAGCCAGTTCAAGGTGTTTGTCCAAAACTCTTTCTGACTCACACAAATACGAGCCAATCTCCACACCAACGGCGAGCATCGGGGCGAGCTTTTTAATTGATTGCGACACCTTTATTTGAAAGTAGTATTCACATGGTTAATTTGTATAAGTAGACATCATAAACCAGTATAAAATATCACCTTTTACAGAAAAAAGATGAGGTAACACTTTTCTGTTGGTGCGTAGATTACGTTTCTGGGCATAATGTCATGGTTTAAACCCAACTGGCAACTGATACCACATAGCTGCTCACACACACGCACACACAAACCCCTCAACCCTAAATGGTGGGATGGACAGAAGAAAAGGTAAATCTTGTGCTTTAATATCATATATAGTCAGAGAAAGATAGGAATTTAAATATAAGGGAAGAAAACTCTACTATTTCTTCAACAGGCGGGTCAAAACTCCTTCTTGTTTGCTCTCATGTTATTGACAGTGCTTTCCTTCACCCTAAGTATCTGAGGCTTGTGATTTCGATATGGCACAACTACACTCTAATCTTGCTATTATAGCCCTGGCAGAAATATTTTGATTCTGCTCCAGGCTTTTTTCAGAAGGTATACTTAAAGCTTCCCTGACAAAGGCAAGAGACCTATTTTTGTGCAGATACATGTACAGAATTCCCTTCCACTGTCACTAAGATATTATGTATGCACTATGATAATAAAACAGATTATGAAGAGCACAGGCAGATGATGCCAGACATAATACACATAGTTATTATTAGACGTGTGAATTTACATCTAACATTTTTCTTAAGAACTGGCTGCTAACTGAGGTTCATACTCTATTATATGAGGCTGAGGGGGAATTTAATTAGGCACCAGATTTTCTGGGATACTTTGCTTTAGAGAATTGGGATGAAAAATGTATTGCTTGGTAGCAATAGAGCAATAAGCACTCTTCACTGCAATGAACAATTGTATTATGACACAATATTCTCTAATGCAAGGCTGAGAACAAAGTGATTAGAACAAACAGTGGATTGAAACCTTATGTTCAAATTGAGGTTTATATTTTAAGTAAAAATTGCCTTCATAATTTAACTTTTAGGTTAAGATTCACAACACAATAGTGACATTTCTATATACATAAATGGTATGGAAAAGGACCAATTTGTAGCAAATTGAATTCACATTTAATTGAGAATGGTTCATTATAAACACCATGCAAATACAAAATATCAAATTGCAGACTTAATTATTTAGTCATTAAATTTGATTTACTTTTCTCATTTACACTCCTGGTTTCCTTCATATGAGCATTGCTAAAAGACTATACTTTTAAAATTTGAATTTACATATGGAAACTTCCTTAGGAGCTATTTGTCTATTCCATCTCTGACAAGTCATTTAAAAGGTCTGTAGTACTATATGACATTCAACCATTTAAATGAGGCTGTCATGTCCTTGATACATCAATACCTTAATTAACAAAAGGAATTCTTATAGTGAATAGAATATCGTCTCTTTCAGATTTACTGAAAATTTGCTGTGGTTCAGTCACTGTGCTTATTAAACCTCAGTTTTGCCACACTTTTTTTTTTTTATATTCAGCCTCATAAAACAGAAGACAGAAGCAGTATAAGAAACCTGCTTACAGGTCACAGGACTGATTGCTCTGATTGCTCACTTCTTTTCCAAAAGAACAAATTATAATAGTTCATTATCCAAGCAAATCCATGCTTAATTGAACATCGCTGGTAAAATGTTCTCGTGGAAATGGCTCCATTTTTCAGAACAGCTTTCAGTTCCTTTGTGTTGATACAAGCATTCAGCATTCTAACTCTCTCCAAAAAACTTGCTATTATTTGATTCAACTTCAATTTTCACTATAGCTAAATTACGGAAGCACAATGCACTGTTCATGAACGCATTAAGAAGATGTGCTACAGTGATGATAATAATGATCACAAAGATGATCAGATTGCTGGAGCACCTCTCCTATCCTGACAGGCTGAGAGAGATGAGATTGTTCAGCCTGGAGAGCAGAGGACTTTGGGAAGGCTTTATGGGAGACCCTTGCAGTACCTAAAGGGGCCTGGGTGGCTGGGAGTGACAGAACAAGGGATAATGGCTTCAAACTGAAACAAGGCAGGTCTAGATTAGATACAAGGAAGAAATTCTTCACTGTGAGGATGGTAAGACACTGGCAGAGGTTGCCTGGAGAAGCTGTGGCTGCCCTGACCCTAGAAGCATTCAAGGCCAGGCTGGAAGGGGCTTTGAGCCACATGGTCTAGTGGAAGGTGTCCTTGCCCATGGCAGGGGGGTTGGAATGAGATGTTCTTTAAGGTCCCTTTCAACCCAAACCATTTTATGAATCTATGATGTACCTTATTCAGGTGATCTTCAAGGGAGGCAGTCCATTGTTGTTTCTTCAAAGGAAGTTCTTCATGATCTAGACACTGGGTGTTTAATTGATCTACTTTTTTTTGAACATGTTCCATCATTTTCTGAATTCCTGCTACCCAAGAGCTAAAATGGAAAAGCAGAACTGGTCTTGATTCCTCATTTTTTGCTCAACATAGAGGATTATTATGATTTTTTAAAAAAACAACACTCATTCTGTTGATTTGTATGATGAGTAACTTATGAATTTTTAAACTGTTACCCTTAAAAGAAAAATAACCAAGAGAAATGTTAAAATTAATCCAAATAAAATTGGTAATTAGTAAAACACTGGAATGAAGTTTCCAAACAACTAATTCATCACCAGTGCCTAAGGTAGATTCACAAGACAGATACATTAATTCTCACAAGACACATAGCCTGATTCACTGAGAAATAGCTCATTTCACTTTTCACTCTAGCTATACTATATAAAAACTAAAATGACAAATGGAAGAGCTTAAAAGAGAAAATATATGGCATACCAGTTCTACTAAAAAAGAATCTTTTCTTTGAACTCTAAAATATTTCAGTGTTTTTACAGTAGCTGAAAAAAGAATGTCATATACATTCTAAGTCAACCTTTCCTAAAGGGTGTTGTTTTAATGGAAGAAAAAATCCCACCAATTTACAAAAAAGTGGCTTGCATTATAGTTTAGACCATGATATCAGGGAACAATTCAGAACCTGAATACTTGAGGCAGTCCACTTTAGATTGTAAAGAAGTTACCTCATACAATTAAGAGCTGAAGTTTTGATATTAACCCCCTCTCCCCACACATGAAATTATTTTCCACTAAAATTTATATTCATCATAAGAATTTTTGTAAAACTGACAAGTTCAAAATAAGTTTTTTCATTACTTTAGTTTCATCAGAAACTTATGTTAATACCTGTGAGAACCTGCTTTGTTAATTAAAGTTTGTCCCTTTTGCATGGTAGTTGCTGTACAACCTTTAATTGCTTCCTGCAATTCCTTGTAATTTATTGTCAATATAGGTAAATGTAAACCTTCTGAAATGGAGATTTTATGGTAATTCCCAATACTTTCAAGACCATCAAGTACCTGAAGGAAAAGAGAAAAGCATATGTTATCAATATTTCTATTGATGGAACAATCTTGGGAAATTATCTGTTTTTAAAACTTCTATAATTATCTCAACAAAATATACCTGAAAAAAATACAAGAAGACCATCTGATCTTTGGACACCCTAAAATATAAGCTTTTCTAAATAGTCTTCTAGCTGAAAGATTTTGGAAAAAAAGGTTGCATTATTAATAATACTGATTATAATTAGCCCCTGTGGAGACCACTGCAAGAATAGACATTATTTCTGTTGTCCACAGGAAAAAAATCTGAAAGCCCAATTCTTGGTAAAAAATATTTCCCAAATAACTTATTTGGAAACCAAGCACTCAATATACTTAAAGAGAAAAAAACCCCAGTTTTTGAATGGATTTGCCATTTTGGATAGAAGTTTGAGGCAAAATTTCATATGAAAAGGGTTCTTGGATTTGTAGTTTTCCACTTCAAATTGCTTAGCCTGCTGTTTGCATAATCCCACACCCACCAGCCTTCAGGAGCACACTGACAGTTTTATTATCAGGTTATTATTACAGACTTGGCTTCTTACCAACCTCGCCAGCAGCATGAAAAAAGTCATTGGCCTCTTGTAGCAGGGCTTTCCTTTCTTCCATATGGAAGCACACTTCTTGTTGCAACAGAGAGATTTTCTGATTTGAAAGTTTTAGGTGTTCTTTCTCTGTATAGTCCTCTGAAAGCAAGATGCTAAATGCTTCACCTTCCAATTGTTCCACAGTGTAATTCCATTCCTAGTGGGGAAAAATTCAGTCAATTGCACATAGAAAAGTAATATACTGCTTGGTAATAACATAAACATTGGAAAATGTGCATTGTTATAGGCATGAAAGCTATCATGACTTAAAACAGTGTTTCTTCTAGGAGGGGCTTCCCAGCAAATCATAAGTTTAGTGATAAGGGTTTTCAGCAGTGGCATTCTATATTCTTTGACACAGTTTCACAGGCAGGAGCAGCAGTTACTAAGGAGTCTGCTGGGAAAATGGTCAGGATAACAAAGACAAGAAACCTCCTGGTAAGACCACACTCTCATGGCAAACAGACCATCAGCTCACCTATTTAATCAAGAACAAATTAAAGTATTGCCTAGATAACAGCTGCTTGCAGTGAGAGAATTACTGCTAAGAGATGTCTGGTAATCACTCAAATGACTCTCCCCTACAGCAGGTTGTGCCATCATCCCTGGGATTCTCCATTGTACAGTTTCCCTGATTTCCTACACAAAATTGTAAGTCCACTCAAAAAATATCTCTGCCTTATCTGATCATGAACCTTTCTAGTGGCAGTGACAGAAGTAGAAAAAGGAAGATTACGCTTAAGAAATTCAAGCCATAGAGTCAGAAACATTTCTGACAATTGAGCCAGGTACTTTAAAATTAAGGTGCTTTAAAATGGATTCTGTTGAATCAAAACAAGTTTGCATATAGGTTTTTGGTCTACATTGCACCACTTGGAAGCACATTTGTTAGTTAGAACTGATTGCCTATTTAACTCCTCTTTCTTTTTTCAACTATTCATATTGATCTGACTTGGTGCTTCTACTATGGTGACCCAAATATACATCAACTTAGCATAAAAAATTCAATACTCTTAAAATGTTTCAATCAGATTTTAGAAACTTTAGTAAGAAAACTAATTCCACATATTTCAACAAACCTATCTTTGTTTTATTTTTGTGTTCTGGCTGTGCTTCTATATACCTGCACTGAATGTCTACAAAGATGCAAATTTGTCTCACTCATTTAGTCCTCGTGAATATTTGAAAGGCTTTCCCCTTCAGGAGCTACATTGCAGTATAACTACCAATATAACCATATTACTGCCCCAAATTACAAAGAAGTAGTGGGCACTAATAAAACCAAAAGGGGTTGTGAGCTGCTAGGACAATTACCATATGATACATCTTTTGGGAAGTGTATTTAACAGTGAGCTGATAAAATCAACAAGCAGAAAGAGGAAAAATAATTCAAAGTCTGTCACCTCTGGAAAATTGCTGAGATATGTTAAAAATTATTTGGCCACAAAGCGGTGCTAGCAGTTCTTCTTTACCATGTCAAGCACCTCCAACACACACAGAAACGTAGCAGCAAGCAGGTGATCAGTGCCAGCACACCCTTATTGCAACATGAGCTCCTAAATGGGCCTCTTCTCTCAAATCTTGGTGGCAATGGGTGGGGGAGCTGGGAAAGTCCTTGCAGGAGTGGGGGCCAGGAGGGTTCTTCTAAAGTCTGTGAGGGTTGAGGGCTTTTTTTTCCCCAATTATGATTTCTTGGGTTTGTTTTCGGTCTTGATAGTTTTACAAACTAGCGATAATGTTTTTAGGGGTTTTACTTCTTAGCAAGGTGAAGTTCAACATAAGATACCAGCTTGAGAACATGATAATAATAAATCATTCTCCTTTCTCCTCTCAGCCCAGTCCCATAAATTAGATGGCTAAGCCTGTAAATCCCTCTTAGACTGGTTCCTCCTTTATTCTGTTTTCAACCTCTGCAATTCAGTGCTGCAAAAACTAATGCCTATAACTCACAGCTTTCTCAAAGCCCCATAACTCACAGCTTTCTCAGTTATATTTTCAGCATGTAGTTTCAACCTGGCCACCCTTCTGCACATCATAAGCAAAACCAACATGCTCAGTAATACCCCCTTCAAGAATTTAATTTCCCTCTTCTAGAACATGCTGGTAGTGAGAAATGCATAAGCCTAAAGATAAGATGCTCTAAATCATAATTCACATGGATCTGTAACAAAAATGTTTAATGCTAAACACTTTAAAACCACCTCATTAAAAAGGCAATTAATTAAAATGATATGAAAGATTTATTACATAATGTATGGGAGAAGAATTTTTAGGTGAAATTGTAAAATAAGTGTTATTATAACTTAGTTTCTAGATACTCAAGCATTAAAAGGATTATTATACAAAATGAAAATGTATATTACACCCTGCACTTATACCCTAATTTCTAATTCAGACAGCAAATTACAAGAATAGCCTGTGAAAATGAAATGTGAGGAAAATGAATGATTATTTGGTTAAAATTAGGCAATGCTTTAGAACACCTATGGTTGTGGATGTCTCTCTGAAAACACTCCACAGCATACTCATTTACTGGTTTATCAGTTTTTCTTGTGCCAAAGGTCTGTTCAGAAGAATTTATCTTTACATGCTCATCTTCCCTTAACAAAAAAAAATATTTTTTGACATGCTGCTTGGAGAAGCATTAGAAATATTATAGTATTGTGTTTATATGGCAGCCTTGAAGCAGTGCAATTATGCAAACAGGCAAACATGTGACATTTCACTACAAAGCTTACAAGGAAACAGACCAGTGAACAATCAGAAGCCTCTCACTATCAACACAATAACCTTTTAAAAGGCATTTACTTCTATTGGAATGGTTTCTGGATAGAAAAGGCCTCTTTGGTCATCTGGGTTATCCAAAATCAATTGCATGAAAACGATATCCTGGGGAATGGTCCTGACCCAGCAACAGCTGGGTCAGCCCAACCTGACAACAGCACAATCTTAAATGAAAAAAAAAATCTGAGAAACATGGAGGCCTTGCATTAAAAGAAGTAAAATTCCTAAAATAATTTAGACATATAGAGATAAATATCTCATGTACATATAGAAAATGTCTACTCCCACACGTGCTTGTTCAATGCCCAAGTTCATGTTTTGCTGCTCATTTCTAAAGTTGCTTCACCAACCAATTATGGTGTTTCTTACTTTCACTTTGACTTCCATTTCTTCAAGTTCCTGAAGTAACTCTTCATTTTCCAATAGTGATGAGCCTAAGTTTTGCTTCTCAAAGTAATCTCTGATGTTTTTGTTATACCAAGATTTTACCTAATTAAATAATAAAAAGAACTCAGTTAGAAGTTTGAGAAGTTATTGTCCATTTTTTAAAATATGTACAAGGCAGTTTAATTTTAAAAAAACACTCACATTTTCATTCCTTTCATTTTTCATTCCTAATGTTTATGCTTTTATTTAAATGTTTGCATTTGTGTCATAACAAATGCAGAAGGAAAGGACTAATGCCAAAGCAAGCACATAGGGGATATATGTGAAGAAACAGACAAAAATCTATTCATCAAGTATGAACAGATTGTGAATTAACACAGTAAAAGAAGAATCAAATTATAGCCAGGCATAGAATAAATGCATGTTTTTTGATACCGTAACAACATTGCACATTCTCTCTTGACATACAGTAACTTAAATATTTGCATACAGTAAAATACTACAAATCTGAGTACTTCTGACCTAATAGAACCTCTCCTTCAACCTACTGCTTGAAAAACCCAGTAAAGATAATGGGATGCTATTGTGTGGAATAATCTCATGTAGATTTACAAATTTATTACATTTTATAAACTTCCTCAGCAAGTATATACAGCAAACATATGCAGTATACAATTATGTCTTCTAAATTCCACAGAAGTACTTGCATTTATATCTGCTTCATTCATAGTCATGCTCACTTTCTTTGTAAACAACACATGGCAAGAATTCCTGAGTGAAGCTCCACATTTTAAAATAGTAGCCAGAGTTAGTTATTGGTATCAAGAGGACTTCCTCCAACCTTTCCAGTCTGGAAAATCACCACTATACTTAGATCATAGGCAGCATCCTAAGAATTTCTGTACTCTAGGTACTGCAGATTTTAATAGCCCACTAGAGATTTTTTTGTAGTTGTTTTATCTGCTCATGTAGAATCATGCTATTTTTAATAAATTTAAGCAATTATAAAGAGTGAAAAAACCTTTCATATGTGTTGGAAGTATTTTCAGTTACATGTAAAAAATGTTCACATTATGAGTCCAACAGACCTAGGGAAGTAAGGAAATTATTTTAATACTGAGCCTTCATTTCTTGAGCATATCCTCCAGATGTGTACTTACTGACTGAAACATTTTTCCTGGAAGCACATTTGCACAGAATATTTACTACGGGTTCATCAAAATAGAAATAAATGGAGTGTACAATAAAAACTGTGCTAAAAGGGAAATAAAAACTTCTTTGTAACCTAGGGCTGGGTGGTTTTTATCATGTATCTGTTTAGCAAGACAAACCAGTATTTCTGTAATGTTAGGAAGAGGAAGAACTCATTTTTTAACCCTGCTATGGCAAAGTGTTCACCCCTTTACCACTTGTCAATATTCTTTTCCATTACAGTGAGTTTAATCAGTTGGCTTCCACTACAGCTAATACCTCTGAGTGATTTAATTGTGCTACCTTAGCTCTGAAGGAATGGCTGAGAACTCTTTACTTGCTTTATAAGCAAGAAACCAATAGAATTTCACATTCAGTGATTTTGCTGAAGGTATGGGAAAGAAGACAACATTAACACAGCTGTTTGAAAAAGACAGTAAAACTACTGTCTTTTTCAAAGACAGTATTTTATTTCTCCTTGATTGGTTGAAATCTAAAATCACTCCTGTTTTTGAAGAATCAGATTTTATCTTTCATTTGCAAATATTATTGACTGGATTAATTCCTTTCTTCTTCCAAAGATTACTAATTATGCATAAAATAAGCCAATCTGCTTTGATTTTCATTAATGAAAGCGATGTTAGAAAATATGACGCTGACAAAGGAAGCTGTGTAAAATAAATATGCTTTCACACATTGAAAATTCTGAGAAAGAAACCTGTTACCATCATGACTATCAGATCATCACATTCCAATTAGAGATCAAAAGGAGATGTTGCATTTTCAGTGTTTCATAACCTGGTACTAAGGGATTAAACAACACAGATTGTGCATCCTTCTAGACTACACTGTTGTGTCTACCAAAACAGAAGCAAAACAAAGAGAAAAAAAGCCACTCTTAGATTCTATACAGCAGAGCATGTCTCCAGTACTCTGCTTTCTTTGTATCCCCTTAACTCCCATTAAGATCAGACAAACATTCAAAAGTTAGGACTTCCTCAAACAGAAGTGGCCCAGAAATATTGGCCTAATAAATATATTTAAGCTCCTTTTCTGTTTGTACTGTAAAACAGTTGCTAGGTTGTTTTTTATACTGTGATTTCCCTTGATGCTATATGTCTTACCTGGCTCTCTTGCTGGTGCCACAAGCAGATTTGCAGAACCTGCTCCAGTCCTTGGCGCTGATGTCGAAGGAATTTGTCCAGCTGCCGTCGCCTGTCCTGTAGCATCTCGAGGAGATTGTCAATCTTCAAGCAGCTGCTGTGGGCTCCTTGGATCAGCTCTGGGTTTGCATTTGGCCCCTCACTTTTGAATTCTTCTATGAACTGAGTTAGGTCTTGGCTTTTGTTTAAAAGAGCAAATGACTTCTCCAGAAGTTCTGTAAGAACAGAATTTCATCAGTAAAAGACCCAGAGTGCTTTGTGATTCTAGTACCATATTTCAAATATTACTCAACTATCAGCTTTTTTATTCCATTTTGGAGTGCATTTGTATCAAAGGGTTTTTTGGTAGTTTTTCTTTTTTTCTTTTTTTTTTCTTTTTTTTTTAATTCCAGAGTGATAAGCACTTGTGATAAAGCACTTATCACATACTGGTAGAGTCAATACTTGGTCAGGGCTGTTTTTTCAGCCACCTTTCTTTGGAGCAGGTAGGCAGTATCCTTCTTGCAGAAAGCACTGCCTTTTATCAAGTAGCTCAATATCAGCTTTCAAAATTTTTATTTTAGGGTAGAATGAGAAGTCAATAAATTGCAGCCACTTTCCTCCATCTGAGGGAGGGCTTATTGCCATCAAAGCAGACTTTGTCTGGCAAATCATTTCATCTGATCCTCACAGTTACAGACCATCTTTTCAGCAGTAAATTGCTGCCAAACAGTTCAAGTTTAAATTGGTATGCAGTGAGCACTTTTCTTCCATGAAGATCTATTTGGAAGACCCAAAACCCATATTAGAGTTATCCAAGTCTGATTCTTCCTTCAGCCTCCCAGGAAGAATACCTGGTGTTCAAGGTAGTTAAAAATATTTTAGCTAGTGCTTCACTAGTGAATAACAAAGTATAATTGATATTCTGCCAAGTTTAATATAAAAATTGGATTAAAATTACAAAGATGGAGACTTAAGACTTATAAAAAATGCAGAACCATATGGAATTGCAAAGATGTCTGAAGTAGCCACACAATGAGATTAGTTCCAAAAATTTTTTTCTCTTTTTAAATGAATGTGCCACAATATGGTAGAAGGTGCTTCACATGGAAGCTTGAATAAAGAGAAAGAATTCACACGAAAGAAACTTTATGGGCAAAGGTATGTGCAGGAAAGTTGTTGAAGGGGAGATGCAAGGGCTAGCTTGAAACCAGGAGATTCACATCTTTCAGCAAGTCTGCTAAAATCTATCTCACCATTATATTTTTCCAAACAGAATATTTGTGTATTTGTTTAAAGATTTTTTTTTTTTAAATATGCACAGAGACAATAAAATTCCTCCCTCAAGAAGTCAGTGCACATCCACATGCTGTCAGGAGTGGAATACTGTTTGTACCTTTTGTATGATGCTCTTGTTGCAGGAGAAGTTCTCTCAAAGAGTCAATATTGTCAAACTCTTGAGCATTTTTCAAGAAATCTTCAACTTGGTCAATTTTAACAGCAAACTGCATTAAGAAAACAAAGGATAGGGACATCATAATCTCTATGTTATTGGGAAAATTGATGAGAATTTGTAAATTCTTGGAGAAAGGCATTTTTAGTGACTGCCAGCTACAGATGCTTTGTGGCCTCTGTGCACCTTCTGAGTTGTTTTTTTCTTTCAGGTTTCTTTCAGAAATCCTTCAATTTTCATTGATTGAAGGATTTTAGTTGTCACAGTCTGTAATTACCGTTTGCCACTCTGTGAATTGTCTTTCCTACAAAGCCTTATGCCAAATCTAATTTCTTTGTATAATACACATTATCAGAACACAATAATTAGTAGATTGTTGATCTTGGATTTCTTAGGACAGTTCGCAATCCCACGGTTGCTTCTGCAATTGATAGGTGGCACTGGCCTACTACAGAAACAAAATTATCAGGGAGAATCATTAAACTCCTCAAGTTCCAGGATGTGGGGACAGTTTGATCATGAGGCTACACAGAGTGGGCAAATACCTGTAGGGAATGGAATCCCTCTCTTCTTTAGTTCCCTGTGTGTATCAGTGCATTAGGATAAGAGAGAAATGGGTAAACAGGGATCACGCAGTTGTTCTTTTGTGTCCATCTGTACATCAAAGTCTCAGGTAAAGCACTACGGTTTGCTTTATGTAATTACAATACCTTTCAGTACCAATGATCAGTGTGCATTAGTGAAGGCACCTGAGAATAAGTTCTTTCAATGACAAATAATTTTAATCTTAAGGAATGAAGGCTATTCTGAAGAATGTCCATAGCCACTGAAATACATATTTTAGATTTTAGTTCAGTTCCCCTTTTCACTGGTATTTTCTGTCAAGTACAAATCTGGGAGTCATCGTGACTAAAATATTTCTTAAAGTCTACACTGTTGTTTGTTCAGCTTCATCCTGTACTATTTGAAAGGTGGAAAAGGAAGGAGGCATCCCAAGATTTTCATTTTCTTGTTTGCCTCATCCTTTAGGAATACAATGAACAATATAAAACACATTAAAATTACAGTGGTCAGAGTACCTGTAAGATGAGGGCAGCTTCAAATTAACAGATATTTGATTTAAATACAAACCTCCAGAGCATTTTCAAAGAACACTGAAGTAAGTTCCAGAAGTGCCTGTCGCTTCTCTAACATAATGATGAGGGCACCCCATGCATCCCCAAGGGTCTCTGCCATGGCATCATAAACCTGACCCTTTTCTTTGTTCTCCTCTGCAACTTTGTCTGCTTCATCCAGCAGGTCCCATACCTTGTCTTCCAAAGCCTGACAAGGAAATAAACCAAAACAATACAAAACAAACATAAGAAATCTGTAGACAAAATCCAAAACACTGTGCTGATACTGGTGTCAGGATATTTTTACAGTGGGTCTGTACAGGAGTGACAAAAATCTTACTCCTGCTTTATTTCCAGTTTCTAGGGATAGGAGTGTAGCTATTTCTGCATGTTTTATAGCAAGCTTCTGAATTTCATCTGCACTTAAGAGGCAATAGTTTTATAAAATCACATACAAACAAGATTTAAGAGAATTTATGTTATCTCTAATATTTACACTTCAACGTTTTTACATCTCCATAAACACAGATCTATCTTCATGGAAGTGGTAGCAGTGCAGATATTTTGATTCCTCTTTCATATGTCATCATATTACATTACTGGGCATTAGAAGTTTTAGAAGTTTATGAGGTAATTTACTCATAAGTTTCTGATAACTACAATGCAATCCAGACAAGAGTGGTTTGAACAAAAGCACGTATTCTCCAAAAAACCACACCTCAGTTATGTAATGTTTCAAGTTCAGCTTGCTGCATTGCTCAAGCTGGCCACCAAATAATAATACTCTATTGTCAAAATAATTCTTTTGTGTTTCGTTCCTTTTATTAATCTCATCACAAGAAAGATAACTGCTGGCCCATTTCCAGCTTATATTACAAATCTTTAGTGTGTCAGAAAAATTGATTAACATTTGTTCTGTGTTCTTCCCAACCCCTATCTTGGGTTTTATCATGAGCATGAATTAATGAAGCGTCACTTTTTTTTATTATTAGAGGTGATACCACATGAATATGTAATGTGAAAAGAAATTTTTGTTAGGCAATTAAAATGGCCATTCGTATACTGCTGGATAAAAAGCTGATAATGATCTCTAAAAGAAGCCTTTATGATGTTTCCTTCTTGATGAGGCATAAAATTGTTACATGGACAACAACTCTGTAAAAATAGTGGCATTCATTAATTACCAAACATGAGACATTATTAACATCCTAGACTGGCTCTGTCACAAATATAACAGGAATTACATAAGTATATGAGATATTGATAGTCTCTTTACTAACTCAACATGTTAATATCAATTAATGAGAAGCATTATAGTCATGACAATGCTGACAAAAAAAAAAAAAAGAGGTAAAATATTCTCCAGACTTTACACCCAAACTAGTCACTAGAAGGTTAATTTTACCAAAATATCAGACCACTTTCACATCTGTTCTGAATACACTGCAGAAAACCAGACGACATCTGAGGTGGTTCCATGTGGAATTTCTTGGCGAAGACTACCTTTTCAAAGAGCTGACTATTTTATATTTTGGAATAAAACTAGGTATGATTTTAGCCTAATATTACATCAGCTTCAACATATTTAAAAGACATTTCAAATGCTAAATCTTTCCTAACTACACAAGATGAATGCTACACAAATGGTATAGGACCCAGAAGTAGATTTTCTTCTTTTAGAAGCCTTTTTTTTGAACAGGTTGTTAATTACCATTTATCCCTGTCAAGTAGGCTCTGTTTTCTAGTAATTGAGTAGCTGTGAGGCACAGCTAATCCCTAAGACACAGAGAAAACTGGAATATTCTTCAAAGGTTATCAGTCATGCTTCCTGCACCTTTTAAAATTCAGTTACTATGAGATAAATTCAAATCCAACTAAAGAAAATTAAAAGGTTAAAGGAAACCAAACTGCTGCATTTAATGAAATACAAAACTAGCATGCATAAAGTCACAAAAAAAAAAAAAACCACTTATGAAACTGTTAATGTGTAATAGTCTTTTAGTGTTTAGAACTCACTAATGGAAGTTCTCAAATACAGACAATTTTTTCTTTAACATGGATTGAATTTGGTTCACTCATTTAAAACAGGTGTGTATTTTATTGCCTTCAAATAATAACTCCTGTAATGCTACAAAAAACCCTAATATAGTATCACAAGAGTTGTCATATTGTCTGTTTCCTCAGCAACAGAAAAAGTTACATTTTGAGAAGACAGACTAACAAAAAAATTTTTAAAAAAAGAGAAACATTTTAGAGGAAATTACTCTTTGTTTGAGAAACAGTTCAAATACCTTGGATGGTCAGAGTGATACTAAGGGTTTATTGCCTTGAGTTTAAAATTATGCTTCCTACAACTGTCAAAGCCACTAGTTACTGTGAACTTTTTAAAAAATTATCCTCAACTATATTAGTTTCTATATACTACATATGTGAATAGTTTATTTTTAAATGAAGTAGACTGATATTACTGCTTTTCTACTTTTTTATCTTTGAAATAGAAACCTTTTATCAACACAGTGTTGATAAACAACAATTTATCAACAATTTCAACATGACTCTTCAGATAATCAGTCTAACCCCTTGCTATAGTTACTCAAGGGCTTAGCCCATGAAGTCTTAAATATTCCTAACAATGGAAATTCCAGAACTTTTCTGCACAACCTGCTCTAGAATAAATTCATTTTCGTGGCCAAACTTTTTTTTTCCTAATATCCAATTGGTATTTCCTTTTTACCAACTTGTGTCTCTTGATCTAGAAGCAAACTTTGTAAGAGAAAAAAATGTGTGTTTCCATCAAAAAATTTACTTATGGAAAACAAAATATTTAACAGAAACCTGAATTTTAATGAGGTTTTTATCGAGTGCACTTAACAGAGCTTTCCAGTAAAGACTTAAAATGATTTAAAACAGTTTTGGAATCTCATATTCTCATATTTCATTCCCTGTGCACACAAAAAATTGGAAGAGCAGGGTTCTCTTTGGACTCTGAGAAGCTGGAATGAAGCCTGACAATACAAGGAATGCCTAGCACGTAGTCAAAAAGGAGCTCACACCAACACTTCTGCTGCTGTCAGTAAAACCACGCCAGAAAAGCACTGCTCTGAAAACAACAGACCAATTTCACCTTCTACTGAGTATCTGTGATAGGTCTAATCCTGCTGTACCAGCAGAAGGGCACTGGCAGCTGAAAGGGAGCAGTGCTGTGGCTCAGACGGCCGGAGGGATGCTGGGGATGCGATCTCAGCCCTGCAGCAGGAATTGCTCCCTGCCGGGGATCCACACCTCTGCCCCCACTCCTGCTCAGAGTACACTTGCCTCTGGTGTTGCAGCAAAGACAGAAAAGTCCTTTATGTAAGTCCTGCTGGATAGCTTAGCTTTTGTATTGATTTGTTCACAGTCCATTATTTGGGTATTTTCCTTCTGTTAAAAAACCAATAAATGAGAGGGAAAAATTATCTTTGGCCTTTCCTGAGTTGTTGCACACTGACTACATGTCTTGGAATTTTCAGAGGTGTGTACTACCCTCCCATTCTCCTAGCACTGAGACGCTGCTAAAATTAACCTTTAGTTTTGTGCTAAAAGGCAGTGCTGAGATTATACAGCACAGTTGTTAACTTGAAGCCCGGAAAATAGTAATAAATCTACTTAGAGATAAATACTATTTTGGTGGGAATTTTGTTCATACAGATATTGAAATTCATGAGTAAGCTTAACTAACACTGAAAAAAAAGATATTTATTACATTTTAACTTTTTGGGTTGATTTTTTTTGGGGGGGGTTTTTTGGGTTTTTTGTTTTGTTGTTGTTGTTCAAATCACTTGCAAAAATCAGCTCTGGTTTGATAAAAATGCAGCTCAAATTTCCTGCTAATTGTACTGCTGAGCACCTCAACAACTAATTGCCAAAAATTCTGAAAATATTAAGAAATAATTTCTTCCATAACAAAATTACCGAAAAATAAGCATTTCAAAAATATTTTTGCTTGAAATAACTGAGAGGCCTATTTAAAAGATATCAAATGCAAAAAATTAGTGTATTATATTAGTGCTTTTTGAAGAATGTAATTTTCTATTTTTTTTTCTCTTGGCTATTAGCATATAAATTAATATTTTGCAATTTATGCTCTGTGAAATAAAGTAAATAAAATAATTAGGAGCATTTCTGAAGTTCATGAACCAAATTAATAACAATGATGGTTTTAAACTTGAGTTTATGGGCTAGATTCTCTTCACTTTTGTGGCTGTTCTGTCACAGTCTCTCTCATGATAAAAACCAGAACTTTGGAAGCAAACCAAGAATGCCTTATTGGGAATTTTAACATTTTTATGGACACACACACATACACACTCTCTTTTTTTTTCCTCCAGATGACCCAGTAAGACCAATAATATGGAGATACCCAAGCACTAAGAAATCATGTTATCTCCAAGCAGTGCTTCTGTTGGAAACAACGGGAGAATGGCAGAGAAATGTCTATGCAAAATGCAACCTATTTCATTTTACCTCCTGGAAGTTTCGTCTCAGATTTTTTAAGTTTCATTCTTCTCATTTTTGTTTTTAAATTGTGAAGAATGAGACATCCAAATGTACATACAAGTATTTACAGAGCTTCTTCCTATCATCAGTATGTAAGAGCTCAGCTAATTCTGAATTGCTCAAACAGGACACAGCACCTTGTTCCAAGAACACCCAAATGCTGCATTAGTGACAATAAAGATGAGGCACTTTGCATAAAAAAGGAAAGCAAAACCACTTCTCTCTAGGATTTGGGTATTTTGGTTGGTTTTGGCTGTTTGGTGGGTTTTCTCCATAATTCTATTCTTCATACTCTTCAAAATCCACACAATGCAGTGTATTAGCTCCATTCTCTGTATACTGTACTGAGTTACCTCACACATTGGATATTTTTAATGACTGGGGGAGCACATAGTCATTGGTATTAAATCAAATACTTGATCCTATCCAAATCATGTTTGTTCTTTCAGATCTCAAGTTTATGTAATCGCCCCAAAAATTACATAGATAAGTTACTGTTCATAGCTTGAAAGATGTTAGAGGAAAGATGTTATTTGTCAACCTACCCTATCAAAATATGAAAACATTTCTTTTCAGGTGACTTCAGACTTCTCTCAGTGTAAAACCCCTACATTTAAAATGATTCAGTTCTTTTATGCAAGCCTGTCACTCAGTGTCCAAATGCCACTGTTCCTATAATCTGCTTTCAGGAATGCCAAAATCTGATTTTAGGACTGTTACTTAACTAAAATATTCCTGGATCAAGACAAGCTGTTTTAATCTTACAATATCATTCCCAATGCAACTTACATCAATTAAGATTCAATTAAAATGTTCGTGGAATATCTACTTCAGTCTTACAAGGGGCTTGCTTGTGTTCACAGCTGCTATAAAATAAACAAACTTTTCACAGCATTGGAGAGTTAAAAAACTGAATTTAATTCCATTATATTTACCAGTTACTGAGGGCTATAGAATTTTTTCACTTGACACCGTTGTATAAAGTAGGAAAAAACTGTGCCTTTACTGCTGCTGTGAGAATCATATTTTTCCTGGGAAGAAGCCTAATTTCCAGAGAATTATTAAATATCCTGAATTGGAAGGAACCCAAAAGGACCATTGAAAATCTGCTCCATTGTCAAAGGCTGAATATATTTTTTTTCTCTGTGGAGTTTAACCTAACCACCATACTGCAATAGGAGGCACAGGCAGCTACACCAGGTGTTTTACCTGAGCTGTGATGACTTGAGGAATTTTTTGTGGTCTTATCACATCTTACCTTCAGCTTGGACAGGAGGAATTCATGATCTTGAAGTAGTTTTTTAGTCTCATCTTGATTGCTGCCAATTTCTAATATATTTGGTGTTGATTCAGCTAGCTGAAGCTTCACCCATTTTCCACACTGTAATAAGCAAACATTTACAGCCTTCAGAAAAGACAAGGTTTCCTTCATTTATTTACTCACACAGATTCTCAGCTCACACAAACTTTCCATGGTCATAGGAGCACAGGGACCATCCACACAATGCAGTCACAGAGAATACAATACAAACTTCATTTGAAACAGGTTAACAAAATCCCAGACTAGTGTTATCCAGTAAGTGCTCCAATATTTATTTTGGCCATGAAGAGTAAAATTATCCCAATTAGCCAAAAGCCTTTCTCTGACTCATCTCCCCTTTGAGATTAAGATGACTCAGATAGTTAAGTGAATTTGGTGGGTGAGTGGAGCAGGCAGAAGTCACAAATATACGACAGCAGATGCAAAAACCATAGCCTCAGATCTTATTTCTACCACAAAGGCCCAATGTGCCTCTGTACTGAATATATGGAACAAGACATTGCACAGGTAGCAGCAGGGACATGGAACAGCCTTTGGAACGGGAGCCAAAGGAGGCCGATAAGGACCGAAGCAGTGATGTCACTGGAAGCTAGCATGGTTCCACAGCACAGAGAGAAAAAAATAAATTATTCATCAACTTGGGTCTCCTTGCAATGAAATTACTCCCCTGAAACAGCAGACCACCTCACAGGAAGGGTGAAAACTGACCTCAAAAAAAAAACCCCTTCCCAAAATGTAAGCCGTCCTGAATAATCACCTGAATTAGGTGACCACTCGACTCATTATCACCTTATTCGGCATTACAAACAGACTCTAATGGCTGAGGCTGGCACGCCTGGAGAATGAAAAATCAAACTGCAAATAAATTCCAGCTGGGATTCATTACTAGCATCCAGACTGACTCCCAATGCCGAATTTTATGCCAGCTGAAGGTGTGGATTCCAGCTCACAAAACAGGCATTTCGGTGCTTATAAGCACAACTGTATGCACACAAGGGCTTACTGAAACATGTGGGACTGTGGATTCACAACTTTCAAAAATAACTACTCATTATTAAGTTTAGACTTTTTTTTTCCCAGAAAATACCTCATCTGTGGAGTTAGTAGAGCCACTTACTGTGTGAAGTTATTGCCTAGTACAGGTTAAAATAACTCAAGGAGGCTTAACTACAATCATCATGCTTTAAACACATTTTTATACCACTCTCCATTTAACTCTTTTTAAGTAAGAGGAATTCCTTCCCACTAAGACCCCACATATTTGACCAAACTATTTACCCTATTTGAAAAAAACAAAACGCCAGCAACCCAAAAGCCACCAAGAGTAATTTTGAACAGAAACAACTGTTAGCTTCCAAGAAAAGTCTATTAAGTATTGACTAATCAAACGGCCTTGCTGTATCATTTAATGCTAACTACACATTTGCCCAGACTATTTAACAGAAGTGTTAATCAGGGAGTAGCAGAAAGACAAGAGCAGGCATGCCAGCAGTTGCTGCCTTACCTTCAGCACAGCTATCACAATGCTGGCATCCCCAGCCTGCACAGCAACTGAACTGACTGTGGTTGTAGAAGGCTTCTGCTCCGAGCTGGCTTCATCTGACATCGTGTTCCACAGTGGGACTGATGCATCAAAGCAGACCTGGGACCTTCTCTCAGGGTCCACTGCTCATTTCAGAGAGCACCGGAGTCGCTTGGATTCATTCAGTGAAACGGCTCAGCTAACACTGATTAGTCTGCCAAAAGGAAAGAACAGCAGGTTAAAAATAGACAGCTCCATTGAGGTTATCATTCTTGAGAGAGGTTTGACACACCCCTAGTTTGGTAGCATTAAGCTGCCCCTTCTTTTTTGTCACCATCTGAAGTGTGAAGGGCTTCTTCCATGGACATCACCTGACACCAGTTAACCAAATTTAAAAAAAAGTTCTCACATTAAAACAGCTAGAAAAAAAATTTACCATTGATTCCATACTGCCAAACCCAATGTTATGAGGTTTCAAACATGCAACCTTCAAATCTACATTTTCACATTATACCAGTAAAATACTTTCTCACTTACTGAATATCTATGTTCAACATGATTCTTCCACTGAATCAGTCTTTAAACAGGATGAGCATGTGTATATAAGTCAAATGCTAAATCAAAACAAGGGATTTTTAATCCAAAAATACTTAAAGGTATAGTGACCAGAACATTCAGAGAAGGAAACCAGGCACCTTGAATTCTTAAGGAATATTTTATTCCTAAGATTAAGATAATTTACCTGCTTTTCAATTTAATCTTAAATTGTTTCTAGAGTCTTCAGTTGTTCTAAACAAGCACAAGAAAGACCTCTGTGATAGTTGCTTAAACACTGCTTAAGTTTTTTTATTCAGTGTGGGGAATTATTAGACATGTTTAGATTACAATATTGGTGTAACATATTAATTTTATTGCCATTAGTCCAGAGCATGCCACAAGTAGCCCACACTGTGGGGACAGCAGCTGCTGGGTTTCCTTCCACAGAACAGCTGAGAAAGTGACACTGGTGTTTAGGCTTGCAGGTCACTCTGGAAAAACAATTTGACCCAAGAAACTACATGCAGAAGTCTTCCCTAAGCATCTGCTTGTTTGGTTTGTTTAAAAATATGTAACATTTAAATACATTTTTATATAAACTAGATTTCTAATTGCATACAAGAACATGCACACTTGCAATGGAACCAAGATCTGGAAGCAAATTCTAAAATAGTTTGGATTAGAAGTAACTTAAGGTAGTTACAGGGAATTTTGATTTATGTGTCAAGGTAGGATTTTTCTTTTTGTTTGTTCTTTTCTCCCTCCCTCCAATTATTAGATTGGAGATCTGATTGATGATTGCAGATCCAGTTATTAGATAGAGATCTAATTATGATTGCAGATCATAATCTTAATCTGAGAACCACCTTCAAACCATGAGTTTCAGAAAGGATATGCAGGAGTCCTTTATTGTGGTTTGTGCTGAACAAAATGGGCTTGGCAAAGCAAAATCCATCCCTTGTGCCAAAACAGAGCCATGAACCCTCAAGCTGCCAACCAAGGGACAAATATCACATGGTTTTCTGAAACTCTTTCTAACACCTCTAAGAGGCCCAGGGGTCCTGCCACTGAAATATTAGACAGATCTCCTTGGGACTTGTATTCCTGTAATAAGTATGGCAGAACAAAAATTTGATATTTAATCCCAACACAAAACCTGGGAGACAGAAGTCCTAAAGAAAACTTCAGAACTGAAACATAGGAGAGCCCTATTTTGGTTGAAATGGAAGATAGATCCATTCTACAAAAGCTGCGGATACTCTAGCTTTTAAAAAAACATTCCAGAAGACCAGCAACTTTGGATTTTTTACCCTGCAGGCAGGACTGCACTTGGAGAACAAACAGAACTTGGCTGTTGGAAAAACTAATTAGGTAAAAACAGGCAAACCTCTTTTTACTCTTACAAAAGGAGTTACAAACCCATTTTGGTATTGTGTCCTTGAGTTTTTGTTCTCTCAGAAGAGCATTCTAAGTGTATTTTTTCATGGCACAAGTTGGGCCAATCCATCATCTCCCTGGGGTAGCCAGACATAAGAGCTCTTTTTCACTCAAGTTAAATGAGGTATCATTTTTCATAGTGCTGACAGCTGGAAATAAGGGAAAAATGCCACACTCAAGAAGCTGACTATAAGCAAATTTGTCTCATAAGCAAATGAGACAATTGATTCAGAACGTCTGATAACAAATGCATGGATATTGTATTTATTCATCTTATGCTAAGCATAGAAGATAGAGACAGTGAAACATCAGAGAAGTGGCAGAGAAAGGTTATCAAGGAATCAAAACATATCTTAGAACATAACCCTGGGAGAAAAAACCTGAGGATTTTGGCATTGCATGATGAGCAGTTTCAGCTGTATCCCAAGGAACACAATTTAACAAGCATGCCTCTCTCTGTCTTGTTTACTCATCTGTCTGTTCCTCTGTCTGAAACAAACAAAAATCTTTGTAGCAGCTAGAAAAAGGTGGGCTATTTATGTCAGGAAAGAGAAGTATTTTCCCTTTGCTACTGCTGTATGAAAGAAGAGAGTAAGAATGACAAGAAGAAAGGAATATTCACCAGCTGTCCACAGGAAACAACAGACCTGAACAAAGAAACAAATGGAACAATGTCAGGAAAGCAGAAAAAAAGATCAAGTCTCTCTAGTGTAAATAATGTCATGTATTATCTGAAACAACTGTACCTAAAAAGGATTTGAGAGGTAAACATGATAAAATTCACTTCATTTTCAACACTATGATGTCCAATCCACAGGTTTTTCTCATGTGCAGCAAGCAAAGTGTGTTAATCACAGTTTTGATAGTAATATATAGAAAGAGGAACTGACTTTCTTGGAGATAAGTTTCTTTCTGTTGAGAGCTTTTAAACTACTGGTGTGCTATGAAAATGCCTCTGGGAGAGACAAAGTTCACTCCCTGCAGCCTCAAAGACACAAGGTGCTTCACTTTGGTTTGTAAATGCAGTGGGTCTCCTCTTCCTTCCTTGTCTCACAGCTGAGAGAACAGGCATACACAGCAAAGAGGGAAGGAAGCATCCCTCAGACTTCTGGGCTTCCTGGGGCGAGCAAAAAGGTGCTGCCAATAAACACTGCTTCCACCTGAAACAGGGACAAAGACATCAGTCCTCTCCAAGACTGTGCTCGCTGCTTTTTACTGGTTACCATGGTCTTACCTTGGGAGTGGGGACCATTTCCAGGCATCATCAGGAATGAGGGCATGAAAGCAAGCAGTCTTGCAAGACCCCCAGGCTCATGAAACAGCCATGGAAGTCAGCCATGAGCACTGAGCAAAAGGTAGGTTTTCTTCCTGGAAGAGGTTCCTTTTTACTCTGAACTGGTTGAATAAGTTTCTAGGGTGACAAACTGGTTGAAATTCTAACCCAGTATCCCTAAAACCCCAAGATAAGAATGATAAAAACTATCCTGGCTATAGGCAGAAGACAAAGGCGGGAAACAGAGCAGCACATGGACATACTGTGGGCAACAGTAACTTGGAATATCATCTCTTTCTTAACACTGGGATGGAAAGAAGTTTTCTTGCAGAGAGCTGCCCTGGAGAGAAGGTTGACAGAAAACAGAAGGGAACTCTGGCACTTGCAGACTTTCCTTTTACTGAGGGACAGGACCAACAGCGGCCGGGCACAAGCCAACTCCTGCATCCAGAGGCAGGGAAGGACCAGCACAAGCAATTCCACAGCCCCAGCAGGGCTCTGAGGCTGGGCAAGTCTGTCCTCCCACAGACCCAGGCACCCAGGAGCAATGGGCACCCCCACAGCAGTGAGGGGTCACTGCTGCCAAGTTCTGGAGGCAGGATAGGAGCTGAAAGCGGGGCCAGAGGGAGAGAAAGGGCCAGCCATGGTAAATGACATTAACTTCAGGTAGTAAGAGCTGCAGCACAGGCAGAAGGCATTTCCCTGTCAGTTGAGAGCTCAGGAACTTAGGAAAAGGTGGCTCTAAATTAGCCCAGGACTCTGGTGGCTCCAAAAGGAGGTTGTCTGGTCCTTGCCACCATGGGAAGAGAAAGCATAGAAGCCCTGGTAGAGGGCAAGGAAACAGCTGTGAAAAAGTGCCCAAGGGGTAAAAGACAACCTGCTTCTCTCCAGCAAAAAGTTTCAAGAACAAACTATATAGTCCATGTTGCCTGGACTATTGTTTCAGTTCCAGAAACAATAGTTCCAGATTAATTTTATTTTAAAACACTAAAGCATATTGAGGAATTATATTCTTGTATATTCCCATTCTTTCTGTGCATCACCCTAACTAAAACCTTTCTACTCTTACTCCTTTATCACCTGTGCTGAAGACACTCCATATCACACTAAAAAATCAACATGAAAAGAAAAAGCTACCCAAAAAGCACCATCACACAAAGCAGAGAAAATGCCAAAAGGAAAGTTATCCCTGTCACACCGAACATCTCTGTGAAAGAAAATAAAGCAACACTGCTAACTGTAAACCCAGCAGTGTATCAGAGATCAAGAAACCAGCAAACAGCTCAACACTGCTAATTCAGTGCAATGGTAAGAGCAAAAATCACTATTTGTTTGCTTCCAAGGACAACAACATTTAAAAAAACCTGTACAGTAAACAGACATGGGGAGCAGTGACAGCTGAAACATTTCAGTCCACTGGTCTTCACTTTATCATGTTCCGCTCTTTCATCCTGAAGCTTTGTCTTCCCTGTATCTCTCTTTATGGATCTTAGAGAATTTCCACAAAGTATACATGCTATTTGTGCCTAGAATCTGTAAATAACAAATAGTACCTAAATCTCTATTACTTATCGAATGATAGAAGAGATCCAGCAAATTTAACTGGGTTAAATGTCACTTCAGCCTCCACATTAATTTTAAGAAAGCTCATATAACCTTTACATTTAGAACTCCAGATTCTAAGTGTTATATAAACAAACATCTTCTTCCTTCTAGCATCTGTTATTTAAAAAATTGTCTTCCAGTTCTTTACTGAGATCTTTACAAGATAAAGAGGTATGCAGCACATAGGGACTGCTTACATTTTTATTCATTAGGTTTGAATTCTTGAAGAGGATATAAACACCTTGTTTTCAGGAATACAGAAATAATAACAATACTACTACTACTAATAATAATAATAAACTAAGCTTGGCAGTAATGCGCTCATCTAATTTACTTTCTTCGTATCCTGTTACCTTAGCACATGATTCCAGATGGGCAGCATAAAAAGCTAAGGTGTTGGATTCTCCACTTAAGAACCCCTGCAGAAAAACAAATTTCTTGTTCTGAGAATGGATTAACACATTAGTGCTTTCAGAAAGAAGTTCCTTTCCTTGTTAAACCTAACCCCATGCAAAACAAAAAATATTTCTTCAGATTCTTTGTAGATAACCTTGAGGTGGTTTCATACAATGATAAACTGGAGGAAGAAGATAAAACGAACTTTGAGGAAAGGAAGAGAAGGGGAGCAGAGCATGGGCCCCTGCAATAATTCTGAAGCCATTGACAACTCTGAGTGATTAACAGCTGTATCTCAAAGTCAAGCTATCTGAACAGATTTCTTCAAATTGAAAGATGTTAGTTACTTGCTATGATATTTTTAGCAAGTTTAATTTGTCTTTGATTTTGCTGCCACAGACAATAAAAAATACAAGTTAGAGTTACACCTTTCCTTAAAGTGACAGCCAGAGAAAAGACATCGGAAAGAAGTGACCTGATGACTGTTCAAATGTAAATATAATGGCAAAAAGTGAAAATTTTAACTTTTGAATGGGGTAAAGAAAAAATCAAACAAAATAGAAAACAATTCACAAGTGTGAATCGTGTCATATTCTCTCTCATGTTCCAGGTGAAACATCAGCACATCCTCTTAAGTTTACTGCAGAAATGGCAGGAGGCTCTCCAGTTCCCACAGAATCAGCTGGAGAACAGACTTACCCCATCAGCACCCCTGGAGAAGCTCAACATCTCTGTCTCACTGGGTGTTGTCCAAAACAAATGCTGCACAGCCTGTGGAGCTCTACCCTGGTGAATGCAGAAGTGAAGCTGTTTCAGCAGCTCACAGGTGGCACATGCACAAGTCAGCCCAGTTGAAAGGTTGTCAGCAAGGACTGTGGCCCAGGGTATTCTGCTCTGTCAGGAGGGTGAAGAGACATTAGAGGGCTCATTAGTCCGTTGTTCAGGCTCCAGCAGCAGCAAGAGAAGAGTTTATTACACAGGATTACTATGTTCCCTCGTCCATGCATGTAAGGAAAGCCAACAGGACTTTTGTTACTGAATTCCTCGGGAGCATTTGAAATTCCTTCCTGATGTGGTGTGTTAGCACAGTGGAGTTTGCACTCTGCACCAAATATAGACGTGAGGCAGGCTACTCTTTCCCTCTGTAAAGAAGGAAGATTAAGATACAGATTGGTAATCTGCATTGAACTCTCAGGGCAGCTACAAATTACCACTAATAAGGTAACTTTGGGGCACTTTGGCCCCATGTCTCTATTTTCTGTGTTTAACTTGCATTTACATTTCAGCTGTACTAAAAGACTACTTCAGTTTAACTTTTTCCGATGTTTATATATAAATACAGATGTACGTATTAAACCTTGTCTGTATATAAACTTATGAAATAACAACATCAGGTAAAAATCACAAAGACTGTTCAGAGTTCAAGCAGTGTAACTGAGTTCTTAGGACCATCTTTTAAGATGGAAAAGTCTCTGTCCAGACCTGTGAAACACAATCAGCCAGCAGTTATGGAAAAAGATCAGTATGAGCCATTCAGTTCACAGGGGACTAATTAAATAGATACAAACATGCAAACAGCACAAAAAAAAAAAAAGCCATATTGTTGCTATTGTTCGGAAAAGTTGCGTTAATGTGAACACAGCTTTCAGAAGGCTAAATTTAGAACATGTACACAAATATGTTTCCCAGACACACTTCTAATAGAACATTACTTCACACCTCTGATATTTATCCAGAAAACAAACATTCAGCAGGGCAGTTGAATTTTAGGTGTTAGAGAACCATAAGGCTTTAGAATCCTTTTTAAAAAAAGTCATTTATCAGTGGGGTTATAAATAGCATGCTTTATTTTGTTTTAAAAAGATAAGTCCATCCTGTATAACTGCTACTTGAAGGTTGACACTGCTGAGGATTCCTTTGTATGTTCTGGTCACACCCTCTTCTAGACCTTGGTACCTCAAACACAGGATCACATTACCAGGTCCTGCCCCTCCCTTTCAGGTAAGTACCGAATTGTGCCACATACTTAGGAGAGGAAATCTTGGAATTCCAGCCCCACCCACCCCAGTTTATTTGCCTGGAGCTCTGTTGAACAAATAGGTCCTTACCCAAGCACTCAGGAGTGTGGCTACAGGGTATGAGGATACTCCCTCTGCCCTCCCAGTTTAGGTGACCCCTCACTCTACAAAGGTTAGCATATAACACTTCAGAATTCAAGTCCCACATGAACCTAGGAAGCATTGCCTACAATTTAAAGAAACAAAAGAAAACTCCCCCAACCCCTCCTCTCAGTACTGTTTAAAGACTGAAGAGCAGTGAAGATGGATTTGTGTGTTTCAGAGCCATTGTTTGCCATCCAGAGCAAAAGCATCATCACCAGGAGTAGGTAGCAACGCTATGAAGCAGGATATGCATCCACCCCCTCCCAACACACACTGGCAGTACCAACCATTTCATCCCAGAAGTAAACTCTTCTTTGGAAACAATGAAGAACCTTTTTAAATGTCTGTTGGATCACTTGCAAAGTCTTTGATGCAATTGCTGGTGAAGCAGAGAGTTTAGTGGTATAGACACGTGGACATACCTCTGATAAAAGCCAGAAGACAAAGCAATATCTAGAAAGGAGGTAACAGCTAACACTAAATACAAAATCACTCAAATAGTTCACATTTCTGCCACCTGCAGGAACAAATGCCCTGGCTTCTTCATGTGTGGCTGGTTGTGCAGAGGCAATGCACCATGAAATGATGCCTGCAAACAGCAGCTACCTAACAAATTGGCCACATGCAATGAGTGGAAATAAAAAGCCAACAAGGCTCATTGAACGCGCGGCTCACTGCAGCCTTTGGACGCCGTTTCAAGCAAAGCACTAATATTAACCCTGGCTTATATGTCACCATATTACTGTGTTCCTCTGGGTACATTAGTCCTGGGGAGGAGGAGAGGAGGAAGGCCACGCTCCCAGAGGCACTGGGTGATATAAAGCAGACAGTGGGCATCAGGCTCACATCATCACCACTGATATGTGGAGTGGCACTCAAATGTGTTGAATACATTGCACAATCCTCACCCTGCTAAGCCCAGCTTGCAGTCATCTACCATCCAATAGAGGCACACAGAGCTGTATAAAGGGTTGAGAAAAAGAACAGGCTGCTAGTACCAGTTTAGAATATGGCTGGTTCCCAAGTCTCTAAAAGGCAGACTCGTATCACACAATCATATTAAATATCAAATAACCATGCTTGCCTGTGAAAGGCTTGCCAGTGAAAATGGCTGAGACACCATGAAAGCTACTCTCTTTCCTAGTAGTCTAAAAACCTTAAGGGGAGAATGAAATGTTAAAAGACACTTATCACACATAAATCCTGGCACAGTATTTGAGAGAAACGTCCTACTGGAGCTCAACAGCCCACTGGAACTCTGCAGCCTCTCATCCTGTGAGGCACAGGAATCATGAGCAATCCTGGCATGCCTGGAAATTCAGCAATGACAGTGGGAATATGCTGTCACCCAGCATCTGCAACTCGTGCTAGGAAAATGAACATGAGAAGCAGAAAACCCAAAATTGAGATGGCAACTCATTCAGCGCAAACCAAGCATAGTGAACCATGCCTGAAAATTACATCTCTGAAATTAACACATTGACTGCTCCTGCCAAGAGGGAGAACACTAACAAATTAAAATCAGGGGTTTCATAGGTATTTGTTCATGCTTTATTCTGATATAGAATGTCTCAAATTACAGGTCTTAGTTTCTTCAGAAGTCTGTTCTTAGAGCTAAGCTAAGCTTTCCTCTTCACTTTATTTTCAGGATTTATAGATGATTGGAATTAACATTTTGTGTAAACTCTAGGAAAAGACTCAAAAGTTTTTAAGGTCCAACCGATAAACATTTATATCCATTCAAATGGAGCCAGCAATTCTCAGGACTTCACTGAAGTCTCACGGCTGTTCTACCATGAGCTGTCACAGCCTCATTCCAAGCACAATACTCATCTACACAGAGCTGCCCAAGCACCTTGCTGTGTGTGTTCTAAGACCTACAGCTACCACGAAACCTCATTTTCACTGTTTTCTAACCCACGTAACATATGCTGCCTTCTGACAGGGACAGTATTGTAGCAGAGAGGGATTTGTACCAGTGGGATAACTCAGAGGAGCCAAGTGTATTTGAATGTCAAAAGTGGACAGCACGTTTCAGCAGGATGTGCAAAGGAGTCAGAGCCATGTGGGCCATGAACAGTCAGTGGCATGGTTTGCTATGGCACAAGTTTGACACATAACCTGGGGCTAAATCTGCCTTCTCAAAGACAGAGTTTTACATTCTGAGTATTAGAAAGTAGGGGTGGTTACAATGGGTCCACTCAAACATTTTAAGCACAGATGTATGAGCTTAGTAAATCAATAGGATATTTTACATAGCTTGCAGTATTCCCCCCTTCTTTACACACAAATCCAATGTGCATTAAGAGGTTTCCCAACAGGAGCTTGCATCAGTGGTGTCTGATAGCAATTATCAGCTAGCTGCTGGTGGAAAAGCTAAAAGGCTTCCTAATATGTAAACAATATCTATTTAGCACTGTAGAATTATAAATAAAAATGCGTAAGAATTTTAAATTAAGCTTTTAAGCCCACTTACTTTGAACCACATTTTGCCTGTTAGTTACCTGTGCACAAAAAGCTAGTTTCTCCTTAGCATTCAGTAATCACAACACATTTGATGTTTCAATGCTGCCAATAAAACTGCCTTATTATTTAAAAACCTGGTTAACCTGCACTAAAAAGAATGTAAATTATCTGCACTGTCCGCTAACACAACCAATGGTTTCCACTTAACAACCTTTTTTCAATGTATTCCAAAATGATACCAAATAAAGTTTCCTTTGCTTTTCTTCATGCTTCAAAAGTCAGAAATGTTAGTCCTGCTCTTTGCCCTATAAACTGTAAATATCACTATTATCTGGAAAATTAGCTGAACTTTTCCCATTGAACTTAAATTAAAAGTGGGCATTTTCACTTTTCTTTGTAACGTTTTCCAATATATTTCCTCAGCACATATGAAATCTTAAGAAAACATTTTTTTCACAAGAGGCATTTATCTCCTGACTCAGCCTTCCTTTTGTCTCTGTTATATTCCCATAATTTTTGCTGTAATAGAAACCCATGTAAACTAAAGTCAACTGAAGGAAAAGAGAAAGCTGTTACATTAATTTTCCTTGCTATTTTGAGCTTAAATGTTTCATTGGTGCTTTAAGTATACAAAAAGCTTTTCAATATATCCTGTTTCTATTCATTCTTGTATCAACATAACTAAAATTTTACAGTCACACAAGCATCTATTTTGATGAGTGTCTTCAATATGTGATCTGTTGTCTTCCAATTTCACAGAATCAGATATATTCTCACAAGTTTCTTCAGTGATTCATTTTCAGGTTCCAAATTAACCTTGGAATCACAAAAAAATGGTCCTAAAATACCACGTGTTTGGGAAATCTGTATAAAAGGACCCTTTATTAGAAGTGGGAAATCCAACTCCTTTTTCTGTGGTTATTTAGTCTCACCTGTATTTTCACATAGTAGACCTTCACAACAGAAATACCTCCACTGAGCATCAGATGAAAAATATCTTGAAGTCTTCTTGACTCCACAGCCTTGCAGAAGGCATGCAATTAGATTTTTAATAGAATTTTCAATTAAAATGAAGTCTTAACAGTACTATAATGGTTCTCTCGACTATTTAACTGAAGGAAACAAAAGTGGGATGCCTGTGGAAATCAGTAATTTTTAAATTATATCCCACAGTATTTTCCTAACACCTGATTTTGGTTCTGCAGAAGGAACTCTGCCATTGCCTGCACTGTTACACAGCAGGAAATTATGGGAATGGCACACTACAGAAGACTCAATACACTGAGACTCACTGTGACTCTGCAAGGACCCACAAATTGAGTAACTGCCTGACTATTTGCCTTTTTATCTTATTCCAGAGTGTATCAGTTCTCCACAAACCTGGAAAAGACGATACCTCTCCAAAGAGATTATTAATTAATTGGAACAATGTTCTGCAAATTCCAGACAATTTGTGGCTCTGCAGCTCACATTCAGGTACTTTTGCAGCTGTTACATATGTATGGTTGCTATTCTATATATTTCAATCAATTAAATTTTTTTAAACCAGATATTTTTTAAACTAGAACAGAAATCTAACAACCTAGCATTTTTACAGTCCTAACTCCCTTTTTACCAATACAGCAATGGGTACAGATAATAAGTCAATCCTTCAGAAGTTAGGAATCACCAAACCTTTGCTTTCATCCATTTCTCAGCATTTTAGCTTCAGAGCTATTAAAGAATTTAATCTGTAGCTCCAAAAACGTTCCTTCTTCCTCCTTCTTATTAATCTCCTTAAACAGATTAAAATTACCCTGTAAAAAGAACTCAGGAAACTACAGGCTATTATAACACCATTGCATGCCATTACTGTTGCAGAAAGCCCGTAACAACCCCACTTTTGTGATCGTGACCTACTGACACTTATTTTTTTACTGTGATGGAAAAAAATGTTCCCCTTATCTTTTTGTCAGCTGGCACTGATATCCTTGGCCAGCACGATGGAATAAAAAGTGCTATATGATCCTGCTCTGCACACAGCCCTTCTCCACCCACTGCTGCACCTCCAGAGGGGCTTTATTTGAATGCTAAATCAGTCACTCACACAAAGCTATACAAGTCCATGGTGCAAACCTGGGTTTTTTCCAAAGAAAAATGTAAACCCATTAATCCTACTAAACACAATATGTGGTGAACAGCACCAAACATTTTAATGGATGCTAATACAACAGCCTACACACATTTTGCAATATTGTAGGTATAAGCATTTTCTGTGGCTGTGCAACTGATACCCTAGGAAAAAGGGATGGCACTTACCGAGTTGATCACCTTTCCTTTTCACTGTCACAAAAAGCAGGCTCAGGATTACATTACCAGCAAGCGTAACAAAATAGTTATCATATTTATAAACATTTCAAACACATCCAAATTTGGCTAACAGGAACACAGAAAATCTTGGTGCTCATTTCATTACCATGAACAGGACTGACTCCGTCACTTCCAAGTCATTAGTTGTAATGTACTGAGGGGTGTAACAATTACAGTTCTTGCAATCAATCCTTCCCTTTCTGTGGTATCTCCCCATCTCACACCTAGCAGCACTGTATCCTCCACTGCAGGTGGTCTCTGTTTAAAAAATCCGAAACATGTCTGCATCTTTTGGAACTCCATTGTTTGAATTATTTTTGCAACCAAAAAAATGTAGAGCAAGAGCTACAAGTGGAGCCACCATTTCTGTTCACAGTAGTAAATGCACAGACAAGTAACAATGGATTACTTGAACATGGGGTTTTTTGCTTTTTACTGAGTCTGTATCTCATTGACTTTGTGGCCTGTTAAAGGCTGTTTAGTTCTAAAGGTTCAGTAGCAAGTACAACCACAAAGAATGGAGTAAGAGTAAAGGCCAGCACAAAAGTCCCTCTGTCAATCAGTTACATTCAATAGCAGTATTAACAGAAAACGTTTATTCCATTGTTTCAGTAAGCTAGGAACTCTCAAGAGTTCATAGGATTTGAAATATCAGGCAGACTCTCGTGCAACATGACTTAGAAAACTACTTGCCCTCATTCCTGATACATGGAAAATGGGCAAATGAAAAGTGAAACAGCCCTTTGCCAGACACTTAATTTGCCTAAATGCAAGGAATTCCAGGTGAAGAGAGCAGAAAAAGCAAAAGCTGGCACAGCCCAAGATGCTGTATTGGAGACTCAATTAGAGTCAACGGGGTGAAAGTCAGGATCCACTGGCCCCTCGGAATGTCAAATGACAGATAAGAGCAGCATCAAGATTGGACTACACACACGGAGCCAAAATTAACATCAGGGTTACTGGGGTGAGCAGTCATCAGTTCCAAGTTGTGCATGCAGCTGTCACAGGAATGAGTGAAGAGCTTCTGATACTGCCCTGGGTTTGCATCCAGTATTGAGCCCCTAAACAAAGTAAAAAGTAAAATAAAATTTAAAAAACCCTAAAATAAAGAACCTGGAAAGAATTTAAAGTGTTTGTAATACCAGCTTACTCAAATATTTTAATGAGATTTTATACTGCAGACCATTATTTACCATAAGCAGATTCAATTTACAAATGCTGCAGAACTGGAGACACGGTGCTTATTAATGACTACATTAATTTACTTTTGTGTTTGCATTTCATATTAATTATATGCATACTTTTCAGTTTGGGTTCTTTCTAAATGAATTTATATCCTCCAAATATTAGCTATAATAACATCAGCTTTCTCAAATGCAATTAAGCAACTAAATTAAATCTGAAAAGATTATATCAAAAAAGTCTCTTTATAAATAAGGTCTGTAAAACTTCAGTTAATTTTAAACTAATATTAATGTAATATTGTAACATCTATTGTATTAGGTGCATTAAAAAAAAAAATTTCCTCTGTCAAAACACTCTAAGAGGAAAAATACCTTTATCACTGAATTTACAGGTAAGCCATTAATTTGGAATTACTGTTTTTTTAATAAATGGCTTGATTTGAAACATCACTTTCCTGTGGAGAATATGCTTAAAACTAAGAAAAATAAGTAAATATAGTATTTGAATGGCAGATCCATCAGGAAAACCTGCAGAGTAATAGCAATGCCTGTAGGAAGAGAGCATTATCTTTACTGTGAGCAAAGTATAGTGTGATAAGAGAGTTCTCAGACCTACAGTTGTTTGTTTTACACACAGTACTCTAAAATGGTCAGATCCCATACCATCTTCCAAAAAACATAATAATTGATGTACCCAGATTGCATCCTGAAGATTAAGAAGTTAACCAAGCCATGCACACAGCTGATTTGGTTCCAATCCAATTCGCTTCTCTGAATAAATTTCATTTTATTACTAATCTCATGGCTTTAAGTTATGAACCTCATGTTAATTTCTCTTTCATTACACGAAAACCTTTAACTGCAAAGGTACCAACAGGGATATTCACATTATTCAGGATTCTCCATTCAAAGGGAAACAAAGGACTTAGAAATAAAGCACAGGAGACATATGCCAGGCTTACAAGGGAACAAAACTATGATTAGTATAACAATGACTTATGCCAATACCATCTTACTTTTGTGCAAGTACGGTTACCAGAAATAAAAAAATTAAAAAAAGCCTGGACTTTTGCACCCACAAAAAATAGTTCAAGAGCAGCTCCCGTATAACTACAATATATTTCATAAGAAAAATTATACAGACTTCCTAAATATATTGAGGGAGTAATTATTTTTACTAGCATTTATCATAAAAATGTAACATAAATAATATTTGGAAATACAGACCAGAACAAATGTATCTTAGATTTTAAAAAGATGATTTTTATTAAGCACAAACAGCTTTTAATACATTATCAATACAAATAGGAAAACATCTGTTTAATGAATTTGATATATCAAGGATCTGATGGGCAGGTTGCATACTGGCACAATAAAAATGATTTTTTTTTTAAGTATTTCAAATTAAAATTACAGGGTTACCACAGTCTACACTGCAGGTATTTTCCTCACAGTCTAAAATTACTACATCACCTGGGCATGGGGGAAGCAAAGAACTAGAGTTTCATAATATGGAACTTCTAACACTTTAATTAGCACCACTCAAAGCTTGCATCAGCTGTCTAACTAAGAAGCAGCTGACAGGTCAGGTAAAGCTTTACAGCAAATTTCAGTGCAAAGTTTACAGTTCCTTTTCATAAGATACTTGGAGTCTATGGTTTCATAGCATGTTAAATAATTATGGCTTGAGAGATGTACAGTATTAAGATGCTGAGAACATTTACTTTGAAGAAAGATGAGACTCGTAACAGCTGTGAAATGCATTTTAATATATTATACCAAAATCTGTAATATGCAAACAACATGCTGGATTACAAACTGAAGTCCTGTTATGAATTCATAGACAAGGTCAGTATTAGCTCTCTGGGGTAGTGGCTTCTGGTTGTCTCAGCTGCTGCTTTTTCAGGCTAACTAACTTCATCTTCTCTCTGATGTGTTCTGCTGCAGAAGCCATATCACTTGGGCTCCCAAAGTACTGCTCAGACCTAGAAAAAACCCAAACCACAATAAATTATCAGTAATAAGTAAGTAAGGACATGAATATGCCTGTTAATTGCAGTAGAAAACACAAAGCAGATAAGAAAAATAGCCACCTTTTCCTCTTGCAATTTAAAGGCCACCTTTAAAAGGCTTCGGAGACTTATTGACAAAGACTCAACAGCAAATGTTCATGAAATTATTACAAATACTCAATGAGCCTTTCATATCCAAAAGACACTCTCAACAGAAGTTTGAGGGTGCTGAGACACTGGCACAGGCTGCCCAGAGAAGCTGTGACTGCCCTGTCCCTGGAGCTGTTCAAGGCCAGGTTGGATGGGGCTTTGAGCAACCTGGTCTAGTGAAAGGAGTCCCGGCCCATGGCAGGGGGATTGAACTGGATGGTTTTTAACGTCCCTTTCAATCCAAACCATTCTGTGATTTGAACAGCAAGGCACTGCTCTTGAAGTGCTACTGGATGCTTCCCAACTCTCTTTATTACCGCCTTTCTCTGGCTCTCCCCCAAGTCCATCTGACAATTTTGCATATTGTGACAATCTAGGATATCTGTCTATACATGAATTCCGAGTTTATAAAACTGCTGCATTATTAAAGGACTCCTCAGAAGTTAAGTCAACCACATGCTGTCAAATTATGCCATCTACCTCTCAAACTGAAAGGAACACATTGCTGTGTAATTCAAACACAACAAAGAACAGCTGAAATGCTAGGGAAACCACTAACCAAGCTGTCAGCAAAGGGAGGGTTTGAACAGAATACGTGTTTCAGAAGAACAGGTATTAAATCTGATTACAAAGCAGAGAAGCTGTACACTCTGGAAATATAAGTAGAACAAAGGACTTTCAGACAGGCAAAAGTGCACATAAAAGTTATTCTGTGCAGAAACAGACTCATTTGAGGAGGCAACTGGTCAGACTGCATAACTGCACACAGATCACAGCATTTCCCCCCACAGAGCAGAAGCCACGAGCAGGACAAGTGACCTGAGCTGCCAAAAAGTACTGGCAAAAGTCCGAAGAGGTGAAGAGGCTGATAAAAATGTCCCCAGGCATTTATTACATTTTCCATGTCATAAATCTCAAACTATTTCTAATAATGAGCAAACTCTTTGCAAACTACTTGTTAAACACTTCAAAACCAGAATGCCAGGATGATGAGCAGGGTGTCCTGAGATACAGGACAACTACGATACCGTTTTTGTGAAGGAGGATCTGCAAAACTCTACTGAAATGCCAGAGGGGTCAAAAATAATGTTCAGGATTGAACAGTTGCTACTTTTACCAGGTCACTAGAATCTGCTATACAGAAGTTATACAAAAATACTTCAACAAACACTTCCTAATCTGGTTTTGGGTCAGTTTTTTGTTTGGTTTCTTTTTTTTCAAACACACCATTGAAAGAACAGTGAAAAGCACTACTAATTCAGGCCTGGGCCCACCTTCTCATGATTAGCACCCTGTACTGAAGGATCTACACTGCATGGCATTTTGGAAATACGATGACAATAAATTTTCATTACCAGCTTCCTGCAACTATGTATTTCAGGTAGACTTCAGGTAACACTTAAGGCAGTTGCCTGATGCTATCTCATAAGGTTTCAGCCTCTAATTCAATATACTTATTTCAGACCTTTTTCATTATGTGTGGCATCCTACACACCAGAGACTTGCTCCATAGCTTGGCTGTAACTCATGTAGAAATTAACTACAAGCTCAGCAGTGAGCTTGTAAAAGATATCATTAAACACAGAGAATAGATAATAATAATAGATATTATTATATATATAGATTATAAAGATAATAATAGATATCATTAAACACAGAGAACTGAGTTTTATTATGGCTGAGATTCTGAATTCAATTTGCTTTTGTAGTCAAGAGAACTACCAATTTAAAGTTAATATGAATACTTCTCAAGGGAAGTACTGTTTTGTTTACCAAATACATCAAATATAAATTTATCTTCAATATACTGGCTTAGATAGCTAGAACTGCAAATAAATAAATAGAAAACCCGTAATTCTCATCTGGTATGTTTTTTTCAGGGAGAAGAGACTGGGACTGGTCATTCTGTTACTTCTGCATACTGTGCTGGTGCAAAGACTGCATAAATCAGCGTGAAAAACTCACTATTTTAAAAAGACAGTGCATTAATACTCATTAAAAATTCTTTCCCATCTTTTCACAGAAAGCAGGCAGGTCCTATTTCAAACTTTATAAAAACAATGTGCTCACTTTTCTATTTCAGCAATAAGCCTTCAGGACTCTTCTGCATATAAGACAACTATAAAACTTTACCAAAAGCATTATTCCAAAGGCATTAGAGAAACCATTCTACATACCCATCAGGATAAACTACAGGCACTGTTAGTCTGTCCAACAGTGATTTCCCAACTGCTTCAATTTCATCAAATTGATCCATTTCATTAAAAGCTTCAGGCTGCTCTGGACATTCCTGCAAAATCTGTTTAATAAAAGTAAGAAAATACAGAATGAAGTACACAAGGGATAGCATGTAGTTTTGTAAGTGCCATTAATTGGCAGAGTGAATGTTATTTTGGCATTTCCACTGCCACATTTACGTGAGATCAAGTGACATATATAATTCAAGAAAAGAAAATATCGATTAAGGTTCATTAAGAAGACAGCTCAGGGCTACCAGTGTTTTGTATTAGAATGTTTTACATTACTTCTGAGAGGAATAAGAAGTAGTCTTCCTAGACAATCTTCTAGCAACAAAAACGAAATGCATAAAAACAGTGACCGACATCATTAAACATACAAGACAGGAATGTAAACTGGAAACACCATGGTTAACGAAGACTCCTTACAACAGGTTTCAAAACTAAAAACCACATCTGGTTTTGGCAAGAACAGGTAGGACTAAAAAAATCTGAACACAAGTCTTTCCAGGTGGGATTGTAACCCAATACTAGTACTCAGCACTCTATTTTCTTCCACTTCTCACTCTATCACTTCTTACTTTTTTCCAAAGCAGAATGGATATTAACAGTCTATTTTCCACACAGAGTTATTAATCTATGTCCAATAGTGAGAGAAGAATTATGTTTTTTAACAAGAGCATTGTTTTGTCAGCTATTAATTTACTTTTCTTTAAACTTACGACTGCCTAGACCCAGCAATTAACTACTGCAATGATGAAAGTATGCTCATAATATGGATTGAGAGATTCCACTCTTGTGGGAGTTTATAAACCACTGAAATTTCATTTGGTGTCAGGTAAATCTCTGGAAGCATAGACAATATATTTCTGCTTTTGTGAACCTCCATCCACTCCTAATGCCTGCAAATTCGAAGTATCTTCCACTAATACAAGTAAGAAATTAATAAAACCAAGGAGCAGATGAATCAAGACTGAATCCTGTCTTTCAATGACAGAATGAATTTATTCTACCATGTGCAAGATTTGGGGTTTTTTTGCAGTTACATGCAATTTCATAATCAATATTTGAGGTACATATTTTTAGCTGATTTTTTAAAACACACCACTTCACAAAAAAAAGCAGCTGTGGACAAAAAGGCCCTACCTCTTCATGACCTACATTAAAGGACATTGTCTCAAATTCAAGCATTTGAAAGCTCTCAACATTTTCCCCCTTCAGCAAACTGTTACTGAATAGCAACTAGTCCCCATCACATTGTTGGTGACTGCTCATCCTCCACTGTGCTTCTTGCATCACTTGACTGGGTGCAGCAGTGAGACATTTGGTTATAGGAATCTGAAAACCAGACCAAGGTGGAGGTGTATTCAAGAAGAAAGCACTTTGAAACCCCACCAGGTGCAAAATGCAAGATGGAGCAAGACAGCATGTGTGGAAACTAAAGCAGCAAGGGCTGCCCTCATTTACAGTTTGTGAGAAGGTTATCCCATCCAAAATCCATACAGCTTAAAGGGCAATACACCTTTAACTCTCCAAAGAACTTAAATGACCTGATGGCTTTGTATCATACCTTGCACAAAGAAGTGTTCCTGGCTTTTAAGAATTACAGTCTAAAAGACACAAAGAAATGCTTTATCATCAATATCAGAATTCCCATTTGAAGAGTGCTGTTCTCCTTTTTGTTAAGCAGGTCCTATACCAATACAAGTATATGAAAAATTACTACATTAAGTACTTAAGTTAATGGTTGGAAAAATATACTTAAATTCTTCTTTCTGCCTTTTTTTTAATATTTAGAAAGGGTAAATGTACACACTGGCAACTTCATATTTCTTACATTTTGTTTGCCTGAACTCAGGTGGGAAATTTTTCTTCTTAATAAAACACAACACTCACCTTTTCAGCAGTTGAATGAAATGCAACAGCTGTTTCCAGCCGGTGTACTCTTTCTTCAGAAGTCACTGTAAATTGTTTCCACACTCTGTTCAGTCTGGGAAGCGTGTCCCCTGAGGACCTTGAAGTGCACCGCAAGGACTGGCACAGGACCACTGTTGCCTGCAGTAGCTGTCTCCCATAATCGTAAGTACTCTAAAAATTGGAGGGGATGGCAGAGTAAGTGCATGTAAAAACTCTGCACTTTACCTGCCAATGAAATAGCATCTCAAAGCAACAGCAGGCAAGTTTATAGAAGCTCCACACTTTAGGTTCACAAAGTACATTGAACTAATCTGGTCTACCAGAAAATGCTGATAAAGTAAGAATAAAATTGTAATGACCAAGCAGTCCTTTCACTCTTAAAAAACAAATCCAATATCTGCTGCTGCCTAGCATTCACACTGGCAAAAGAAGAGAGCTTCCCAAAAATTCGGAATAGCTGTTTGGGTCTTCCAAGGGATACTTGATAGCCACTGCTGAGAGGATTGTCTCCCTGACTTCACTGGCACCATGTCTATGGTCAGCCAGCATCCAGGGGCCCTGAGGCACATCACTGTAACAGCAAATGACCCTCCTGTCATCATCAATATATTCATCAAAAGAGAAAACCAGTTCCAGTGCAACAGATGGAATTAGAAAACAGCAAATCTGTTAATTAACAAGTCCAAACTAGACACTCCTGAAAGCAGTAAACAACTGACAAAACACCTGATCAGGTGCTTTGGTCTAGCTTGTCTGAAGTAATTTTAAAGACTGTTTGAGGTATGTCTTTCACAAAAGCCAATGAACTTTGATTGTTTCCACTGCCTGTGTGAAGGTTAACTAAGGTAGGGCACCTGCAGCATTGCTGCTCTTGATGGAACTGCAACTTCTCATTAGGCCCATCGCCAACTTCAGCAAGCAATTTCTTCCCTCGGGCATTGAGGCAAACCAGTAAGACCAGTGACAGCTGTTCAATGACTGTCTGTACAGATACTGATTCTGTTCAGGAGAGGATGTGAGACTGCACAAATCCCATATTGCAAAAAAAAACCCAAAAAAGAACCCATTTCACCTGTGCAACATCAACAAATTTCCGATGTTTCTCCAGTAAAACTTTTGTTTCTTGAGCATCATCGCCCAGTCGGATGTGTGTCTTCAGCAGAGCATCCAACAGTTCACTTAACCATTCTACTGCCTTAAAAACAAGCCAAAAGAATAAAAACTAATACATTAAAAAGAAATTAAACCAGAAGGGTGGCGTTACTTCAGTACTAGCATATACTTTTGATACAGATAAAAAGTTAAATGAGCTGTCACAAGCTGGTAGATCATGCATGCAACCCCCAATATAGACACTGCTATAACCTTTATTTTCACTGTACATATTCCCTAAATAAACCTATGCTCAAAAGTTGCAAAAAAATTACTGTAAAACTACCAGCCCCCATAAATCAACCCAGTGTACTACAAAAATCAGACTGATGAAATTCTAGAGGTATTTCCATACCTGAGCAGCATCCTCTTCACATTTAAATAACTGCACCATCTGAAGCATCTTCAGTCGCCGCACATCCACCATATCCTCACACCTCAAAAAGCAGCACAGAAAGATTCATCAACACATGTACAGCAGACACAAAACACTCTCATATTGACAACAATGTTTTCAAGTGAGAAACGTTAAGATACAATCATTCATGAAAAGTGATCAAAGCTGCTTAGCCTGGCCAAAATACCTAATGAGGCAGAGAACAATAAGAAATTTGCAATAAATAAAACTGAGCACTCCAAGTCACCAAAATCACGATCCTCAAGACTCCTGATATGACTAGGCTGGAGGCAGTAACACCAGAGACAGCTACAAGGTCTTGCAGCAGCATTCCAGGTTCCTTACCTTGCTGCACTTTGTAAGCTTTGCAAAACAGAGGTTTATGTGGCCAAGACAGACTTTATCCTACTAAATTCAGATGAAAGTTGGCGTCAGCTTGGCAAAATTCTGAATAGCACTGTTTGTTGGGGGCAGTGTTTCCTTGATGAATATAATGAGGCTGTTTAAAAGATAACACTTTTCCATTTTTCCATTTTTCTTTTTAACCAACTACAGACAGTAATATCTGAACCCTTATATGCTGATGTCCTTTGCTTTACTTGTCAGGAAGCATTTCAAAATCTAATTGATATAAAAACTGACCCTAATTATCTTGTTCTGAATTGAGCATGGTTTGCAGTTCTTTCTTCAGAATTCTTACCAAAGTGTTGAAAGTCCTTCTCTTTCCTCAATGAGACCTAAGCTAACACATCTAGCAGAATGCTTTCCAATTTCCAACTGCAATTTCAGAGCCTATTAAGTAGACACCAAGACTCACGCTCCTGTTCAGTGCAAATGGAATTACTAATGTCAACAACTGTTGGCTTTATAAGCAAATGCACAAGACTGCGTGCATGATCTTTTCCAAACTGGTTACAGACATTAGCTCTTCCAAAGAACAGTTTGTTAGCCTGCTGTGTTTTGTTACATGTCCTGCAATGCTTACAGAAAGGACATCAGCTGCTCTGATAATGCAGGAAAACAGGTTATGGGTTTCAAAATCATAAATAAAGCTGCAAAATGCCCCTAAAAATAAACATTACGTGCATATGTAAATAACAAGAAATGTTCAAGAGAACTTGGAAAAAAAATATTGCAAAAAATACTATCACATGCTACTGAGAGATACTTAATCCTTTTACTTTTTTGTCTCTCATCCAGGCTAAAAAACCTTGTTTAATCATTCACCATCTGAAAGCTGCTTCATACCTTTGTCTGGAAATGTTATTGATGTTTCAGTGCTCTAACTGAATTCCCACAATTCTATAACCTTTCAGAGAATAGGGACCAGAATTGTGCTACACAAACAGAAATGGACTACCAATCTATAGAGTGACACAATGACATGCTTCTTTCAGTTTTTTATTCCTTTCTTATAATTCTTAGCATTCCACTTGCTTTTCACTGTGTGTTTGAACACTCGAGCAATTTCTGTAAGTTTTCCAATGTTTATCTTTGAGTTCACGGCTGATTCAGAGTCCATTACTGTGTATGTAAAGTCTTTCCTTCTCCCATGTACATCCCTTCTCTCAGTACATCTCAGAATTTCTCAGAATTCCAATTGCCATTTTATTGCACAGTGACACATCCTCTGCTGCTTTTTTGCAGCTGGCCCTCTAAACACAAGTATTGCTTAAATTAATAGGATTCAGAGGGCAGACTTAAAACAGTATTTTCTCTAAGCACTACCAAAACACACAGTTCCTTACACTAAGCTCCCTAAGAAAACAATTTATGAATAGTGGAATTAATCTGTGAAACGGGCAATTTGATGCTCACTAGACCTTGCTGTTGCCTAGAGGCACCTTTTTGCTCAGCCAATGCCTTTTCTATGGACAGTAGTACATTGTCTCAGGGCTTCCAGCAGTAATACTTGCCATAGCATCTAATTCTTTCACACTGTTGAGGAGGAAAAAAAAGGCAGTACTACAGAAAATCCAGTACTACTACATCTTTAATTACAAATAATCAATTTTTGGAGGAAGAGGATGACTGCAAAATCCATCCTTCTTACAAATTCAACTCTCTCCAACCCTTTTCCCAACTCCATCCCCCACTCTATATAGTTTTCCAAAACTCACAAAGCCCATGTCCTGGGGTGACTGTATGGTCTGGTATCCCATCATCTGTTCTTTTGAAAACTGAAAATCTGTGCCTCCATTTTGTATCCTGCCCCCTCCAACACCATTTCACTATCTTCAGGAATGAAAATACCATACTCAAAGGACAAAGCTTGCGATAAAGAGGATAAATGAGGCTGTTTAATATGTAACTTTACACCCATCACCAGCACTGTAATTATATTATACTCCCACCTCAAACTGCTAACATAGAAGACACCTTTTGCATTTTTTCATAACTCCATATAAAATGAATGTATCATTTCTGAGCATTTACAAGCACAGGAAAGCATTCAGGTACTCCATCTAGTACCAAAATATAAAAAGGTGCTTGTTTTTAGGAATACACTACAACAGATTAGTCAGGGAAGTTTCTGTCCCATTCAAATATACTACAATTATAAATTACAATTGTAATACATCCCTTAACTGAACTTAAAACAAAATGGGCTCTTTAAAACAAACTAAATTGTATAAAAAGTAACTTGTTAACACACAAAAACCTTAATGACTAGAATTGTTGTTCCTACCTTTGTTTTCTTAGCTGCATATCTTCCATCACTCCTTGGATATGGTCCACATTTTCTTTGTTTTCAATGGTCACATCTTTCCCATAGGCCCATGATGCCTGGTTAGATATCTGATCAAGAAGACTTTGACCTTTCTCACGCAAGCCTTGCAAGCCTAAGTCTAACAAGAGAAAGGAAAAAAAAGGTCAATGATCACTCAGAATTCTGGTGGGTTTTTTCCTCAATAGAGAGAGATAAAATGGAACATATGGATGAAGACTGGAACCTGGAAAATGAAAAGGGCATTACTATGTCCTTCACTGCCCTTTACAACTCAAGTTTGAGTGAACATTTGTCTACATTAACAACTAAGGCTTTGCTATTTTATTACCTAGCAGATAACAAGTAAAGGAATAGAAGTTGACAGTGTGTCAGCTTTTCAGCATATACATAGCTAATGAATGTCTTTCATCCACACAGTTACATAATTCCTAAAATATTTATCACTGCTAAGCAGTTGTAGCTTAAACGTTCTACCACTGCTGGCAGAAGTTACTAGTTTATAATGCATCTGATATGGCTGATACAATTTTCTACACTGAAATTTGCCAACCCTTGGGATCTGCTGTTACATCTCTTATTTGGCAGCTCTACCATCTGTTTTCCTGAAGGAATATTACATTTATGCATCAAACTGTTAATATTCCAGTCATACTTACTTCTACCATGTATTATTTTTCTTTGCAGCTCTTTCTCCACATGAACAAGCTGATCACTGTAGACCCCTTCCAACTGAAATAATTAATTCCATATGCTTGACAGTGTAACAGCCTTCAATGTGCCATTTATTAACATATACATGCAAAGTTACTGCAAAACACCCAGTACAAGCATTTTAAAACTGAGTGGATTAAACCTTAATCATCAAGGTGTAAGTTCTGGAGACAAAAAGATCATCTAAGCACCATAATCCCAAGTCACTGAGGAAGATTAATAGGGGAAAGAAGTTTGTTTATAGATGAAATACATGATAATGGCATATAACAAATATATGTATTAGATGTAAACATTTAAAAGGGAACCGTTGTAGGTGTCACTTCCCCAGACAAAACTACCACACAGCAGATGGCATAAGCCAGCCCAAAGTAGCTCAGTGGAACATTACATAGTGAGGAATTAGAAGTCATAAGATCTTTTCCCCCTGCTCTTTTGGTGCACTTTTAAAAGAGATTACTCTTTCTTCACCCTGCAATGCACTCATTAGAATGTGTGTGTCTGAAATGGAGAAATCTCTTGCTTACCAACGCTTTTCAATTTCTCTTCCAGTAGTTTCAATGTTTGTTGAATTGATGCTCCATCTGCTGGTGCTACATCCACGCACAACATTCCTAGTAAACCATCCAATTGCTGAGACAACTAAAATGTAAGAACATAAATGCTGATATTTATTACATTTAAACAGAAGTTTGAGCTTCAGATGCTTGGGTCTATAATCTTCTAAATGTTTGGAAATTTTTCATTTTCAAATTTCTCTTTGCAGCTACAGGAAATGAAAATCAAGATGAAATATGAATGACCCATCTGCCTTGTAGAAATCCAAGAGCACACATCCCTAGATGGTGGGAGAGTAAGGAGCCAAGATTCTACTTGTTTTTTAAGAAAAATGTAGGAAAGGAACATGCCATTTTACAAAAAGAAGCTATGAAAAGTACAACAAATTCCAGTTCAGTTAATGCGTATGCCTCTAAATAAAACAAAGAGGGATGAAAAAGTAACTTTTCAACTAGTAACCTTTTTATTTCCAATACTACTAAAATATAAGACTTATTACAAAGTACTTTCCTCCTAGAAAAAGGGGGAGCCAATTTTCTCAGTGTTTCAATTACAGCAAATGATGACTTACAGCATTTTCTAAGTGATATTATATTTCCCCTCATCTCCCTGAGTATTTTTCCAATGTATTCAACATTTACAATACTAAGGCACTAATCTATTGGCAGTGCCTTAAAAAAATTAAAAAGAAACACTTACATCCTGGGCAACACTGTGGAATTCAAGTGCTGCTTGTAATAGGTTCTGCCTGAATTCCAGCTGACTGGCCTGCCTGTAACACACATCACTCAGCTGTTGCTGCAATGCTTTCAATTCCACAAGGTCCTCCTCATCCCCTGCATTTAGAAGAGCTGCTATCTGCTGATTAAGCTCAACATAAACAGCAAACCACTCCTAGAAACATAAGAAGGTGAAGAATTAAAAATGACAAATACAATTTTATTTCTCTTAAATGATATACATCCAACTGCGGGCTAATAAATAATCAGATTGAAAAAGGACGTTATTAGAGATTGCACTATCTCACAGAGAAGGGAAAAATGTTCCTGATTTCAAATCAACTCTCAAAGTGGTTAGCAGATGTTAATACATGCATTGTAGTATAAAAATTTAGTGCAGAAAGATGCAAAGAGTTCAATGCATGGCTCCTAGTCCCAGCACAAACTTCCACCAAAAGAGGAATTTCACCATTTTAAAACAAATTTCTAGTGTGTAAATGTCTGTACTGAAACAGAAGACCACTTTTTACAAGTGATCACCTATTATAAAAAGCTGTTCATAGGACTATCCAGGTGTTACTTTCAGTGACATGATTAAAACTACCAATAATTTCCTCAACATATTTAGAAAAAATACTGCTGTTGACAAAGCAGAAGTAATCTCTATCTTCTGAACAAAGCGAGTCCACGCAGAGAAACTTCAAAATGATCCTTGTTTCTTATTTAAGGAAAGCTTTACACTATTCAATTCAAAATGTGCAGGTTTGTTTTTCATATGGCTTGATTACTGAATATATACATAAGATTTAGTTATGTTGTCCTGTTGGTGTATTTACAGAGGAAAATAGTTCAAATATTTAACAATTTGGGGAGATTTAAAAACAGCTTGATACATCCAGATGACATTCACATCTTGCGTGACTGAGATGCCTGTAAAGCAAAATGTGTTCGCTCAACAGCTCTAATTTTGACCTTGAAGTGTCCTATGCATTTCTATGGAACAGCACCATCTATTGGCCTACAATATTTGATTTAATTTGTATTCTTGTCTCGCTCCTATTGGGATGTTCAGAATTTTGTTAATTATGTCTTCAGCTTTTGCATCATTTATTTACAAATCATGCAAAACGGAGTATAAACATCCATATTCTGATTTTTTTTTATTTTTTCCCAAAGCTGTCTCTACCATCTGCTCACAGAAAAAAAGAGTATGAAAAGAGCAAGGAGGAGAACAAAGAAAAAGTAATGAAAAAGTTAAATTAGCAATCAGTCAAAAATTTAAGAGCCAAATAAATCTCTCATCTGTCCCAAAAGGGGCAACTATGATGACATAATGTGAAAACATCTTCCATTGTGGCATGTGTCCTATAGATACACATATTCAGCACAGTCAGTTCACAAAAATAGGTCTTTGACACTGAACATACAAATCCAGCTAAATGTGATACACAAACGATAATATGAGAAGTAAAAAAAATTAGGTTAGTATGTTTAGAGATTTTGGGTTTTGGGGTTTTTTTTTCAGTTTTTATTTTTATCATTAAAGAAGGTCAGAAAATTAAACCCCCCCCCCATTTTTGTCACTTCCGAGTAAATTCAAGTAAGAAAATATCTTCAAAACAAATTAAACATTTTTGCAAGTCTCTTCAAAATACTGTAATCAACATTAAACAGGAGGTAATGAAAGAAAGCAACTATACAAACTGTAATTCAATTATTAGGAGAGAAAAAACAGGAAAACATTGAAAGAGGAAGCATACACTAAAAATAAAAGGAAAAGGCAAAGCACATTTTTCTAGTGCTGTAGACAAAAAATAGTTTTAATCTCTGAACAGACATATAAATGTAAGGGAGGACAGTGGTCTTCCAATTACTTCTTTTTATATAAAGTAATCTTTTTTTTCTGACTGTTACTTCTGCAAACTCCTGGCAGCATCTGAGAACCAAGGTGTGTTCCATGCTGCCAGTGCTTCAACACACTGTAGGGCAGCCTGCAAACTTCAGTGGGATGTGAATGATTTCAAGATAAATCACAGTTCTCTGCTATAGATATCCAAGTGAAAACCAAGTATGTTCAGTCTTGTTTCCTCTTTGCAGTTTGAAATAGCAATATAACTAAAAGACACTAAAACTTATTTTTGTCAATGAAGTTTACTTAATCTAACATGTACACTGCTGCATCCAGCAAGGAAACCACACTCACTGAAGGTGGGGACAGTAGAACTAGTGTTGTCTAGGGTGCTGTGTTTCTCAGACCAAAGGTTTGGGGTTTTTTTTCCCCTTAAATTATGTCCAAAAAATTATTAACCCAGTGACTATTTTTGTTGCCACGATTGCAAACAGAACTTAGAAAAAGTGGACAGAATTGGCAGTGTCTACATCAAGGAAAGTCAGAAAAGGTGAACAGCACTGTGAGCAAAACTCCCTTTGGGAGCACTGAATATTCATAACCTAATTATAGTTAATCATCCGATGGAAAGACAAAATTCTGCTGAAGCTTAGGAAGTATTCCAAATTAGAAGCAAAGGCATCAATTTAGTGTAGTTACAAAATAGCATCCTCATGATTTCATTATGAACATAAAGTATATCCAAAGTCCTGATCAAAGAAAGTCCTAAGCCAGGTTCAGCTACTGCTAAGTGTAGTCTAATAGAGACAAAAATATTTAGTTATTCACCTGAGAAGTGTAGGACTTGTCAGACATTTTGGCAGAGAGGAGAAATAAATTTAAATCTACATGAAAATTTAAGAACTGCTGTAACATACTAAAACCAAGAAAAATCACAGATGGAAATATGTATTTTTCTACAATGGAAAGAAAAATAATATGCAAATATAATGACCTTATTAGTTCTATAACTGCTCAGTTAATTTCCACTGTAACTCATAACATCATGCACTATGCAGAATTCCTAGATACTCATAACCAAAATACATTGCTCATAACTACATGTATTTAGAATTATTTTGATACTTGAAAAGAGTATGGGAAATCTCACACTGTGCTGACTCTCAATCTCTTCATGCTTCTGTTGCAAAGCTTGTGAAGCTCTAATGGAATCTCCTATTCCCCACTGGGTTCTTAGCTGTTCTGATCCCGGTCCTTCAAGCCAATTGACTACCTGTCAGTATGATAAAGATGATAAAAACAAAGTTGCAAATCAATTATACAAAAACAGGTTTGAGAAGAGTTTTGTAACACAAGCAGAAATAAAAAAAAGCACATGTTTATGAAAAAACCAGATCTTTTTCAGCTCTGTAAAAATCTTGTTGTTGAATCCATTCACATCCTTCAGAATTTTAAGTAGAAACTACTTTTCATTAACCTTAGCCTGTCAGCTCCACAAAAACAGGTGGCAGCTACAACAAGATTTTTCATATAGACAATTGTCATTTGATATCTCTTGTCAATAAAAGAGCTCAAAACACAATGACTTCAGAATTTTTGTTCAAACCATTGTAATCACCTGGGCAAATTTTTTTTGCCCAGGTGATTACAATGCACAGTTGTATTCAACCTCACACCTGAGAGCTTTCTCCTTTTTTTGCTGAATAAACTACACTCAAGTACAGGATACATATTTGCTTCAAAATTAAACTTACATGCCAAGTTGCTCCATTCAAATAACAGAAACCCGTTACTGAGATTTTGTGGCCACATCTCATGGAATTTGTCTTTGCAGGGTCACAGCAACACAGCTTTGAACTATAGCATTGGGTTTCTTTTATTATTATTTTGATATTATTTTTTAATGTAAATATTTCTCAAAGCAAAGCACAAGGTCTCAAATTTTGGTTTCCTTAAACAAATTTGAATTATCAGATGATATATATGGAAAAAATTTCTGATAATTTTTTAAATATCTGGGAAACAGAGATAGTGGCAACGAAACCAAGTGCAGAAGTCACTTGCTACTGGAGTCCTGAAGTAAGAAAATGCAGGAATACTTCCATATTCTGAGCCTTAACAAAATAGCAGAGGAAGCCAGCTTCCTGTCTTTAATGTGAATTTTGTTTAAACATTGATCACAAAACAGCTTCACACAGATTTTCAGGAAACACAATACAATACACAATGTAAGCCCATAACCATGAAGACAAATGAAACAGGGACTAATTGGACCATTCTCCTAGTGCTGCTAGACTGCACTGCAACAGTAATCAAGAACAATCATCACCACAGAAGGCTACTCAATTCACTCCATCTTTGAGTCATTACAGATCTGCCTTCCCACTGCCCTTTTCTGCCCCATGCCAAAGCACTGGTTCAGAGCATTTATTCATTGCTCCAAAAGCATTCAGTCTTCCTCGCTTTTATAATTTCTATGACAAATTAAGACTCTACAGTTGCAGGTTCTTTTTGTTTAAAGAGAAACTTCCTGTTGTGCTCAGCACCTCTGCACAGCTGTTATGGGTTAAATATGGAACTGACCTAGAAGTGAAGGGACCCAGATGTCCCCATCTAATGTCAGAGTGGCCTGGAAAACTTACATATGGAAATGACAGTTCTCATGCAAGTCTGAAACAGTGGACAAGGCTGCTGCTTAGCAGTTGCCCTCTCTGGCCAAGACCAGCTCCCCATTACAAGTTTCCAGCAGCTGCTGCATTGGCTCTGCAACTGCTTAGGCCAGCACAAGCCCTAAGTTCTTGTTCTTGGCTGTTCTTGTGACAGATACTTAAACTGAGGAGGAAAGAATTACTAGGGGACAAGCAAAAATGTGATGTAATTTTCATAAAGTAAACTTTAAAATCATTAATGACAAGACTACTGCAAGACCTCACAATTATTTTTGTGAATTAAGATTATAAAAATAGTAATTAACACCTCTGCCTAAGGAGGGACAAAGCCAGAGTTTATCCTAACCTACAGAGTTACAAAAATAAGCAGCATTTAGAAAAACTGCTTGTTACAAAACATCTGACCATCATTGCAGCCTTTACATTACAAAATGAAAGACAAAGGAGAGGGAAACAAAACCCTGGAACAGAAGCAAAAGGGGTAATTCAAAAGAGAGGGTAGCATATTGAAGGCATAAGGGAGAGAGTCTGTTTTGGATAAGAGAGCTTTGAGAGTAGGAGAGCTTAGGAGTTAAGAACTAAGCATGCCACAGTAAGGAGAAGCAGCAAATAGCAAACAGGAACACAAAAGCAAGCCAGGAATGGTTAGCAATAGAAGATGGCACACAAATAATGAAATAGGAATGTAACTGTAAAGAAAGCTAGCAGAAGATCAAAACACAAAGGAAAAAACAAAAGGAACACAGGGGAAAAAACACCCATTCTATTTAAAAGTACTGCAAGTACTCTTATATGACAACTTAAGTTTTTTTTTGTCAAAATAAATTCCACGGCACTTTGCCTCTACTGGCTTCCTTCTGTACATCATTAGCTTATTACTTTAAGCCTTTAACTCTATTAGCCTAATTTTTTGCTGTAAACCCAAAGGAAACTAAATAATTTCCCAGATTTAGTAAGTTTTTCTTAAAGTTGTTGTATGCCATTTAGAAAGCTTTTAAATGCACTTCAAATAACTGATCAGTTTGGCAAAAGAGCAAAACACATTCTTCCTGTGTACTGAAACTCAGTTCACTTGCCAGGTAACATCTGTAGTGTACACAGAGCAAACAAGTAACTATTTCTACTACAAATATTGCAAAATGAGGCTGAGTAATGATAAACAATTCTATTTACATGCATTAACGATGTCAGTTTGCCAAAGTGTGATAAAAATCACATCTTGTTCAACCACTGTAACTTAAACAAAGGAAAAAAAACCTCACCTGATTATACCTACAGCTGTGCTGAAATGCTCTATATAGGATTATATTAATCTCTTATATTTTTAATACCTCCAGCTCAATATATCAATAAATGACATCTGGTTTTTAGATTATTTTTCAGTAATCAAATTACTCTAGAAATTTAAATTATCACCTCAGTAGATTCCTATTTTCACTGTTAGACATCACAAAATTGATTAGTTTTTATATTTACCCGGATCTACAATGCTGTAAAGTGCAAGTACTCGACTTGCACTCCCCATGCATTAGAAATACCAATGTTGAGAGGTTAAAAGCAATATATCGATTCCATTTTCTGCATATTCCAACTATACAGAATCTTAAAAATACACGTATCTAATTTCAAGCGATAAACACAAGAAGAATAAATTAATTCCATTTCCTTGATTTTCTCTACTGAGACTCTGCTGAGAAAATGTTGAAAGTGCTAATTACATGGCTGTTTCCAAAGCACCAAACCAGTTCATCATGACCTTTACCATGCAATCGATTAGGAAGTTGATATTCATTCTTTTCAGGGTGTTCCTGAAATGCAGACAGTTTAAGCACTTCAGCATAGGTTAGATCACCAAGCATTAGACAAAACGGATTATCTTCAGTAACAGAACTCTAAATGATGTGGGTAGGGGAAGGTTTTCAGCTCTCAGGCAAAGCTGATGCTCAGTCAGAGGTGCTCCTCTCTTTGCCAGCAGGGCAGGCATTTGCACCTCCAAAAATGCAGCCATGCACTGCCACGGTGCACAGCAAAGGGACAGCCCCAAGGCAAGAGAGCACATGTATAGCTACCTCCACATACCAGAACAGCCTTTGGAAAGCCACTGTGGCAGCCACAATGTAAAGCACTGAGTGAAACTACCACACTGACATCTGTGAAGTGACAGGAGGCATTAAGGTCTCCCCTCTGATTGTTGCAGAAATCACAGTCTGGGAGCTCACGGCATTCAAGAAGAGTTCCAAGCTTACCTGCATCACCTTCTGCTGGATCTCCTCGAGCTGTGTGCGTTTGCTTCGCTGCCTACACACCTCCTGGTAGCGGGTGTACTGCTCCCTGAGCGAGTCCAACAGCTTCATGACCTGCGGCTGGGCCAGCAGCTCGTCATCCATGGGAGACCAGGAGACGCCTCCGTCGGAGCCATTGAACCGGCGCTGCTGTAACTCAGAGAGCAACTCGTGACCTTCAGAACACACAGAAGGATGTGGTTAATCTAGAGTCAAAGAAAAAACCCACAAAAATTAGTAGTAAGATTGCCTGCTTTAAAACCGTCAGCAGTGCATTTTTGCAGCTAATGATCTTTCATACATTGGGCACGTTTATACATACAGAGCTTTGGTCACAGTTTGTGGGGCTGGATCAATCAGTCATAAAAAAGAAAAGAAATGTGGTATATTTCAGACATACAGAGATACTGTGACTAACATTCAAATTGATAGTAGCATTGATTAATGTAAGGAAAATTGAAAGCACAATTCTGAGTCTGAAACAACTCTGAAGTATTCTGATTTACTTCAAAATTGTGAGTAGCATCCAAAGTATTTCTCTCAGACAATTCATGTTCTTACATTGAATGAATGCTCTGGAGGCACTAAAAATCTGACTACATAATTTCTCTGTTGTCGGGATTTTTACAGCAAGTACAACTCTTTCATACAGAGTGTGAAGCTGAATAATAACTACTTTTACAGTGTGGTCTTAAGCATCATACCAGGGTACAGACTCCCTAGAGTGCAGTGACTTTCATATACACAAAAATAGTATATTTTGACTATTTAATCGTTTCCTTAAACTGTTAGAATAATGTTCTTGTTGTGTTAAAGTTCTCAGTGTGTAAACACAACACTACAAGTAAACCCAGATCATCGATTTGTTCCTCAAAAGCTCAGTGAAACAGTTAAAACAGCGTTTGGTCACTAAGAGATGTTGGTGTGAAAGTGAAAATGTGCCAGTTGGAGATAATTAGTTCTGCAGCTCTTAAAATGATAACATGACAGTTCACTACAAGAAAAAAACTACTACTTGAGTAACACTAACACCTCAAGGAAAATGCAGAAACTAAAGACTAAGTTTAACTGCTATTATTGAGACATTTAAAATGCCAAGGGCTTTGAAGATTGCAGCAAACAACTCTAAATTACTCAGCATATATTACTGTGAAATGAAAATGTCTTAAGAATTCAAATACATTTTGCTGTATTATAGCACAAACATCTTCGATTTCATCTTTTATAACACTCTACAGATAGGCACAGATAGCTGCAGAGCAAACACACTTAGGCTTTCACAAGTTTGTTCTACTGGGGTAGTTTTGAAATTTTATTGTATTGTTTCAGCAGCAAAGGATCACCATTTTTCCAGGTGAAAACATCATTTGAACTAAGTTCTTATCAAATGCTATGAACTATATATATGGATTTGGAGCTTGTGAAAAGAATAGTACCTGTAGTTATGAAGACAGAAACCTTTTACCTAAACCCTCTGTTCACAGCTATCCTTAGGAGATAAAAATTTAATTGGGGAGAATTTAATTTTTCTTTTTCTCAGCCTTTCAATACAGTGACTCTAACAGAGAAAGGCTGCCTCTTAAAACTCCTATGATTTAAGCACAGAATATGCTCAGTTGGAAAGGAGCCATAAGGATCATCCAGTCCCATGGAAGTTATGAAACTTCATACCACCAAAAAAAAATTCATTAGCAGAATTATGAAAACAGAGAATGTATATAAACTAATAGGCTAAGAAGCCATCTGCTTACATAAAATTGAAGTGTTGTTTTGTCCAAAGACCTTACTATTAGACAAGGATACACAATCAGGCTAAAATCTACTGACACTGACTACAGACACTTTATGTTTTACAAACTTGAAAGACAAGAGTAAGAAATTATTGTTCCACATTTTAACTCAAATCAGTTTTATCCCACATCTAGATAAGCTGAATTTTTACATAGAGGGCACATAAAGCCATTGTGACAAGTATTACATGTGATCCACACATTAGTTTATAGGAGGCTGTAAGGTAAAAATTCTAAGCACTCAGACTCTGCTCACCACCTAACACTACGCATTACTTCTTATTCCAAAAAGGCCCTAATTAAAAAAAAACCCAAACAATTCCAGTCCAAATCAATAGACTATTTATTGTCAATAGGAAATTCACCCTGAACCCAACATCCCAACGAATCCCAAATAATTTAATGCTGAATGGAGAGTCCAAGAAGCCAAGTATGCTTCACTTTTCTGACAGATGATCAGCTCAGAACCAGACTGATGCATATTGTCAGAATTGTGCAGGAAAACGCTTTCTGTATTGCAACCATTTGGTGGCTACTGAGATGAATTCATCCCATAAGGCAAATATATTGACATCAGCTAGAAACAAAGCACTCCCAAAATTAAACATAATAGAGGTATGGTAGTATTGTAAAGAAAGCCCTCTGTGCTTCCCCTTGGGGCCTAAAATGAATTATGTCACTTTACTGACCATCGTTCTAATTTTTTGACTTACTATACCTGTCTGCAATACCGTCTCAGGATCAACTGATGGAAGGAAGTTCAAATCTATTGATCTTTGAAAAAAAATAACAAACACATTATTATAAATTTGTATTACAGGAGCACTAAAAACTTCAGCTAATGCTAGAACTACCTAGTGGTCTTAAAAGACTAAGTTTTTTTCTCAGTTAGTAAAGTACTCATTTTTTCAACTCATTGAATCAAAACAAGTGGAAGTGCACACAATCAGTTGAATGAGCATTCATCTACACACACACTCACGAATTTTGTAGTCTGCATTATAAAGGTTTAGAATTTCTTTACACATTTCAAGGTATTTATATTTAAGGTGTATAATTTTTTTTAGTATTTTTCTGGAATTCAAATAAAATTTCACAATCCAAAAGCATTGATTTCAAAAAGTGAATCACATACCTCTCTCTCTCTTGTTGAGTTCCTTTATCACTTCCATTGTTAATTAGAGCAAGCTCATCCAATAACGATGTTGATTCTTTAGTGAACTTTTCAAATACCTAAATAAGAGGAAAGTTTAATTTAAGAAATAATTTAAGGTAGTTGTATTGAAGGCATCAGTGAAGATTTATTCAGTAGTTCCATTAGTATATTCAGTCTCTACACAGTGTAATTATTTCCCAGCATTCAGATGGTAGGGAGGAAACAAAAGAAAACAAAGTTTTTTTCACAGAACACTTAGGAGCACTCAGATTCCTTAGGAAGATAGTAAATATTACACCGAATATAATGAATACTGAAAAAAAAAATCAAGATAACTGCAAAACCTGTAAGATCTTATGGACATAATTTATTCTACATCTTCATTTAAGCCTTTAATAATGCTAGAGAATCAAGGCATGTTACACAACTACTGGCCAGCTCACTTGGAAGGATTAAAATGATTTTGTAAAGATTCCAGCTCCTAACCACTATTAAAATGGACCATATTGTAATTATTAACTAAAATAAAACAAAAATGTATTATATTATATAGAAAGATTATATAGAAAAAAAATCCTCATCAGTTTCATTGAACTCAGGGGCTTCTGATCTCAGATAACACCTGTACAGTCAAGACACTGTGTATTGTTCAGACAATTCCTCTGTACCTGACTTATGAGGGTTGGTTTTGCTTTTTAACAGAACTGAGCACGACTGGGTGCCTTACATGACAGGCACAGTAACTTTCAGGTCTTTTTGCTGTTATTAAATTATTAAAATAGCTTGCCAATGAACTTTCCTTAACTTATCTAGGGCTACTTAAAATTTCAGGGGAAAGCAGGTGCAGTTGGAACACACCTGGAGTTCCCACCTGGAGATCCTAGATGGAGACACATTTTAAGAATGGATTATACAGGAAGGGAACATGCTGTGTCAATGAAGACTAAATATTGTTTTGAAAATTCTATTTAAATAACTGAAATGCAAGTATCAATGAAGAAAAGATTAAGAATATTCTGGAGAGCTATGCTCACCAACAGTTTAAACAACTTGTGCTGATTAATAATTAAAGGGTGTAGTTGCTCCTAGATATTTACTGCTTCTTGATCTACGGGGTAAACTGTGCTGACAGAGGTTTTGGTGTAGGACAGCTTAAAACCACAGGAACCAAGACCTAAGAGATAACCCAGGAGGATCTGCAGGGCCAAGTATTTTCTCCTTGTTTTGGTCTTCTACAGCAGCCAATTTCCCTTTATAGCAACTACACCATAGACTCAGGCCCTTCTAGAGTAAGTGTTAGTAGAAGAGCTTCATTAAGGAACTGGTTGTTCAACAAATTGATGACATTAGCTTTATCATCCCTTGAGTAAAGGCAGAGTTACTTATCACAAGACTATTCAGGTAAATGAACTACATGACTACACATGTGACCATTTCCTACATGCTTTGTAGTTCCTACACAAATAAAAATTTCAGGGCTCAAGAAGGAGACATTTAAAAAACCCCAAACCCCAAAACACAGATAACTAACCAGCCTCTTATTCAACCAATCCATGTGATCATAGGTGAGAGTTCCTCCAAAATCTTCTGTTAGTTGGCATGGTTCTATATATCGTGTCAGCTTGTTAGCAGATACTAAAATAACCTGCAACAATAAAAGAGGTCACTTGTAGGTAATGCTTATATTTTCCATAAGTATCTGAGAAGTGTGCCTGGATATACTGAGCAGATCTTTCTGTGATTCAGATTTTACTGCTAAATGATGAAATCAAATATGGCTGTTTGCAATAAATGTGGGCCTAAATCTGACAGGTAATTCTGACATGTAGTGTACACCTCATGCATAATCCTCTAAGTGCATCATCTCTACCACCATGTCTATTTACAGTGGAAAAAAGAAATGTGTCCCTTGGATATCTGTTTTCCTGCTGGGAGCTGATGCTCTGTGATTAAATCATGTACCACATGATCTATTTCTAGTGACTATAGTAGCAGGCTATCATACTGCAAAGCACTCAGTATTTTTACCACTGTCTGGCAATACTTTCAGTCCCAGAGGTGAGTTTGTGCCATAAAAGTTAAGTGCCTGCATTTACTGGGCAAATATGCTCAGCAAAAGTTGGATCAATCATACTCTTTCCATGAGTAGTCAAAAATTCAAATCTTAGTATGCTTGGAAGCCCGAGTGGTTCATACAGGAGACAAATCTAGTTCATCAGCTACATCAGGGCATACAGGAAAACACAGGTTCACTCCTAGGTGGAGAACTAAATTTTTGCTTTCACTTCTGCATTCTAGAGGCTCCTGAATGAGTCTTATTCATATAAGCCTAAACCAAAAGTTGGCAGCACAGCTTGCTTTGATGAATGACATGCTAAGCCTGCAATAACTTCTGTGGAAAAGAAACAAGAACAACATCTCTATGGAAGGAGGCATATTGGCAATATATAGCCAGAAACAAAAGAAAAAAAAGAAAAGAAAATTTCCATAACCCATCAAATCATTCACAACTCTTGCAGGGCACAAGAATATGTGGAAAGAGCTAACTAGAGAGAGTCTTCTGTTCCAGTTCCATTTCCCTGTAGATACTGAAACTAAGGAATTCAGAGTAGCTCCAAACAAATGGTCTATTATTGCAGAGGAAAACCTTTCAGCAACATCCAAATACCCACTATTGTCCTGTACTCTTAATGGTACATGGCTGCTGTAAATGGAATTGGCTAGTAGTTTCTTTAGGTAATGCCAATAACCAGCCCAAACCCCAGAGGATTCTACATCCAAGAAAGAAGGGAAAAAAGCCTTTGTTCTTCCTTCTTTTGGCACACTTTAGGTAATTTTTAACATTCATCTCTATGAGTCCATTTAAAAAAAGGAAACTGGTTTTGGTATGGATATTTTGGTATGGGAACTAAAGCAAACAGGGCAGCTGGTTCTCATTACTGAAATACAAGTTTGAAAAGACCCAAATAGCCTTGATAAAATAGATGGACTGCATTGAGACCACTCACTTCACTTTTTTTTTAACTGAGATCCTTCAGGAAGCAGAGTGGGCAAGGGATAGCCCTCGTAAACTTCTGCTAGGGAGATGTTTTTTAAAATAAAAAGCATTACAAACCCATTCATTCTCTAGGTTTCTGATTTAAAAACCACTTACTTCTTGAACTGTTTATTGACTATTCACTGGGCTAGCTGCTGAAATCCTGTTTGAACTTTTGACAACATAAATAAACATTTGGATTTTTGACTAGGTTGTGGTGCAAGTGAAGGCTCCTGAACAGAGTTTAGCTCTTGCTCTAAACCTGAACTAGTGGCAGTGCTGACCTAACATCCTCTGCATGCTTTAAATTAGTAAATTAGCTTTGATATTTTCTAGGTGTCAAAAGTGCAATTTCTGAAGCTTCAGAAATAATGTTTTAATCAGCTACGATACATTAATAGCCCATAAGTACACAGACCGAGAGCCAAAGAAGAAAAAAATGTTGAAAAATGCAATGTGCACAGTAAGAAGACACATCACTTTTACAGATCTGAATTCTACTTCAAGCTCAAACTTCTGCTGTCAGGTTCCCAAAATGTTTCAAAATCCAAACAGAGTAATTATCTTTGACCTTTTGTAAAAATAGATGTCAGAATACCACATCCTAGAAAAAGCTGTCCCTTATGAATTAGAGTTTCACCCTTGCCTTTGAAATTCACCCTTCAAAGTATTACCACAGGTAAAGACAAGGTAATTTACAGCTGTAAAAACACAAATAACCCTTGCAACTGAAATGATTTTTTGTTTTCCTTCTTTTTTTCCCAAGTCAAACAATGTTGATTCTAGAAAAAGGGAATAAAACCAGCTTTCATAATCTGAAGTAAAAGCCTTTGGACAGCAGATTATAGCTGGATGTTAAAATGAAGAGCTTAAATTTCCCAAGGGAGAAACAAATAGATCTGGACAGATGGTAAAATAGAAAAAAAAAAGTATAAATTATTGAATCCTTTAATCTTTGCTTCCCTTCCACTTGATCCACCCACTCCTGACAACAGGGACAGCTAATAAGCTCACAGGAGCAGCAGGTTTCAAACATGTCTTGTTTGCTACTGACCAGTCACGGAATCATCTGCACTCACTTTTGTTTCTAAAACCTGGAAGAGTGGTAGCAGCTCTCATCCCTGCTCTATTCTAGTCAGTAAACTTGCTCTGTACAATATTAGCCTGCTAAATCCTTGTGAAAGCCTTCAAAGAAATAACTCAGAACAGTGCTTTGGGAAAAGTAGAAGTGCTGTATTTTTTAATAAAAATCAAAACAACCTTTGTAAAAGCTGTCAAGCAAAAGAAGAAAGACAAAGCTTAAAACATGGACTGCAAAGTCTTGGGCCTTAAGTGCAAAATTCTATTTCTCCAGAGTTAAAATACATGATCCATGCAACATGTATCTTTTGTAATAAAACAGCTTTAAATACTGCTTGCAGTAAGCTGACCTCTCAATGTCATTTGCTGTTTTCTGTAATTTTCATTATCATCTACAAGGAGATAGAGGCAGAAGTCAAGATGAGAGAGGAATTCTAGATATTCAAGAGGACATGCAAAAGTGCCCCCAAAATGTTAAACACATGCATCTGAACTTACTTTCTCTCTTAAAGGAAGAAATGAAAAAGCTCTTTAATACAAATTTCACAGAATCAAACCAAAGAGCTATTTAAGATCAGGATGTTGTAAAATTTCAGTAAAATGAGTCTTTTTCAGTGAAATGAGTCCAAAAGTGAGTCTTTTTCTGAAGTGTGTAATATCAGAACAGCCACACTACTGAATCTGAAAAGTAGTTACTTTGCAAAAGAGAATAATACACGTCACTTGAGAATATAACGTTTAAACAAATGTAATCTAAATATGATCTTCATTGCCACAGAACTGTAAAGCAAAGGCTACCTTTTTCTGAAGATAATAATCCCACTTTTTGATGCTCAATACTATTCAACCCATTTTTTAAAATGCTATTTGATTAAATGCTGAGTAGCATAGGGTATTATTTGTTTAATATGGGACACTAATCTAAACAAAGATAATTTTCTTTAATATGACACCAAGAAACACAAGGTAAATATTTATCTGGCCAGTGCCATAGAGATCTGTCATACTAGAATGCCAAGAGCAGTTGGGAGAACCTAAATAAACACAAGATGAACTCCACTCCCAGGAACTGCCTCCTTCACTCGTGGTTTTACCCACTCACTCATCTTACCCTCCAGGGCTCACAATAATTAGCACACTCATTTTTACATCCCAGAGAAGCGAAAATAGGCAAAGATTCTGTATTTTTCAACACACTTTCTTTGGACAGCATTCAGGACAAGACATAAATGCAGGCTTACGTGCCCCAGCTCCACACAGACAATTTCCTGATTTGCCCAAGAACCCATTGCCTCCCATATTAAAATAGCAACAGAGATGGACACAGATGAAAAGAGGTGCAGTTAAATAAACAATTTTGACTGGAACTCCTATATTCCTTTCTAGGAAAGTCCATGAAACCTATAAATTCTGGTGCCTCAGTCTTAAAACGCTGAACTGAAAATGGACAAAAATTAGGTACTTCCTACAAAATGTTATTCATTCTTTATTCTGTGGAGCAATACTCTGGTCATTAGCCTAATTCTTAAAAGGTAAATTAGAGACTTGAGATTTTCCAGAGCAGATGCTGCAGATAAATCACCATAAGAAATTTCTGACACTCTTTACTAGAGAGTGAGAGCTGTCAGCTACTACAGTAGAAGTGTGAAGCATTTAGAACTACTCATATTTTGGACTTCAGGATTACAAAGACCCTTATGCTACACACTCCTAATTTTTTCAACTAATTCATAGTAGTTTACCACCCTATTTTTCCTTTCTCTTATTCCTTTGTTTTTCCATGCACTTGATTTCTTTTCTCCAAATCCTCAGTGAACTTTTACAATTTTGCTCCCTGATTTCCACAAGGGTAAGAACAGCAAGCACATCTTTCCTGCTCCTGACAAACTGATTTTCAAAGTACTGATCTAATATCTGAATCAGGTTCAGAGATTAGTTTTCCCCTAAGCTCCTTAAATGAATGGCATGTGCAAAATAATCCCACTGATATATAGGCAATTTTGCATTGTGTACAAATTTGTATGTTCTTCTATTTTTATGGTAAATTTTTTCTTCCAGTTATGCTTGCTCTCCTCAGAAAAGCTCACGCTCAAATACAACAAACTACATTACTAAAAGAGTGATTTGTTTCACATTACTATATAGAGTATATTAATAAAAAAGCAAAAAGCACCACCTCCCAACTCTCTAAAACACAGCAATTTACATACTCAAATCCTGTTCTTCAACCTTTTAAAACATTAACAGTATTAAGTATTACAGTGCCATATATGCAACATTTCAGCTGAAAGACAGCTTTATAACAAGACAACTCTCCTCTTATGAAGCCTGGCACAGGGCCAGATAAAACTGCTTCAATTAACACATGAACTGATTGCTAATAAGGGAGGAATGAAGTTACAGAAGAAAGTTCTGCTGGAGGACAAATGGGAATTGTCCTGAGGCAGGTCCAAAACCAACACTAATACTAACCAGAAATAAAGATACGAACTTTTACTCAGCTGAATCAGCCCACCTCTTTGTACTTATCCACCCAGTACTGTCTGATCTCAGTTCCCACATTTACTTTCAGTGCTTTGCAACTCATCATCACCACATCTCACTCTGAAGCAGAGGATCTCTGCCTTTGAACAGAAAGGAAGACACTGTGATTAATGGCTTCATATGGTAATATTAAGCAAAGTATTAAGAACAGATCAGGCAGCAGGAAATAGGAGGTAGATATGATGCCCCCATTAGAAATCACAGTTACACAGCATTTACTTCAAATAAAATGAGATTACACCCACATGAATAAAAAGATTTTATATTTTAATTTTAAAATTTAGTTCATAATCATTTCACTGGTGCAAAACCAATCCTGAATTTTCCTAGCAGTTACACAAACCTAACTCGTGATCCAAAACATGAGTTGGGTGTTGTTTGTTTTTACTGCCAGTAATGCAGAATTATGCAGCTGTAGATTTTTGTGCACGAGTTGGAGCCTTCCACAGCCTTATCAGTGCTCTGCACTCATATTTGGAACGGAGGAAAGACACACTCCTGTCTCTGACACAAATATTTGGAACCCAGAGAAGGTGGGTCATTTTTACTGAAACAGTTTTCCTGATTGCAGTCAAGTAACAGAAACCAAAAGGTTTGGTTACATAGTTCCAGTGGTCTGTGATTACTAGCACAGAACATGCTTTATAAAATTACTGAGATTACTAAATTAAAGGATTGTAATTTAATGACAGTTAGTCAAACCTTAAAGTGAAACAAAAAAATCCTTTTATTATCATACGCATGTAAAATTCTCCCTTCTTTGTTGATATATTCTCTGTAGGCTTCCTGCTTATTTGTCTAAAAATGCATCCAAGCTGAGTCATGTTAAAGAAAAACCCAGGAAGAATCTTCTGGAAGGACTAACTTCCAAACAGCAACAACATCACATATACACTAACAACTGCTATGTCACATACTTTTATATCACAACTTAAAAAACTTCCTGAACTTACCAAGAACTTTATTTACAGGAGTGTAGCTGGGAAAAGAGAGCCTAAATCACACAGTAGGGACTTATAAAGAGGGGCTTTGCCTTTATTACTGCTGCTCACTGGACTCTGACATTTACCTTACGTTGTCAAAGACCTGTGTGAAACTGAATATTGCAAATTTAAGTCACTTTCTAACCAGCAGCTCTTAAATCATATTTGTGAGTACAGATGGTTAGTTCAGAGGCTTTTTAAACTCTCATCTTGGATGTGGCTCCAAACAATATGCTAGTTTATAGAGATGGGCACCACCACACTCATGTTTTGATTAAAGACACCGTGATTAGGATGTATGCTACATGCCTGTTGTAGTTCAAACAGGATTAGCTTAAAAAGTGAGTGGAAAGTTTGATGACACAGATATTTTCTAACAAAACAGGGAAAATTGAGGTTTCCATTAACCTCCCAGACAGAGATAAAAAGGGAACTGCTAACATTAATGTGTAGACTTGTACACACTCTGCCTCACAACTCAGAACAGCGTCAGCTTGTATTTGGCAAGGGATCTATAACCTGTTCCTGATGTCAAAAAACTCACAAAATGAGAGAAGATACATGCAATACCAACAAGATATCTGTCAGAATGGCTATCAGTAGCTGATAGAGTGATACCATACACCATGTATCTCTACAGCCTAATAGAGAAGTCATGAAAAATTTCACACTAAATCCTGTACAACAGTTTCTGCTCAAAACACCCACAATATGTATCACAGAGCCTTATTTTCTTGCTAAGCAAAGAATTAAATGCCACACATTTCTAAGTTAAGAATATTAAATGAAGAAAGTCCCATTAAAAATGGAAAAAGTTAAAAAGCCACAGTGGTTTGTTAAGGTTATCCACAAAGCATCTGGAATATAGCTATTTTAAAGACACTTTAGCTGTCATCCAATTATATCAATATTTTAGACACAGTATTTTTGACTAAAGTAGACAAAGGCTCAACATACCTCAAAGCCAAGTCTGTCTTTCTCTTTCCAAAAGCAGAAATGTGTAACCTTCTTATCCCAAAATTCATCTGGCTTTACTACACAAACAAGTGACACCTCAGCTGGAACAACATTCTGTAAAACAAATGAAAAAATGAGCAAAACATTCAAGATTAAACCTTCATTTACCACAGAACTGAATTCCACTTAGATTTCATCATCTATACAAGAACGTAAAAACTGCAGACAGAAATTGAAGTCTACTTCATCTACATCACACATTTGCTCCATCCTGCTTTGCAATATTGCACAAGATTTCATAGAAAACTGTGCCAAAACTGAAAAGAAAACATAACCTCTTTACTCCCAGTCTGAAGGACAAACCATTAGTCTGTGCTGTGTTAGTACAGAAAAATGAACTATTGGCTAGACTTAATTTAATTTATGGTATTTCATTAAAAAGAAGAAGAAACGTTAAGAACAAAGCTTTCTACCAATGTTATCTTCTATGTAAAAGGACACAGTAATAATAAAGTTACGAAAAAATTGTATATTTGTTATTAGATCACATGTCAAGATTATATCCTGTATTTCTTTAGTACATATTACTTAGATTAAAATGAAAACGTTGAATATTAACATTTCAACATATTAATTCATTAAAATACTACCAGGAAAACATTTCCCAGACTAAATCAGTAATTTCATCTACTAAGTAGATTTTAAAATGTCACAATGAATGCAGATCAAGGTACAAAGACTCTTGAAGTGTTTTTGAGAACTACATATGATGAAGCTGACAGAAATCTTGTGTGATCTGCACAGGTGATCAATTCACATAGGAGAACCTCCTTTATTGCTTCCTCCTCCAACTCAAGACACGAATGTGCAGCCCATGTTTCTGCAAGCTTTGCAGACGCAGGATGAGCGCTGCCAGGAATCCAGGGAAATAAGAGTTAGGAAGAGCTGACCTTCCCCACTAGCTGCAGCTCCCACTGAACCTCACAACCTCAGAGTGGCTGAAGCAAAGCCCAGTCAATAATCAGTCAGTTCATCATCTGAACACAAGGGAGTCAAATACTCTATTAATAGGAAAACCATCTCAGTCAAGAACAGGTGAAAGACACCTTGATGAAGACTTCAAAACCCAGAAGTAACAATGACCCAGCAGGATGAAAAAAAAAGCAATTATTCGTATTTGACACACTTTCTGAGGCTTCACCTGAGTCTGAGAGGAAAACTGCTCTGATAAAGAGGAACCATCTGTGCAGTAAAGAAGGCAGTAGTCTAAGCGTTCTAATGTGTTAGAAATGCTCTATCTCACTTTTTCTTTGACCACTGAGACCAGAAAATAATCTATACTGTTCAGCAGAAATAAGACTCTATTTGTATGCCCACAGTTCTGAAGAGTTAAAAGAATACTTTTTTAGATTTTTTTTAAATTGGAAATTATCACTTTTCTTCTTCTCTTACTATCTGAGGTACGTAGAACATAATTTGTGATTGGAATTATGATCCACAACTAAGTCAACTGTATCCTATGGCAAAGGAAACCAGGTAGTACAGCATATATTGCATCAAAACTGCTCAGCTGCAATAGCTGTGTGAACTGCAGCCCTGCACACATTCCTACTGCTCATAGTTGGTGATGCCAGGAGCATATTTCTGTACTTTTTAAACTAAAACTCCATTTCAGAAAAAGGTGCACAACTGCGTTCTCAGCATATACAGAATTTGTCTCTCACTTGAGTGAGCTGTAGCATCTGCTTTTCAGGATTTCTTCCTGCTGCACAGAACTTGTCACAGAGCCCCATTTTAAAGAAATTACTGTCTCTACAATAACACAGCCATTGGGTTCACATCCATAGAACTGATCAGTCCACTATGAATGTATAAATATTTATTTACCTGGAGCATTAACACAACTGTCTTTACCACATTCCACTGAGATTTTCGGCCATCCACTATCACAGTGAATCCTCGAGCTTTACACTTTTCACTAAAAGAAAAAAAAAACACTTAAAAACCAGAAAATTCACTCTAACAAGTGTCATACCATGACAACTTTAGATTTCAAGCCTCCTGCAAAATACAATTACATAGCTTTTTCTTATAGAAACACTGTCTTATAAACCTTAAGTTTACTCATTTATAAAATAACTTCCAATTTTAATGCTCCAGCATACTATTAATTATTACAAATTATAACTTTTCAGTAGCACTGAAGTATATCTCATAATACAAGTACTTCTTTAAACTGTAGCAACTCTGAAAAGGTCTCATACACGTTAACTTGACAAACTCCTCAGAAAAGAGATCAATTTACAGTGTCATAAGGAAGACAAAGGGATGTCAGTTTTTACAAGGAGCACCCAGAAGAGGACTTGCAAGTGAGCCCATGGTTTAACATTAGTTACCACACTAGATATCATGTCCCAGGTTGAAATTCTGATGTTGGCAAAGTTATAAGCAAGTAAAATCCATGACATTTATGTGAGGTAGGAAAGCATTATGTAATCTTTCCCAAATCTGCAATTACAAAACAAAGCTACTTCTGTGCTCTCCTTAGCTTACAAAAAACAAGGCATGCAACAGTATGCATTATGTTTCACAGCAAGAAATTAACTGTCACTTATTTCATGTTTAAGCTGAGCTTCATCAGATATGAGTGGAAGACAAATTCACCTTGGAGTTAAAGAAAAAATAGGGGAAAAGGGGCACTTTACCAGCCTATTTAGGAAAAAATAATTAAACTTGGCTGTTTGAACAGTCCATGAAAGCTTTTGGCTTTCAGGAACCTCTAGGATCACACACATGATTTTTCTGGAAGCAAAATCAGAACATCAGAACAGACTTCATGAGTGTAATTTCCAATCAGAACCAATTCAAAAGGCACAGTGCTACTGCTTTTAAGAATAAGGTGAAGAGTGTTACTACAGCATCTTGAGACATGACTTCCTCAGGCTCACTGGAATCAAGCAGTATCAGCACCTGCTCCTCTACTACTAACCCTATTAAAACCCCCCTCAACCCAACAAAATATACAACCAATCAAATTCAGAAGTGACTTACCACTTCTAAAAAGTTTAGCCAATACAAATGTTTGTATGTAAGTTAAAATAAGTAAAAAGCTTGGTGATTTGAGCCACCACAGAGAGAATATAACCAAGGAAGCAAACCTTAGTATGAACAGACAACATCATAACACTGCCACTTTTATTCTTCTTCAGTTCTGAACAGACCTCTTCAGAATCTGAGAATTTTAAATACCATCAAAGAAAGGCATAACAGTAGACTTCAACACTAGTTGAAATTTTAGAAATGGCTTTACACAGATATTCCAAAGAAATTCTACCCAAGACAGTTTAAGCAGTTATGCCTCTTAAATTTTGGGCACAGCCAGCAATCCCCACTAATCTGCAGATCTCAAACCAGTTGTACTTACATCGTATACCACGCACAACTGAATTAAAAGTCAAACATATTATGTTACCTTACACATAAAACGTGGGGAAAAAAGTGGTATTAATGTTACTTGGAGAGCTATCTGGGTTTGGGACAACATCCCTCCCCTCAGCCCTATTTTCCCCAAACAGTGCTCAGCAAGTCTTTCCAGAACAAAAAAGAGAAGTGCTTAGGCCAAAGTTTGCATTTCCCACTGAAAAACAACATGCGAACCAAAACTACAATGATTTTTCCATACTGCCACCATAGAAGAGAGGTCATTTTTTCCACAACTGACACAGAGGATTAAATGTGGGAACACTGACTTCACTTTCAAATAGATTTCCCAGTTTCCACTGAGTACAAAGAGCACTTTGGTTCAGCTTTTACAGACAGTTATTGTTACACTAATATATGTAAAGACATACATCAGGATGAGACTGTGGAATAATTAATGCTTACTAGAACAAGAATGCCTGCATCTGTTCCACAAATTCAGCCAAGTCCTTAAGTCAATGACATGACTTGTGTGGATGACCATGTGGTGTTTCATCACTTTACAAAAGACAACAAGCTGTTTAAAAAACCCTAAAACTTACACAACTAAAATGTTGTGCAGTATACTCATATACCTATTGATGTTTTACTTTTAAACAATGTGAATTCATTCTTTGCTTCTCTCTCACCAATCAGGATTTTTAAGAGTCTTATCTACCAAAAAAACCCTAACACTGGATCCCTTAACTGTGTTTTATAAACATTTATAGATTACAATATGCAAAGTACACTGGATATCTTTAGTAATGTCACTGTTGCTCTGTTTCCAGCAGAGAAATTTGAAAATATCCAAAAGCAACCATTTATCTGCGAGGCTCTTTTTCTTTATAAAGCAGTGACACATGAGAGAAAAAAAAATATTATAAAGATCAATCCATGGATCTTAAGAAAATAGAAATACAGGTAACTAAGCCAGGACCAAAAACTGTCACTATAAGCTGGCAGTGCCACATGCACAGAACTTGAACAACAATGATTTTAGAGTGAGTTATGGATGACAGGATACTCAAGTTGTCAGGCAGCACCCTTAAGCAGTACCATGAGCTGCTCACTAACTTCAGTAAGACTGTATATTTTAAAACTTAGTGCACTTTTAAACTGAAGCCCTACAAGCTCCAAAGCTTAGGCACATAACACAGAGAGGGCAATGGGCAATGCTGCACTTGCAAGCTTAGGAGTCTGATTGGAATGGCTCATTAATTTACTTAGCAATTAAAGTGCATTGTCATTAAAAAGAAATTATGAAAAATGCTATCCCAAGAAAGGAGAACATAAGGACATAAAAGGACACATGACAAGCCTTAGAGTACATACCCCTTAGCTTATTGGGATGTGTGTTTCTAACTCAGTCAGACAGTATCACATTCTAAACAAACATTTACATAAAATTAATTTGGTAAAAAAGAGCAAATAAAATGAAAAACTATAGAAAGATCCCTTCTACAACTGGAAAAAAAACCCAGCTCTGAACAGAATGCCTTCCAAATCACCTTGGTATACTTAGAAGGTAGTCTAGTGTGACACTCAGCTCATCCATGCTCGTCTGTTCAAGGCATAATGGAATCGTCAGAATGAGGCCACTTCTCCTGTCCTTCCCTCCTGTTTCAGAAAGAAAAAGTAATTACAAAGTTAATGTGATGACGTTTAAGCAGAAGAAATACTGTGCAGTTAAGTGGTCTCACACTTAAGTCCTAAAAGCAATCTTTAAAGTTGCTGTGAAAACCTCAACTGATATTTCACTTCTCAGCTGTGAAAGTTCACTCACCACACGGATATTTAAAACATCACCAGGGCATCAGAGCATAGCCCACATCCGCAGCTGTCACAAATTTTCATCTAATACTTTCAACACAAATCAAGTGTTCCAGAGGCTTTTTTTTTTTTTTGCATTTTTAGATTATATTATTAAAAAGCATCTCCTAGACATACTACACTACCAGCCTATCAGAAACCTACTCCACTCCCAAGCTGAGCATCCACGCAGAAGCTCCAACTGGAGCTCCCAGAAAAGGAGGACTTTTCTAGTCCAACTGACTCCTATAGGAGGATCTCATACCACACAGGCTGCCCACAGCACATACTCTAAACTGGCAGTTCCTTCAAACACAGAATGATTTCTAGACCTTACAGAACACTTACAAACAGCTAACAGTCACCTTACAATTAAGATATATATTTCCAACCGCTTGCCTTAATCTTCATCTGCATTTTCAAATCTTTCTGGTGAAACTTATACAAACAATATTAGAAACAGTAAATTTTAATATATTATCTATTTGATTAAGGAAAAAAACACAACCACAACACACTTAAGCACATATAGGTGTCAATTATTAAACAATCTTCTCTATGTTTTAGAAAAAGCTGTACAAAGACACCTTTATGACAGGTTTATTTGGGTAGCAAAGTGAATTCCCATAATCTGAGAAAGAACATCTTTATTCTCAAACTGTTATTCACATGGCTAAAGCAATTAAATTATGCTTTTGCTTGATAAAGATCTTCAGTGGAACTGAAGTTCCATGTAATCAGTAAGAACAACTTTTTACAGATTAGTACAGCCATGCAGAAACAAGACAAGGCATGAGCACAGTAATGCTTGCAGACTCATACACGTGTTGACATAATTTGGTAAGAATTCTCCCCATCCATGAGGTGCATGCAAGATAATGAATAAACACTGTTGACACAACATATGTTACAATCTTAATTGCAACAGAGATCCACTGATACATAGATATTTTGCACATTTTTGTAAAAGACCTAGTACTTTCAGTGGTCCCCTGCAGTAGTTATGCGGAGAAAAAGTCAGAAAAAAAGGGAAAATGCTTGGATTTAAACAGCATTTGCTGAACTGACTAAACAAGACACAACCCAAATCTCAGAAATATAATCTCTTGATATTCCACAAAAAGACCAGAATAATTATCTAAACTATTATTTCAAGACTAGTCATATCTTGTGTAACAACTGACAGTTTTTTTCCCCAGCTTGTAAACACTGCTAAGGAAAGCAGCTGAAAGCATCACAAAAGAGAAAAAAAAAGGAAGACATTTTTTAGTTCATTTTGCACCGAAGTGGTTGTTCAAGGCATTTTGATTTAGGAGCTTGCCTCTTCTTCTGTGCTATGTGTAATGACTTATCAGCATGAAAGCTACACCAGCCATGGATCTCCATTAGAAACTACTGTTTTGCTTCCAGAAAAAGGCAGGATCAACATTATTTGTACCAATTTAACTTAAAAATTACAACAGACTTCAGCACATCAGAACACTGCAGGACTTCCCTGAAATATTATTTTTCTGAATATATGTTCTTAATCATTAATGAAACTATTATGGAACTATATAGAGTAAAATTGATGTAGAGACATGATGAACTGATTTGTGTCTGTCAAGTTACTTTACTTACACTGAAGAATGCTAAAAAATCCTGCTGCATCAAGCTTTACCACTCATTAAATTAAAGCACCCATTAATACTAATCAATTCCAAAATGATCAAACCTACTTAGAAATACACAGGTCCAAAATGGGTCCTAGCATTTAAAATGCCACTTAATAAATTACTTTCCACTAAGAACGTCTGTGTTTTGAAACGGATCACGCAGCTTTAACAGCAATTTGAAATGCACTCTAGTTAATGAGAACATCCCCTTGCAATATAATGCCTAACAACCAACTCACTACACATCTGCTGTTACTGTACAAGAACTGTCCCAGGCTTTAATGTGAATTGAGTTTTAAGGGTTTGATTGTTTGTTTTTAAAAAGGAATTGTTAGATTTGCAATTGCTGGGGACAGTGGGCAAATTCAAAGCAAAATAAATTCTACTAACAAAAAGAGCAGGTTTCACTTCTCAGGTGACTGAAGCAGGCTAAACTAGACTGGCTAAAAACAAACTAAAATAAACTAAACCAGAAGAATATTTATAGCAACATTTGTCAGTTTTTGAAGTTGACAAGTGTTCTGTAAGTTACCTACCTACAGTAGATCAGACAATCAAACACCAAGAACTAACACAACTATCTACAACAGCAGTGAAACCAGCAAGGGAATGACATTCACCATTTGAAGCATTTCCTTTTTTTTTTTTTTTTTTCTGGCAGAGGAAGGAGAAAAAGTTACCTTCAACATAAGATTCAAGAAATTTTAATAAATACAGTGAAAATTACAACCTTCCCTGAATTAACTAATTGGCAATAATCAAACTGTTGCAATGCATGGCTAATTCTGCTCCCACATGTTTCTATGTTGGAGAAAACACAGGTGAAAAGGAAAGAAAAATTTTCTAGAGAAAATCCTGGAAATATTCACTCTGTTTTTCTAAAACCAAAAAAAAACTAAAAAGCCGAACCAGCAAGGATTATTTTTGGATGTCTATTAAATCATCAGTCCCTTACATATAGATTGAAATTTCTTGAAAACTTTGTAGGTTGAGCTACAGGCTACAGCAAAATCAACTCCTAAACACCAACACCAACAGCTTGGCTACTAGACAAAGGGTTCCAGGGATTCTTTTGGAATATGACAAAGCACTAACCCAACAATATATTTTTGTTAAATACATCCAGCAAATACAAATAACCAACTTAAATATCCCATCCAAATCATGCAAGCTGGAATCAGTTGTGGAAAACTGAAATTGTACCTGAAAGAAATGCCAATTTTTTCTTCAGAATGGGTAATATTACTGACGCTTCCATTCTACTTCAGATACTTCTCGCAGCTCTGAAACACAAGAAGTTGAAGTTGTCAAGCATGGGAAATCAGTTACAGTGTTATACTTTTGTATTCTCCTGAAGGAAGAACAGAACACTGTAACCAAAATCAAAAATACTGTAAAAACTTAAGAAAAAACATTGTAGGCATTTATTTATACAAATATTTAATTAAACATTTCTTTTCCCTCATTGGGGGCAACAGTCACACCACAAAAACCAAAGCAGAATCTTAACCAAGGACAACAAGATAATTGATATAAAATCCCATTTCCCGACCCTAATAAACTACAATTAATTTATAGATAGCTCATCTGTTTGCTCATTCAGATGTAAAATAAGTGCAAACAAGATTATGCTTTTGCACAGTCCGTCTGGTATTACCAAGAATATAGTAATTATCTAAATATGTTATGCTACATTTCTGTCAGGACGTTGCCACTACCCTGCCATTAGCAGGGCTTTTTCCAGTTGAAGAAAACATCCAAGAGCCTGAATAACTATATCCTACCTATAATCTATACCTGGAAATGCTCCTGCTTCTTTTGCCTCCTCCTTACCCTCATGCAATTTTTATTGCACTGTGAAGTGCAATTCACCATGATGAAGCTTTTTTGCCTCACTGACAAATCCACAGGATGCCTGAACTGCAACTTCCTCTTCCAGCCTACACGAAGTAGGAACTGGCACGTGCTTGTAACTTTCTTCCACAGATCAATCCATATCATTAAAAAACCAAATTCTGCTTGGAAATACACAATTCAAGATATGTGGCAATATCCAATATTTAGTCAAAGTAAAAACAGATGGAAATTGATTTTTTTTTTTGGTTTTTCATTCCAGGCCTGGGGCTTTGGACTGCAACCTGGAATTCTCCCTCTGGATACCTCAGAATGCACACAAAGAACTTTTTTTCCTGGCATAGGGGAAGTTAACTGAATAAAAACTATAAATTATTTAGGAAAAAAAAGAAAACCCAAAAAACCCAGAGAAATCCAAATAGCCTGAGGTAAAATAGTTATTCCTTTTCATGTTAAAACAATGAGCTTCATAACAAACAAAAAACCTATCATATTATTATAAAAAGAAAAAAATTTCAACAGCTTTTTACTGTCTCTTCCTGTTCCAATGTGCAATGTGTCACTATGTTCATTGCCATCTCTTATCCCAAAATCTCCACATTGAAGTATAACTTTTGCCAATTATATAAAATTCATACATTACAGAAGGAAACAGACAACTTTCAGTTCTCTCAGGAAACTGAGTCCCATGACTTAGAACAGCTATTCAAAAAAGCATCCTATTAAAGCTTCCTGTATGCTTTAGACAAAGATTTGTAGTTATTTGTTGCATGAAACACAGAATTCAATAATTACTCAGGCAGTCATTTTTGTCTCTCAAACCACTCTGTGTAAGCTTTTTAACTTTGGCAGTTCTCTTTATCTTCCTTTTTTCAAGATGTGGAACACATACCTGAATGATTTTTCCCCCTCCTCCCCAAGTTACATTTCCAAATTATTACAACTGCCTCTTTATTATGATCAGTGAATGAAGTTCAAACCTACACACACTTCATTATCTTCGTACTTTCACACAGGAACAAAAGTCTGCATCAACTTACTGGCTCTAGGGAACGTGTTTCTGTGCTGTTCTGAAAAGACCTATTTATTTAACATGAAAGCATTGCTTGGCTTTCTGCCACAGCAGTGGCACTGTCCATGGATCAAAATAGTTCTTTTATTCAGTATTTCCTGGAACCAAAGGAAGCATTCTGCTCAGAGTGGAGGGAGGTGAGTCAGACCAGTTAGAACAACTGCTGATAATTCCAAACACCTAGCCTTTGTTCCATAAACTCCTGAGGTGTACAATTACTTCTCCTCTCTGAGAGCTTTGATAGGTTTCATCTAGAAGAAAACTCTCACCAGAGCAGGTTATCAGAACATACCAGAAAAAAAGAAAATCTTCACATTTAAAAAACAGGCTTAGCATCCTGCTCTATTTTTGACGTCCAAAGAATCTCAGGATGAATTAAATGAAATGTCTTTTTTTAATATTGGAAAGTGAAACCATTCCAAGAAAGCTGGTATCTACTTTCAATGGGAGCTACTAAAGGTGTTTTGAAAAGATACACTGCTTTGTACCTCTGCAATGTATTTAGACCTACAAAATATATGTAAAGTCTCAAATTTGTTGGAGGAAGACAAAATGACAGGCTCTTAAAATTTTCCATCAAGCTCTCAATTTAGCACCAGGGAAGAATGATTTGTTGCTCAATATTTTACCACTATTTACCTGAAAGAAACAGATTCAGTGTCTATTCATCAATAAAAAACCCATTTGGTTTCATTAAACACAGAAAAGCTACTGAAGAAAAACAAAAGCAGAGAAGGGAACAGATTTCACATGAGGAAAGTGAAATACTTCAGGAAGCTGCATTTTATCACTGCCAAATCAAAGGACATAACTTTTATATGATGAAATGTTGCAGATACAAAACAAATAAAGAGGTTAAATTTGTTTGCTGAATTTCAGAAACAATCTAGAGTGCTGTGTGCCCACCTAGAATCTACTATGCCATAATACCATAAAATACCATATACCAAACCGTAGAACTTGTAGTTCTTTTATTTAACATGTTTCCTGGACACCTTCAATACGCTTTAAATAACCTCACTGAACTTGTTTATAATGACATAGGCTTCCAAGTTATTAAATCAATATAGCAATGTCAGTCTCCAACAATGTATTCATTCTCTGAAGATTTCCACAAGAAGGTGGCAACATTAAATTCACATAATATTTGTATTTAAAACCTAAAATTTTGCCTGCATTTTGTGCTACCCATCTTCACTGTAATTTAATTTAAAAAAATAAATAAGAACCAACATCCAGACACCGTTTAAAGGCATTGTAAAAGCCTATTAAGAACAGGGGAAGAGGGACAGGTTGACAAGACAACTAGAAGTAAGATGTCAGAGAGAAGCTCTCCTGCAAGTAACAGGTGTTTTCCTTCTAAGCAACCCAGCAAAAACCACTGCTCCAAAACATTAACAACCAAAACAAATTCAGGCTTAATGAGAATTAATATTAACATGTTTCTTCATGTTTGTTAGACCTGAAACCTTTAATACTCTCAGTATGTGGTGCAAGGTCTTGAAATGGGTTAGCCTGCACATGAGCATCTGCTGCAAGATTCAAAGAACAAGTTCTTTCTTCATTCCTTTAGCATTTATCTCACAAGAGCATGTAGCTGGTCTGTTAAGCACAGAACTACAAGTAAGAAAAAGAGAATCTGGTTTCTATTCCCTGTTCTGCTATGAAATATACATATGGCTTTCAGCAAGTCATTTATCCTTTTCTAGTCTCCATTCAGTTCCTCCATTTAATTCTCTTTTTACAAGAGTATTGTGATGTTTAATTCATTAGTGTTTTTGAAGACTTGAGAGATTAGAAGGAGCTCCACAAATCTGCCTATAAATAACCAAGGAGCAGATGGGCAGCTAGGTTCAAAACTGTAGCAGCTTGCAAGTCCAGGCAGAAACAATAGCACAAATAACAATAGACATTCTGAAGTACCAAAGGAAAAAAGCCTCAAATCATATAGAATGAAAACACTTTCTTTCAGATCAACTTTTGAATTGCAGACCTTCAAAATTAACATCTTCATTCTCTGAAGGCAGCACACAGGCTTTTTCAGATGCTAACTTTAACCCACAAAGCATTACCCTCATTTTCCCTGAATCAGCCTAAAACTAGTTCATCTGTTCCACACAGAAATAAAATCCACATGTACAAGGGAGAAAGCTGAGTATCACAATTATTTATGTAGATTATTATTTCACCTTCCTTTAAAGCTACATTAAAGGATATCATCTCTCCCACAGCAAAGTTGTACAAAGAGAAGGTGTCTCCAGGGCCGATGCCCCACGGTAATTTGAGAAGCACAAACCTGCCCCCAAAATAGAAAAAGGCTGTAAGTATTTATTAGTTAATGCTGTCTTCAATTAAAAAGCACCTGGAACTTGGCTACTCAGCTGGACAGTTTCAAAATAACAATAAAACCTGACAGATGAACATCAGCTTACATACGCAAATACAGTGTTTGGTTTTTACTCTTTAAGGTATTATGAGCAGCACTGTGGTAGTGGGTTTTCTAGTGTTTTATATTATTGTTGAATGTTTTATATTACTGTTGGTATCCCCCTAAATCCTCCCTTATTCTGTAATCCCTGATGGTTTGCCCCGAACCCCTCCTTTCCATATAAGGTGTTCACCCTCCTTCCCTTGCACCTGCCAATCTCCCCAGGGCACATACCCACGTTCCAGAATCTTCCCTGTCAGTCTCTTATACCCAACCCACGAGAGTGTCAATCCTCCCTTAACCCATACCCACGTTCTGGAATCTTCCCTGTCAGTTATGTTATCCCTATTCCCTCATTACCTGCCTTACCTTGTTCCACTCCCACCCTCGACCCTATTGGTTTGTGTTTGTAATCAATTCCTCCCTCACCCGATTGGTTTCTGTATCCCTCCACCCCTGGTTTCCACCCCTCCTTAAAACCTCGTGCTCCCTGAGCAGCCTCGTGGCTTCGTGGACCCCTGGACCTGAATAAACATCCTCTGTCCTGCACCCGAAGCTGCCCGTCTCTCTCCCTTCGAATTACTCCATCTCCTCGACGCCGCACTTATTGCCGCTGTCCTGCGCTCTCTGCGAGGGAGCGCGGGCTGCACCGACTGCCCCGAAACGCGGTGCGGGCGGGACGGGGAGCGGCCACACTCGGTGCGCTGCCCCGGAGAGCTGGCCGGAGCCCGAGTGGACACCGGGGCGGAGCGTCACAGCCCTAATAAATATTTAACATTAGAACCCTCTAGAGAAAACGTAACTTCAGATATTTAAGGAATATCTTTTTTTTTCTTTTTCAACCACTTTTGTATTTTTTTTACTATTGGTAAAAACTACCCAGAAAAACCCACAGAAGTTTTATACTGTGTCTGAAGTTGTACACATCAAAAATATTCCCGATCTTCTTCAACCTGCTAATTCACACTAAAGAAGTCAGGAAATAAAAAACACAGACTAATTTAATGAGTATGTAAGCTGCTTTAACTCTAAAGCAAGATGTAACCATTCAATGCCATTTCCATTACACATGCACTGTTAGTACCCTAACTCAGCAACTTGCCACGGCAATTCAAAGAACACACTGAAAACGTGCTCTGACTTGGGTTACACCTGAGGTTAATAACATGCTAGACCATGATGCAAAAGCACATTGTCACAACAACAACAAATTCCAGCTTCAAAAAATTCCAATTCCACTCCATTTTCACCTGAAGGTTCAAATACTGTCTTCTAACTAAAGTTAATAACAGAGTTCAGAAGAACTGTCTGTTCACTACTTCCTTTATTTAACCCATCTTCCATACTCATTTCCTACCCTTTTTCAATCCCTCAACATTCTGTGAAAAGGGAAATAAAAAGATGAGCAACAAAAGGAAGTGATGAGCAATATAATGAATAGCAAACCAGCAAATGAACAACAGGTGAGTAACAGGTTATGCCATCTGAGAAGAAAAAGACATTATGTGTCTGAGTTCTAACTTTGATCACAGTCAACTATTCATTTCACACAAAGGCAGAGCTTTTCCTCAGACTTCAAGCTAGTGCCAGAGGGGGAAAAAGGAAGAGCACGGAATACAGAAACAATGCAAGTCGGGATGCACAACAACACCTGCATGTACAGCTGTGAGACACAATACCAACACCTCAGTCTTTGCACACAACAAGGCCAGCCACAGGGCCCTGTGCAGCGAGGAGCACGCTCTCAAAGAACAGCACTCCTTGGACTCAGTGGCCACCTTCAGAGAGCAAACTTGCCCAACCCAAAGGAACACATGCAGACGTGCCTAACGATGCTGCAACACGAGACAGCAAAGATGACAGCTTGCTCAAATTTTCTACCTTTTCCAGCCTCAATCCAAGCCAAAGACCTATGGCCTATGCTAAGTTATAGCAGTTTTCAGGCCTCTTTAATCTAGAATAGTAGAGAAAATAAGCCATAGGTTTTGGATGCATCCCCATATTCCCTTTTGTGCAATATTCCGGCCACATTTTCTCACATACAGTGAGAGACACCATTTACCTTCCTGCAGAACCCTACAGCTTGCCCACCACCATCAGAAGACCAATCTATCTCATACCCTCCTTCCATTACAACAGGCAGCCAAACCAGCAGAAATTGCAGTCATCTGGTACAGCCCCATCTCACTTAACACTATTAAGTGACCACAGAATACATAAATACATAAAATACATAATACATAAAATGAAGCAAGTTGAGAGGCTGCTTCTTCCACCACTTTCTACATAGCAATACATCAATTGAAATGCTATGTTCAAAGCATAGCCAAGACATTTTCTCTTCCTCACCACTCTGTGCTCAACTCATTAAAAGAAAATTTCATTTTTAGGTCTTAAAATTCTCCTTAGTCAGAAGTCACACAGGAATAGTACAGAATCGCATTGATTGCAAATTCTACTACAGAAATACTTTGTGAGGTTAGGGAGAAGAAAAATAACCTGCAGATAGCAAAATAAAATTACATAGTCCTCTCCTAGCTCCCTCTTATAATCTTTTAAAAAAACAAACAAACAAACACAAAAACCCCTAACAAACAAAACCAACATACAAGTAATGAGTGCTTGGAAAAATAAATACCTTACCACCCGCTCTTTAAGGAACTGTCCAAAACCAGTTTGTGGTGGAAGATCAGCAAGCTCCTACGCCTTCAGTACTTCATAAAATGAACAGTGCGTGGAATGAGATTGGACAATCCAGGCCATGGGTAGCCAAGTCAAAAGACAAAGTCAAAAGACAAACAGCTGTACTGATGAGTGCAACTGCTGGCAGTCTGGAACAAATGAAAATCACTTTCCTCTGGGGTGCAAGATTAGAACTTCTTGTTCTTTTTGCAACACTTACATAAGAAAACAATCTACCACTTCATAACAATATCTGGCATTGGTTACACGTGCATGTGGCTCAGGGCCTCAGGATTCAATTCCCAGCTCAGTACAGTGACACTCCACTGAGTGGAAGCAAAAATAAATGCTCCCCTACATCAAAAGCTATCTCTGCAGCAGACACAAAAGACTCCAGAAGCAGCCAGCCTTTTGGAGTGGACCAAAACAAATGACATTGAAGAAGGGGCTAAAAAAATTACTGTTGTGCCCTCACTGCACAATACACAAAGTATCCATGATAAGGGTAATAATAAAAATCCCTTCTAAATAACTCAAAATTTCTGCTAATGTTAACCATACATGAAAGTAGAAGAGACTGAAATATTCCAGATCTGGAAAATAAGTACCTTGTTCACATATTTCAGAAATCCATTAATTCACTGCTCTACAAAGCAAAAAAAATTATCTAGGATGCCCTTAAATTAGTGGGAGCAGGAGAAATAGATCTTAACTTGCATGGATGTGAAGACATCCATGTTTTTGTACTCAGATTAAAAATTCTGCACTCAGATAAAAAAATTCTGAACATTTCAACTGCAAATCACAAATTAAATCAGCCACAGCAACCACCTGCAGTAATCACAACGCCTCTCCCTCTCTCCTACCCCCTCAAAATAAAACATGTAGCCTTCCACTACCAATACATAAATCAATAAACCAATACATAAATGGTCACATGCTTCAGAGAAAATAAAATCAAGCTCTCTAAGCTGCTGCCTGGAACATCCTGCATAGATGCAGCACTCATACATTTTCTAATTATACTATTTTCTAGGGTCAAGTGAGAATGAAAAATGAAAGAATTAGCAAACAGAACACCAGGAGAAAGAAAACAGACAGCCTGCATTGAGGTGTCAGGTTCAGCCACAGATATAATATAGTGACCAAAACATCAAGCTAACATCCAATCCATTTATGTTATTCTTGGAACACTTGTTTTTTTGGGGCCTTACTCGGTCTGATCAACACTCATCCTTCATGGTACACATGAAAAACACATCTCAAATACAACTCTGCCAACATCACAGGAAGTGATCTTGGCTCTGAATTCTCACATGCCTAGTACACCTATCTCCCTTGAATTATTGTTTCTGCAAAGCCCTAAGTCATACCTTCATCTCCTCTTAACTATTGTAATTTCCTTCTTAATGGGTTCTTTATGTCCCAGCATTCCAAACTTCAGCTTGTCCAAAATGCAGCAGTTCATCTTCTCACCTGGAAACAGGAAAACAACACTCCAGATTGATTTTCACTTGCTTCCTTGTTGAGTTTAGCATCTGCTGTAAGGTTATCCTCACTTCAAAAATCTCTCACTCTTACTTAGTCTGAAGAGCAAAAAGCTTTGCCAACACATTTTTCTACTTGCTCCATCAAGGTTCCCAAGTCTCATTTATCTTCCAGCACAAGCTTATCAACACCATCAGAGCAGCCACAATTACCTCGATGCTATTAAAACTTCTTTCCTTACTCTCACCCACTACCACAGAACCCTCTTAAAAGTAGAATTCACTAATCTCCAGTCTTATGCTTAAACACCCTCTAACACATCTGCAGCCTCTGTCTCCTCGTGAGACACTACCACTACGTGACACACAGTAACACAAGCTGCACTGTGAGCTGCACGGCCAAACAAGGTAATTTAACTTTAATGTCAGTTTTGTTTATGTTATAGTGCCTCTTAAAGACTTTAGAAGTCATGAAAACAAAGTAAAGCAGGTAAGTTAAAGAAGGCAGGAGTTAAAGCCTAGGTAAGTTTCTACAAAACCAGCTGCAAAGATGTTGTTCTAGGCAGTATATTCATCAGTATCAAAGCTTCATAAGAACCAAACATAATGCATGAAAATTATAAAGATTTATTTTTTGAAGAGACCTATCTTACTTACCATTGGTACTGGAATGCAAAACTGTCTGCTAGGGTTACAAGTTTGAGCTCCAGATCCCGGGTTCTGAAAATTTAAATGAAAAAGTATTTGACCATATTTTAAAATTTTACTACTCAATCTAAAACCTTTTTCCTTGGAGGTTGAAAACAGGACTTTCTTACTGAGCTACATGACAGAGGAGTCAACATTTCCGTTGTACATTCACAAATACTCGTAAGCTAAGCATTTGAGCTTAGTAGCAGCAGGAATCCTGCACTTTCTACCAAAACATATGGTAGACATCAACATTGTTTATAGTTAGCAGGCAATGCTCCTGAGGCAGCACCGGAAGCAGTGGGAAAGTAACAAGAACCAGAATCCCTGTAGTATGCTTTCAATCAGAGGTAACCTACACAGAGTTTTAGGCTAAATTGAAAATACATCAGTGTTAGCAGATCTTTTGTGAAGAGGAAGAAGGTATTCCTACAAAGGTACTCACTGCTATAGAATTTTAAAAGGCAAAGTGTACCTTGAGAGAGAAAATATAAATAGTCCCTCTTTGTATTAGAAGATACAGAATTAACATCTAAGTATCAAACATTAAACCTCAGCAAATGTTTTATGACTTGCACAAAACCTTGTGGAAACTTGATCAAATTCCACCCATGAAAGGAAACCCAACAACAAAATCCCCAAAAGTTCAAATCAGTGTATACTGTGTAAAAGGCAAAGTCAAGATGACAAACACACTTCACTTGTTTCACAGTAATTCTGAGAGATCAGTTATTACAGTAATCTAACTCACAGTAAATTTTAAATAAAAACACCCTTCTATTAATGGAAGTTTTCTAGTCAGCCTCAAAAAGATGGCAGAGAAGGCAAGAGGACACACCTATAGATTGGGAACAAAAATACAAAGAGCAAGTCCTCGAGACAGCTTAAGTACAGACACACTGGAAATCCTTCAACATATCTCCAGGGTAGGCTCTGCCTACTTTATCAGAAGCTGCCTATTGAAGGTGTTCTGTATTTCCCCACCCATCATCACTGGGGAATAAAGGTGCTCCTCTTTATAACCTATTCCTAAAGATTCTTGACATTTAGGCAGCACTGTATTAAAGTTCTTACAGAAATTCCTCTGGTTTCCCTTCCCACTACCACTCTCAAATAATAGCCAACTGAAACTGAGCTGAACTTCACCTGACTCCTTTATTTTGTTGACAGAAAATGACAAAACCATGTAAATTTCCCCTGTTTACATAAGCTTCACTGAGAAATTCAAATCCATAGCCAATTTAGAATTACAGCCTACAAATTTAAAAATATATCTATTTCATTATCTTAGATTGTATTTCTAGGAAAACTCATGTTACCGATCAATTAAACTTCAAACAAAATACCATCTATTAGCAAACTACTCCAAGAAAAACAGTCAGCTGAGATGATTTTACAGGACCCTTCAGGCAGCAATCAATGACAAAGAATTGTGCAAAATCCCAGAATCCACCCCTGAAACCACACTGTAATTACTCTTAGTTTTGGCGGAAGATTTTCACAAAATCACATGATTATTAAGATTGGAAGGGACCTCTGGAGATCATCTATTCGAATGGTTCTAATGGAATCTCATTTGGACACATTCCTGTGTAACTGCTGGTGGTGACCCAGACTAGGCAGGGGGTTGGATGTCTCCAGGGAGGAAGACTCCACAATCTTCCTGAGCAGCCTGTTCCAATGCTCTGCCTCGTCGCTTTTCTCCTGAAAGAGCAAGGCATGACCAGCACCTCACCAAGCCGTAGGCCTCTCTGAGCAAGCTTCAGTTCTGTTCTGTAGTCCCCCTTTTCTCTGTTCAGTTTCTGCTTGGTACAGACAATGGCATTAGGACTATAAATGCTCACATTCAGATAAAGGAGAACCCTTATTAGCACAGTAATTAATATCAGTAATCCTATAATGTAGTAACAGAATTCATTATTTACTATACACTGAATCTCAGCAGGCGATATCACGGAAGGGAGAAAAGGGGGAAAAACCCAGTACTTCCTCACCACAGTGAATTTTAATGCATGAACAAAGTCAATACCCAATTGTGAGGACACTGCAGACGCTGCAATACTAAAAATGGAGAGGACCAGTATTTCCTTTGGGATGCAGAAAGATGAGAGAGCAACAGACAAAAGCATCTATTAATACAAATCCACATAAACCTCATCAATTTCGCGCATTATAAAACTTACAAAAAGTCAATACAATACAGAACCGCTCTCCTCTAATTGTTTCCACTCTTGCTTCCATACACTCGTTTAAATTTGTTCTTTAACAAAATCAGTGCTTTAGTGCATCGCCTTCGTACAATTGCTTGGCTAAAAAGCTCTGTTAGGGGGTAGCAAGGGACACTACAATTACGGGGGAGAAGACAAAATTGCTGGACAATAGACCTGTCAAAAATCAAATAAAGGGTAACCACGGCTATGAGCAACACATGTTCAGCAGTGAATCAGCTTCCCGACCAGGCAGCGCTTCCAGAAACCCAGGAGCGCCCGACGCCGCGGCAGTGACACGGCCGTGACTCGTCCCCAGCCCGCCGGACCGACCGGCGGCCACGCACGGCCAAAATCCCCGCCGGGAGCC